>OY288108.1:6709455-6934455 GCA_958431115.1 Syrphus vitripennis | reverse complement strand
AATAAATTCTTAAAAATTATAGAAATCAAAAGTTGCTAAAAATATTTTTTTCCAAAATAAAAAAAAAAATTTTTTTTCGAAAGTTCAACAAAAATTTCAAAAACATTTTATTTAAGCAAATGTTATTCTATGCATTTATATTTAAAATTGGATAATACAAAAAGTATCCATCCATTTTTTTTGGACAGGACGCAGGTAAAAATTATTTTTTTTATTACAGTCGTAGGTAGGTACTTACATTATAAACAAAAAACAATTTTTCCAATTAGTGTAACTTATTTTTTATTTCTTGGTGATGTCAAAGTAAAAACCAATCCATATTTAGCGGACTACCCAATTGCATACATAGGTTTATATAGTTGCATTATATTTTTGTACAGTCTCCTTTATTTTTACAAGTTCTGACTGTATCGTCTCTCGTGATTAAAAATCGAAAATATTTTTTTAAGTACATCTCAGTGGCGTAGCTACCTAGGGGCTAGGCGGGGCAGTGCCCCGGGGCCCTCAAGCTCAGCGGGCCCTCGAATCCTTACCAGAAAATCTCAGTTCAACTCAACTTTTGAAAATGTATCCCATTTTCAAAATAAATATGACAGGTGGCAACTCGAGTTTAATCATGCACTGAAAAAAAAGGTTACTGCAGTCAAACGATTCTCGTTTGGCTCGAATCATCTATACGTTTGGATACGGCAAAATGCGCATGACCGTTAAACCAAGTACCACGTGGGTTTGAAAATGTTTCTCGAGCCAAGCAACATATTTTTGAATCAACAACTCAATGACATTAAATTGAGTTCTGTTGCTCTATTCAAATTCTCTATGACATTTGTTTTAAGTAATTTAAAAAGTTCATTAAAAATCACACTATTTCTTTCAAACAAAATTGAATTGAAATAAATATTACATTGTAATAAATATAAAATTCATTTCAGAATCATTACTCAAATAGATATACGCATATTTGAAACTATATTATACTCCTGAAACAACTGAAAAATATTTTTGAACTGAGTATTTATTATAATTACTTCAATCATAACAAATATTTACTCTAAAATTCCCCAACGACGTCTTGACCTTGAATCTTTTTTTATTTCGTTCTAAAATAATTGTAATTAATGTTGTTAGTGTTTAATAGTTTCATTGCCTGCCCATGCACGAAAAAGAGCTGATGATAAAGTTGCTTAGCATTTTTAAAGTATTTGTATATTTAATGATTTTACTTCAAAAAACCTTACCAGTTTTGATAGCAGTGGGCCCCATTTTTTTATCTGCCCCAGGGCCCTAGGTTACCTAGCTACGCCACTGGTACATCTAGTTGTTCTTTGCAATTATATCCTTTGATTTCATTGGCTTTGAACGTAGAATATAAAAATTTTAGTTGTGAAGAAAATTTGTACATAATCCAACGGGTAAAAAAATGGTATGAATTGTCACGAAAAAAGAAGGTGCTTTTCAACTTCTCTTCCAACACTTATAGATAGACTGCGCGATTTAAGATGATTTGCCATCATTTAGTTCAACTTTGTAAAGTACCCTTTTATTTATAAGTAGCTACAACAAGCCGTGTTATTATTTGTACAAAATGAATTCAATTTGTTGCGAGAAGTCTTATCAAAGAAATAATTACAATCAACTCATGGTCCCGCATTGAATACTAAAGTAAGTAATCTTATCTCTTTTAAAATTAATAATTATTTTATCTTCGAGTAGTTTTTCAAAGGTCACAATGCCCATAGCTGTCCTTAATTTTCACAATAATGTCACATTATATCCTTAATCTTCAATTCTTTTCAAAAGAAAAGATGCCCCATTAACACGCATTACACCAACCAGTATCTTAAAGTCATTTAACAATGATGTAAATTGTAGTTATTAAATGTTAAAAAAAAAAAACAACCTTGATAGCAAGACCGTAAGTTCTGTGATGCAATGAAGACCGTTGAACTTCTGTACCCTCAATCATTCCAAACGTAATTAAGTAAACACAAGAAATAATTCTTAAAATTTAATTGCCCAAGAAAACAAAACAAAAAAACAATAAGGCAGCAATCAGCATCAATAAAATTTTCAAAATTATTATTTCATTTATCAACAAACTACCCTGATAAGACCAAAAGTCGATATTCTGCAGAAGCAACCATAGCAGAGAAAAACTAGCATCGTCTTCCTTTATCATTCCCATAAATCACCTAACACTCTCTTCCTGATAAAAATAAAAAAACCAACCAAGAAATATTAAATCTAATCAAATAAAACGCGGGTATAATATAAATGAGACGTGCAAAGGACAACAAGGTCAGGAGCAATCTTGCACCATCAAGGAAAACCTTATCATCCAAAAGGCACATATAATTGAAATTAATCTGACTATGCACAACATTCCGATGGTTGAGACTCTACGCACATTAGGGTTGGTAATTGCGTCGTTGATTGAGACGCGATATCAGAAGATTTGTTGCTCCCCCAACATCAGAAATGCTGCCTGCACTGACTTCAGAAATACAGCGATAAGCACACTTGACCCTTTCGCTGGCAACCTCTCCTAATCGCTTGTACATTGACTGTTAATTGATGCTTGTCCATGTGGGAATGTCATTATCTCGAAACAATTACAAAAACGATAAGATGCATCGCTGTTTCAATTTCAATGTCACCAAGCATCAATACTTTGTTTATGAGTTCTACTATGCGTCGTTTCTGGAAACTGTCAGATTTCACGCCTGTTTTTTTCGCTGAGAAACTTGAATCGCCATCGAGCGCGTTCATTCGTATCCGCGAATGGCGCCAGGGGTGTGAACTCTACTGTCTGGCGGGGGAGTGTATTGCTCATTCGAAACACATGCATCTTCTTTATTCTGCCATTTCAGATACAACATTAAGGAGCCACTTCAGATCCAATTACAACTGCAGGAGTCGTCCTTCCACGAAGGATGCATGTGTAGCGAACATATCGATGGTTGTGGCAGCGAGGGACGGCGGCAAGGCTTTGCATCATGATCGTTAGACCTCATTTAATGATCCTGTCAAGTGAGATCTTGAAGGAGTTTGACGCGATGATTTATTTCGCGGTCAAAACATGTGTTTGACTTGACAGCTCAAAACGCCGCAGTCGGATGTACCGCCAATGTGGCTGCCATGATTAGTTTCCAGATCAAATTTCTATTAGTTCTTTGAAGAACACGGAAAATCCGTTCTGGTTCAAATGATTTCCAAGACATGGAGGCGCTTGTGGGCTTCTGTCGCGCAGGATGTAGGAGTTAATGATTTGTCAAAATAAGATTAACAACTATTTCGAAGAGGAGATACCGGAAAAAATTGTAAAGATATAGAAACATGAAAATGTGCAATTCCAAGGAAATGGTTCGTGGTGGCAGAGAAATTGTTTAATGACTTTTTACACGGTGAATTAAATTACGTTACAGAGTATTTCTTCCATTTCTGTAGAAAATAAAAAGTCATTAGAAGTAAATTTGGAATTTGTTTTTTAATGAGAGCATTTTTGGAATTCTTACATTCCATGATAATTTTTTGAGTTTTTAATAAAACAAAAATTATAAATAATAGATATGGATAATTAATATAATGGGGAAGACTTTAAGGAACCGTTTTACTGAGACATATTGGAGACTATTTTAAAAATACATCTGCATACCCAGGATCTTAAAACGATGTTTACCGGATACACTAATTCTGAAAGCTGATAGATTTGTTGTTGTTTTTTTTTTAGATCAATTTAAATAAATACAATTTATTTTGACTTTGCAAGTAATGTTCTGAAAAAAGTATCCTTAGATATATCTAAACTATATTTGCAGGGTTATTATCTACAGAATTTTGTTTAAAAAGTTGATAATGAGACTTACTTCATTGAGATTCTAAACTATTAATTTTTTTGATTTTTTTTAGAAGTAAAGAACTTTGAAATTGAAGAAAACAAAGACGATTTCTTAAAATTGACATCAAATTGATTTAATTCGAAAGGTATCTAATGTTTTTTGCATTTAAATTTTAAAAATATGATTTCTGTAATATGACCCAGCTGGCTCGGAGGTATTCATCTGGAGGTCCAATAATTTTTTCCAAAAGTCTTGGTTTTTAAATGGTTACCAAACGTTTCCTTCAATAAATCAATTGTGGCACAAGCTGTGTGACACCGTCTTGTTAAATCCATAGCTCCTGCATATCATGGTTGTTCAATGAAGGAACGGACAATTCAGTAATCATGGCTCTATAGCGGTCACCATTGGCTGTAAAGTTCTGGCCAGCACCGTAAAGAAAACCAAACAGTCAGTTTTTCTGGATGTAACGGTGTCTCCTCATTTTTTTTTTTTTTTGATAAAGGGGTTTTTTATGTACCCTTAATATGCCGTGCGAGCTTAAGGTAAGAATGAGGGGATTTGAAAAGAGATGCCGGTGAACATTAGTCTTGAATTTCAGTTCATCACAATGAGAGGGAAGGACAGAGCATGGAAGGGTATTCCACATTCGCGTAGTACGGCTAAAAAACGAATCCCTGTACTTGACAGTACGACCGAAGTTGGGTTCAAGAGTAAACTGATGAGTAATTCTGGAAGAGCGAGTATTACGGTTGAATCGTTTGAGGGGATGAATACAACTGGCTATTTCATTGGAGCACTTACCGTAAAAGTAACGATAAAATAGTTACGAAAGTTTTCGAGTGATGTAAAAGTTCGATGATGTTCCTGTCTCCTATCATTTTGAAGGCTCGTCTTTGTATACTGTCCAAGAGGCTTAAGTAAGTTGCTGGAGCACCAGCCCAGCTTTGGACGTATATAATTTTTATAGATAACATACACTTGAAGATTATCTTTACTCAAAATATGGCAGTTTTGTTTATTGACGTATATTTATTAAACCAAAAGTGAGCTTCATCGCTAAAAAAAAAAACTTCTATGAAATTCGGGATCGTGATAAATTTGTACAATTTTGTTCATTCGTCAATCTATTCATAATGAAATGCCAAACCAAACGAAACACAAATCACTTAACAGCTGTTAAAATGGCTGGTATTTAAGAAAGTGTTGCCAACTTAAAGTTCTACATCGTCAAATTCAATTTTATATTGCAGCATCTCTTGATTATTCACTAACGAATGATGTCCTCGAAATCGCTTACATGTTATCCATCTTGCTCGTAATCTTACTGTTTTCCTCCATTTAAATTAATTAAACCTGACATTTAATATCCAAAATATACTAATTCAATTGACAATGTGTGCAATCAAATTCATCAAAAAGTTATTGTTGAGTCGTATGTACTTGCTGTTTAACTGATATAAGGTGTTTTCTTTTAAAAACCCAAACAGACCTGTTAAATCGCTACTGACATATACCTACAGGCTATTGTAAAGCCTCGAGAAATCTCGGAGCTATCACTGTTGTTCAATGTATGATTATGTAAAATGACCAACAATTGTTAAGAGAGTAGACGCTTTACCGATGTCGTAAGGCCTGTGGAATGCTGATGATTGGAATTTATCGAATTCCCGGCTCGGCGTTCGGTTCGCATCAATTGAACGTGTCGTCAGTCGTGTGTACCTTTGGCTAGTGATTTAAGATCATGACTTGGACCCTATGTAATTCCAACAAGACGGGGTACGACCACTTATGGCTTTATTGAGAAGTGAGAAGTTTCATGGTGACGTGAACTGGTTACCAAAATCATGTTTTTTTTTCGATTTGCCTACCGTTACCGTTTTTTTCTGTAGAACTACTTTGAAGCTTTGCTATCGAAATCTGCTGTGCACATTTTAATTCTTTTTTTGTGAATCCAAAACGTTATCCTTATTTCTTACTCACACAAAATTTAAAAAAAAATCAATTATGAAAATCTCTTCTGCAATCGTTGTACAAAACGTAGGTACACTCTTGTGCAGTGATTAATATCCCAATGACCTTAAATTTGAGTTCAAAACATCAGCTCTGCACGAAACATGCGTGCCCCCAAAACTAAATCGAGCCAAGCCAAACCAATAATTCCGCAAGGTTGTCATAAAGGCCTCGTTTGGCGCAATTAGCCACAATGAATGCATGTCAAATTAATAAAAAAAAGAGACAGATAAATTATTTTATCTGTGGTCTTTGTCGCCGCGTGACTCTTGGATTTATTGCTTCGAAGTGCGGATTAAACAGATGGTTATGGGCGTTTGTTTGATGGTCGCCCTGAAGCGATTCAGATCATAGTCTCTCATCAGACCTCCTTCGAGACTCCAAAAGTTGGCGATAATTCAATGCGAGTAGTGCATAATTGGCGGCATCATGCTTAAAGTCCAAATCGGTAATGGATTGTGACTTTTGCTGCAAGTCCTGCAGTATGCCTTGCAGTGCTTCGAATGGAGCTGCAGGCACACTCATCCCGATCTTCAGAATCACCGTGAAATGGGATTATGGTTCGTGCAGCATCCGTAAGTGTCAAACATATACTTACACAAATTTGCGATTATGAACACCAAATTAACACCACACTCCACGGATGGCTTGTATTTTCAATAATAAATTAGCTTGATGGCGACGACGACCGACCCAACGACGAAGGATGATGCTCCTTTGCCGCGCTTTGGCGCAGTCACTATTGTGATTTATTGGCTTATAATTTGCGCGCGCTTGCGCACCATCATCAGATTCGCCGTGTCTTGGACATGAGTCATGGACATTGTGGACACCTTGAACCGGAGGCTGATGATGGTACGCTTAATCAATGGATGAGACGCATCGCCTGTTATACGCTTGACGCTTGATTTGCATGCGTGAGTGCATTCCATTGGGAGACTCTGATGATGGTGTTGTCGATGGCAATTGCACTTAGAGCCACGTTTACCTAGTGAAACATTGTAAGGTTAATGTTTGGAAGCTAAATAGAAGCCTTAAGGTGTTAAAATTCCTAGAGTGCAAGGCTTGTTTGTTTGGATTAATTGATATGATGTTTTCATTGCTTTGGTAGAAACTTGGGAGTGTCGAGTGCCATGGAGTAATTTAGGTACATATAGGCATAGGTATATAAAATATAAATTCATGTTCTGAATTAGATCATTATTTCTACGAAAAAATAAATTTTAGAAAATCAGTTTTCAATCAGTCTGATCAAGTTGCAAATACGTTGGGTTAACTGATAGGTCCGGACCTTGATGAGAAAGATCATTTAATACTGCGAGTTGAAGAAATGGAAGCACCAACCTTTGAGCTAAGACCGTAACAATTTTTTTCAAAATTTGGTACCATGTTATGATCCGTCAAAAATTTCGTTCAATGACTTATGAGCTGAGCAGTATCAACAACATCGAGTGATTTAATGCACTCACTCATTTAGAAAGCCTGGGAAACTAAAGACTTTCCTGAAGATTGGAAAAAAGTATAAAGTTCTCTAAAATAGGAGATCTAACATAGTGCGATTTGCGTGCTTTCTGCTGTAGTAGAATACATTCGACGCCAAACAAGAAGGATCACTCCCTACTTCAGCTGCGGTTTATTGACTTCAAAAAGGCGTTCGACAGAAAATTTATCTGGCTTGCTTTGCAGGAGCGGCATCACCGACAGATTGTTTGCTATATTATCAAGTCCACATATGATTAATCCAAACATCATGTTTTGCATAATGGAAGGTTGACAGAGAAATTTGAAATCAAAAGCGAGGTTAGGCAGGGCCGTTTACTTTCACCAGTATTGTTTCTGTTGGTGATTAGTGATGTTCTGCATGCGGCGACAAAAATGGAAGTTATTTAATTATTTTGCAGTTGGAAATGCAATAATATCTGAAACACATCGACTATGCAGATGATGTATGCTTAATCTCTCATAGGAGCATGAATCTTCATCAAGGGTGGAAAGAGAAGCTGAAATCTTTGAGCTAAAGATCAATACAGTAAAAATAAAAAGGATCGGCCTTGGAACTACCTGATTTGTCGAAGTAGAGGTGGTTAAAAAGTTTCAATATCCTGGAAGTATTGTCTCTACTGACGGCGGAACTTAATATCCAGGCTAGAAATTAATATCCAAATCGGGAAAGCAAAGGCTGCTTTTGGTATGCTGTCCAAAATATGGAGAAATAACTCTACAACCAATCTACGACTGTGCGACTCCAATGTTGAATCTGATGTTTACGCAAAATCTTCAGAATTTCAAATGATGAACTTCATGTGAGAGCAGCGCAGGAACCCATTGGCTTTATGAAGACGTAAGTGACAGTGGATTGGCCATAAGCTTTTAAAAGGTAACAAATGAATTGCGAGTCAAGCCATGCAACGAAACCCTATCACTCAGTGAGGCAGACGACCAGGCCGACCTAGAAGCACTTGGGGAAGAACGGTCGAGGAGGAATCAGCACAACTGGAATAACGATGGAGAAAGCTAAAATGCATCTCCAGCAACAAGGGACGATGACGAGTAGGAATGGAAATTAACGGTTACCTAAAAGTTATGTAGAATCTTCATTTTTTTAAGCTTGATTCGTGGGTTCATTTTTAAATTTTAAAAATGCATTTTATGCTTTTTTGTAATTTCTCTCAGCTTCATCCACCATCACCGTTTGTTTTTAATTTTCGTAAGTAACGGGTTTTTCAATAGGTACGCTACAAAAGTCGACCGATAGGGACAGCAAACGACGCCATATTTTTTCCCGATCTCTTGACATTTCTCTCTAGTAAGGTTCGCCATTTCATCATGGAAAGATAAGTATATTATTAAAATTTACTACCAAATTTCGGAGTCAACGGTCTCAACTTTAGGAGCGGGTTTTCATCGAAAAATCATCTTCAGTGATAGGGCTCATTTCTGGCTGAATGGCTTCGCCAATAAGCAAAATATGCGTTATTGGTTAGACAGCAATCCAAATTCACACGTACTTCATGAGTCACTATTGCATCCTGAAAAAATTACGTTTTGGTGCGGTTTATGGGCCGGCGCGCGCGGCGGCGTCATTAGGCCGAACTTCTTCCGTGATGATCAAGACCGGCACGTTACTGTGAATGGGGATCGCTACCGTTCAATGATAACCGAATATTTTTGGCCCCAATTGGATGATATGGACTTGGAGGATATGTGGTTCCAACAGGACGGCGCCACAAGCCACACAGCGAACGTCACAATCAATTTAATGGAAACAAAGTTTGGAGATTTGACGCCTATGTTCTAGTATGGTCTATGGCAACAAGCCAGCAACGATTGATGAACTTCGTACGAATACCGAACATGAAATCGCAGCAGTATCGGCCGATTTATGCTTGAAAACCGTCAAAAATTGGGTTCAGCGTCTGGACTTCTGCAAGCGTGGCCGTGGTGGTCATGCAAAAGAAATCGAGTTGCATACATAATTGCATCGAATATACTTTCACAGATATAAAGAATTTCATTGATATCCAAATCCGTTTTTGTTTTATTTAAAAAAAAACTTTTGTAGTGCTCTTATTGACAAACCCGATATTTAATTTTAACGTGTGATTTTATTAAAATTAATATCATGAGCTTTGATTGTATGCAAATGGTGTTAATAGTATCAATTTAATCTGCCAGATTGTATTAATAATTTTAAATGAATTCACTAAACTGCTGCATTTTCCCACCATTGTCACTTAAATTATTATAATTCCAATTCTCGATTTATTTCCATTGTCTGCCATTATACACTCCGATACTTAACACTGTCATGTTTCCCGCATTATTTAACACCCCTAATGGAAAATTAATCTTCCAAAACTATAGTTAAGCTGTCAGCATTGCTGTCAAGTATCTTAATCAAGAGAACGAGCGAGGAGTCAAAACGACAACATTTCCAATGCCAAACGCCATGCCATCCAAAAAAGAACACCCTCTGCGCCATTCGCATGGAAATTTTTTAATTTCGCAGCTTGTTTAAGTGAGATTGCATTGTTGCTGCTGCTGCTGCTGCTGCTTCTGCTGCTCAAAACACGCTAAAGTAATTATATTGTTCTCTAAAAATATATCATTTCGCAAATGCGTTCCTCATTAAACCACCATTGAAATTCATTACTTTTACATTAAGTAGATGAATGCCACATATGTCGGCTTTTTGTGAATTGACTCCTCCTGATCGCTTTAACACGAGTACAGCCCTCGATATATTCCTAATAATAGGGTGCAAGATTACAAAAAGACAAGCGCACTCATATTTCTCGGGAAGAGAAGAAGTATAGCGATTTGTTGGCATTCGTAACGCAATTCATCACACTCGAACGAACTCCCAGAAATGAACAAGGAAACGTCTTTAGGGTTGAGCGTTTATTCGTTTATTGCCATGCGATTTGTCTAAAACGAAACGAATGGAGGGAATTTCAACTCCGAATTTCTCATGTCTCCATAGATGATGATGATGATGATGATGCTGCAAAAATTACAGAATAGGAAAAAAAAATGGCTGCTTTTGATGCTGACTCAACTGCTTCTCTTGTGCGTCCATTGTGATGATCTGGCACAATAAAGGACTTTCATTCAAAATGTTACTCAAATATCATACAAATGTTCTTGTGATATGCTGATGCTGATGATTCGGATGGGTGTTAAATTTAGGGAAACAAACATGATGAAGGTTCTTGTTTGCACAATAAAACACACTTAATCATATTTTTATTTGTCGTTTGGTTGGTTGCTTGGATATTGATACCGATACCGATATTATTTATATTGTTGGTTATTATGTCTCTAAAACACGCTTCTCCAAGCTCTATGAGGTTGGTTCAGTTGTTTTTGTTTAAACAACTGGTTCTAATACTTGTTTCGACTGAAAATTAAAATTCTACAAAATGCAAAGATATCGAATAAAAATGGGTGGAACATCGAAGTTTCCAGTCTATAAAAATATCAAAAAAAAATTTGGGAGTTGTTAAAAATGGTACAGCCCCTAATTTTAGGTGAGTTTTTTTTTTTGGTAAATTGTTTAAGATTTGCTTAAGAACAATAACAATCAATATACAAAATATTATTGGAAACAAATTTTAAAGCAGCTTTTAATGTTTAAATGAAAAAAATGCAAAAATATTTGTTTATACTTATTTTATTCATTCTAAGAGAATATTCATGGAAAATTTTAAACCGGAAATTGAATTATTTTATTAATTATGTTCTTGCTAGTTCAAGTGCAACAATTTAGGATTTTTGGCAAGAAAATTAAGTTTACCTTCTTTAAATATAGTTTAAAATAATTCCAAAAGTGATGAAAAAAATCCGAAAAATAATGGTAGTTTTAGTTGGTAGTTTAGTGGATTAAGGCAAGAAAAATAAAACGCTCTAATGGGTTGTACAGGATCGGACTGTTCATTGTCATAGAAAGAGAGGGCCCGAACTCCACGACAGTAAAACATTATATTTTTAAATTAATGAAACATTTACATATACAATTTCATAAATTTATCAAACTTAAAATACAAGTCAACACAACACAAGACAAGTAAAGAATATTTATAAATATTTTTGGTGGCTCGAAAGTCCATAAAGAACTCTCAACCATTCCTGTGAAAGTGTTTTTGCATGAATGGAAGGGTCTAACAATTTTATGCCTAGGTGAGGGTGAGAAGCACTCCATCCTTAACAAATAATACCTCAGGAGAATTTGTCAATTCCTCGCAAGACGCTGCATTATGTAAATGCATAAATTATGAGTGTCTAAAGGACCCCAAGGATCTATAAGCAGGCTCTCACAAGCTAGGCGGGCATTTGTGGTTTAACTTGATTAACTTTGAGTTTTCTATATATTTTCTTAGAATTTTAGAATTTAGAGAAAAAGTCAAGTTTCGTTTAATATAATATTTGAAAAAAGTGTTGGTCATTTTTTCTGATATTTGACGTTTAGATAACATTTTTTTACTGCTATCTTAATTATTCTGAACAAAAATATGTAATAATAAAAAAACCGTTTTGGCAAATCTAAAATTTTTTGAAAACTCGGGATATCCTGCTATTTTTTTTTTTTTTTTTTTGAAGCTACTTACATAAATAAAATTATCCCAAACATTTATATGCCTACACATAGTTTTTTATCACAGAAAATTTATAAGGAAAATGTTTTTACAAAAAACAAACGGCATGATCTTCAATTTTTTAAAAAATATTTTTTTGGATTTTTGGAAAAGCAATATCAAAAAAAATTTTGTTTGAAAACAATTAAAATTTTTTGAAAATTTGGTTTAATAGTATTCTACTAAAAACTAAAAAACAAAAACTAAACACTTAAAAATATTATTTAAGAAAAAGGTTCCAACGATTTTTGAAAAATTTATTTTAAAAAATGTATTTTACATTTTTCAAATGATATTTATCTACAATGTACCTACATTATAAGAAAGGAGCAAATATTTACGTGCGATCTAGTCGTTCATTAAACTTTTGTTTGGCTACGGACAAAGTATTTCACAATTATGATTTAACCAAGCCATGTTCTTGATTTCGATAAAATTTTGAAACTTTTTATTATTAGTTCTGTTAATTTAGAGCCATTAAGGTAGGTATAGTTTGTGCTGGTTGACTATGAGTTGATTAAATAACATATTTCAGCATTTAAAGAATTTAAAACTTAATTTTTTTTACCAGGTACAGATCAAGAACGGAATTCAATTAAATATTAAAATTATTTATGAAAACGTCTGTTCTAATCTTAATGACATTTTGAACATCACTTCCTAAAACTATGTACATACATATATGGGATCAACACTGCCAGATTCCACACAATTTGATCATGAGTTGCAATTTAAATTAAAACAACACATTCCCACTCGTTTTCAGATATCGAAGTTGGCATAAGCATGCACTCTGCGCAATGCGCTGCGCATGCAATTAACACCTCCACGAACACTCTTTTTGCCCAAGCCCCCTTAACACGCAAGCTAATTACCCACCTACTATACTATCTCTGGCATGGCACTGCTGGAAGCAGAACTAACGTCGCGTCGTCGTCGATATTCCACAGGGCTGTGCAGTTGCACCTAAGTTATTAACTTACATGAATTTTTTGGGTTTGGCATGGGACGGGAGTGTGAAAAACATCCCGTCGAACATATGCCCGGGCTTACCTTTCTGCTTATATTTTTTGTCGTGATAAATTAAATTCTATTAATTGGATTTCTATGGGAACCGTTTTATATACGAAAATAGGAACTCAATATACTAAACGCCTACTTCATACCACAGAGCACAGACGGAGTCCGGTAAAGAGTCGAGTCGTCCATCGACTAACGACGATCGTTTGTGTTTCGTTGCGAAGCCGGTTAATGCGATAATTGCAGGTGATTTGCTTTATTCGAACAAATCAACAGCTATAAACAATATGAGGCCATTGCTCGTACACTGCCTCTGTTCCCGATATTCTGAGAAAGTGCACAACGAGTCAATTGTTCAAAGAGCTGTTATGCTATACCGCCCTTCTCGTCAGGCATCTGATGATTGCGGGTACTTCAACTAGAAATTTGGCACGCATTTTTCGATGAGTGTGAATTCAAATAATTGTTGTTGGCGGTGCGGCGGCGTGATGGGCTTCCTCTTTTGTTCCCGAACAATGGCTATGGTACTTGTGACTTGAAGTGCATTTGAAGAAGCGCCCTCAAAAATCGCCGGCTCTATATCGCTATTGTTCGGCTTGTTGTCCGGCCTATTGTTTGGGTTTTTTGTTTCTTGATATTTGATTCCAATTGTTATTTAGTGTCCGTAGGGGGTGGATGGTGATATAATTGCAAGAATTTAGTTTTGTTTGAAAGACAATCTGTAACATTCAAGGTGTGACCTATTGGACATGTGCAATATCAAACGCACAGCAAGTTTCTTAAGAAATAGTTTTTTGTTTTCGGATCTTCTGTTCGGGTTTATTGTGTCGCAAATTGATTTCATTTTGCTGGAAAATACTTTCAAATTAGGCAGAGAGAATGGATAGACTCAAAACAACTTTGCCAGACAATTCGTCACGACAAGGTGTCTGGTTGTGCTAAAACATGTCGAGATGAGGTTTATTGGTGTCTTAAAAAACGTATACCTAAGGTGTGTTTGTGTGTTTTGATTCAGATCAACAAGTAAGAATTTATTTTTCTCTAATGTTAGTTGTACTATGAAATGTTCTTATAGGGATCGGATCATTCATTCTACATATATTCCAAAATTCTGTAAATTCAAAATTCAATATTTCAAAATGCTGGAAATCCAAAATTAATTAATTGACAAAAAAATACACTAGTAGTAAGGTAGATAACCAAAAACAGAAAATAAAAATAAATAAATTCTTCTCTGTTTGACTTAAAGTACTTTTTTCAACTTTTCAGAATGTGTTCCCTGTTCTGGACTATATGTATAGCTACTTCTTCTTCTTCTTCTACAAATTCAAGCCAGTATTTTGAATTTGATGTTTTGTTTTCATAGCAATAGATTTTCTAAAACCAAGTTGTATTTAAAATTCTGTATTTCAAAATTTTGAAATATTTGATTTTTGTTTTGATACTGAAAAAAAAAATTTCTTTTATCATTTACAGAATCTTGGAATACACAATTTTCGTATACAGAAATTTGAAATAGGGAATTTTTTTTTTAGAATACAGAAACAAAGAATTTTGGATCTACAGAATTTTAAGAATAGTTTATGTTGGACGTCAGTTTTATTTCAAGTATCACACATTTGAAGGAAATATTTATTCGTGGGTAAAATTTTAGATCGCTCTTAAATGATCCAATATTATAAATACTTATAAATGATTTCTCATAATCGTTGTCTCATCTGCTTCTTGCTTTCTTCCTCAATATTTTTGAAATTGTTTTACTTTGAATTTTGTTTTGTTACTGCTTTTTTATCTTTTTTTTTTATTAAATTTATAATAAAATAAAAAAAAAACCGAAACCTATACCTAAGTATCGAAAAAACGAACTTTTTTGAATTTTTATTCAAAAACCTTTAGAGCTGTTAGAAAAAAAAATAAATGGAGAGCCCTTAAAAGATAGAAAAAACTAAAAAAGTTAGGCCACTGAACCTACTTTTTAGAAAAAAAAAATAAAGTTACCTATTACCTAATCGACCAAACCGTAGTGGCAGACTTGTTTATATATTCGTTGGCCATAGAGATTTTCCTCCACAAGTATTAAAAAATGGTCAAGTTGAAAAACAACAGTCTTACACTGTGGATCGTTCGATTAGTTATAACTCAAAAATAATAATATATGTACCTACCACAAAAACTTAGCCACCATTTTTCAGAATATTGAGTTTTAATACATTTTATTCTGGAAAATTTTGATTTGCAATATTTTTGACAACATTTTAGATTTCTCTTCCCTATTATTTGGATTGTAATATAATTTATCAGAAATGGAAACCAAACATCGATTCAATAGAAGAGCAACTATCCCTACCTACTGTTAATAACGGTTTTTGAAAAATATGTTTTTTTACCAAATAATTTTAGTTTCTTAGAAAAACTCAAAGAAAAAGTTAAGCAAAATCGTAAGATTTTTGTCATAACGTAATAACCTACTGTTATTTTTGGAACTAAAAAATTGAAAATCTTTTCAGTTGCTTAAGCTGTAGGTCTGTATCTGGACCATCGTCATAGACATACCGAAAAGCAGACCGTTAAACAGACGGACAGACAAAAAGAATTGCCGAAACCAATTTTTTCGTGTTCACTGTCATCGCAATGTACATATACCTATGTTGTTCTCCGATCTGTGTTATTTTTATGTTTTATTCAAGAAACTTAACAATGTAAAATAAAATATAGACAAACCTAAGGTCCAACAAAACTAAGCTAAAACAATGTCAATTCTTCAGCTTTTACTTTGAATCAAAAGTTAATAGTTGATTGAATGTTTCCCTTCAGAGATCATGATTTAAAAAAAATTGTAAAAAAGTTTCTGCTCGAGAAAGTTTGAAATACGCAAAAGGTGATACTAGAATAAAGTTTCAAAAACCATAAGAAATATATTTTTTTAAAGTCCTATAAAAAGAGACAAAATATAAAATGCATAATTAATTTCAAATTCATGATGAAAGTAGCAAAAATAGAATGATGAATTAAGTAGTTAAGTTTATTCACAAAATTACATTATTTTGACCATATACCAACCCTGCTTCATTTAAAGAACTTCTAACCAAATAGTTTCAAATTTTTCATAACTTTAAATTCAAGTTTGGATTTGGGTCACTTGAAATTCATAAATGTACCTACCGCTAAAACCATTTCTTCAGTTTATTGTATGTCCACTTAAACTGGATTTGCTGTGTGTTGAATATGTAATTTTAGCGTACAGCAATTGTTGTATGAACCGTGTTTTTAACCAATTATTCAATACTACATTGTATCGAATGCCTCTAACAGCCATGTGAATAATAAATGCTTTGTGTTATTGAATAATGGCTTGTTTATAATACCGAAGGATTGCATGCCAAAGATATCCAATGTACGATACTCTCTCTGGTGGTAGGTACAACAAATTAATTTCGTATTCATTGAATATTTTATAATAAAGGATGTGAAAAACTTTTGCAGAAAAAAATACCCTCTCTCCATATTCCTGATGTCGTATATCCTATCAGCGTTCAATCTAAATCAGCATCAGAGTTTCTAATTAAGATTCGTTTCTCTTTCGGACAAAAGAGTCCATTTTATGCCATCAGCGCATATTCAAGTAGGCGCCAAAATCTTCCACCACGAATCGATAATGAAATTTAACTATGAATCCCTGATTTTAAATTTGCGATAAAACCAGCAGTTTACAGTGGAGGCAAACTACATACGAGCTGGACATTACTGATGCATCAGACCCTTATAATAATGATTCGTGGTCACGATTTTGAAAATACTGGACATCGATTTTATCCATCAAGGACAAAGGTATACAGAGTTGATGATGCATCCACATGAAATAAAAACATCTGTCTATTTTGAAAATGCGCTCGCTGGTCAACAAAAAAGGATATCAACACCATTTACGATACAGTAAACTGAGCTGATCCTCACTTCTTGTTTTCGTTGATTGCTGGATATCGAATTCTGGTCTGTCACTATTTATTCCAGTTCTCATTTAGCAGACATCGATGACCCCATTTAATGTCATGGAAACCACCAATCAGTCACGCTGAGGAGCAGTCTAGAAACAGGACTCTAAATTTACCAAACGAATCACCAAATTTCGTTTCGGCTTTGACTCCTGACAATCGCATCTGATGGCATCTGGGGGAAAACGAGCTGTGATGTCGTCAGCCTTTTTAGAGGTCCTTAATATGCGTTGGCAAATAAGAAAGGAATTAAAAGATCTTCGAATGAGGACACCTTTCTGCCATTATACTCGAATTCGGTTATTTTCCTTGACTTTATACGAGTATAGGTATTGTGTCTATGGAAGAATCGAAGAAGTCCTGTTGAGTTTGTGAATGCGGATAAATTGCATTTAAAATGTCTTTGAATGTCAGTTTGACACTTGAAAATAGATGTTCCAGGGGATTTCCTTTTGTTGTTAATGCGACTTCTTGCATTTGAGGGTAGAGGTATAGAGATTTCTCAAGTTCTCAAAATAAAAGAGTCCTTGCATTTTACGGTTTGGCATGAGTCGCCTGGTGTGGCAATCCATTGAATAGTATTTTTGTTATTGTAAACTTTGTTTCATATTATGTACAGGAGTTTATTGTGTCCTGAAGTGTTTGTTGGTTTGGTTTGGTGATGGGTCTAATATGGCAGAGATGTGATGTCGAGTCGAGAGTGGATTTCGATGGAATTAAGGTTATTAGCCAATTTAGTGGCACTGACACACTGTATCCTTCGAGTACGAGTGTTTGGCACGAGGAGTTTGTTTCTTTTCATTGGAAATGTATTTTATATGCAGAAATGGATATTGTGATGTTTGGATTACGTTAAAAAGCCACGTGTGTGATGGCAGAACCGTTTGTAAGTGTGTATGGACAGATGCTTGAATTTTGAATGGACCTTTTTCTTAAAGGCAGGCTCTTATTATCTTATTGAACATTGATGTCAAATCATTTAATATTGCATGATGGATTATTAATAAGCATGTAAAATTACATTAGATAAATTTGCAATATTTAAGAAAAAATGCATGAAGGCGTTAACATTTTCTTATGAAAGTTAACTAAGATAGCCTGAAAGTATATCAGGTAGATGAAAATAAGTACATCATTTGGACGAGAAGACAAGATGAGAAAAAAACAAAAGGCAACAGCAAAGTCTGGCGCCTTTTTGATAAACTAAAAAAAGTAGTATATAAGAAATTTGTCGATAAATGGAAATTTGAATAAAAAATTATTTTTTTTGAATATCGCTATTGCTTAGGTATATAAACTACAGGGGCAACAACAAGGGGCATTTTTAACAGCTGTTAAAAGATTTGTGTTAACTTTAATTTGGCATTTCAACGTGAATAGACTAAAACGCCTAAAGAACTCTTCCAAGATTCGATGAATTGTATCAAAACAAGATTGCCGTTGGTCTCGATTTTCATAAGAGAATTTTGTTTAGCGATGAAGCTCACTTTTACTTCATGGGCTACGTCAATAAACAAAACTGTCGTATTTGGAGTAAAGATAATCGTCAACGATTTAACGCCGCTAGAGTATTTTCTGTGGGGATATGTGAAGTCGCTAGTCTACCCATATAAGCCTGAAAAGTTATACCACTTGGAGGACAACATATTCAAAACCAGCTCAGAATTTTTTCGATTAGGTCGTTTTTGTGGAAAAAAATGTGAAACAACCATTTTATACTAGAAGCTGCCTAATATTTACATTTGAAATTCTAATTTTATGGTTTCAAAACACAATTTTGAACGATTTTCGTAAGTGGAAAACCACCTCTATGCAAGTCTCAGTCCGAAAAATTATAGTTTCGTCTCTGTCACGGTATAGTTCAAAAATGTTAATACATTCATTGTTTTATTTTGAAATAAAATGAAAACTGACTTTCCGACTGATTAATATATTTAGAGCCGATTTTTTTGATTATTGAAACTGGAATTAATGATCTCAGTGTTGGGGTTATTAAAAGCGGTGTTGAGTGTAAAAATCTACTAAAATTTTTCATTTTGAAAAACTCAGTCCTTCCCCGTAGACCAATATAAATCAGCCCATAATCTTGTTCAAATTTTGATTTAACGAAGAACATCTTCCCTTGTATGTGCGATAAAATTCTTGTGGACAGGGCTGGCCCAGCCCAAACGAGCGCCCTGTGCAAAATTTAGTTTTTGCCAAAGAGAGACAAAAAGAGAAAATCGTGTTTGACAGTAAAAAAAAAAACCACCCACATTCATTTCGTTTGAAAGAAATGAGCGCATAAGATTGAGAGATTTTGCTTGTGTGCAGGATTTAAATCTGCACAGTCTACGTCGTCGGTCGCATTGCTTATTGTGGGATACATTAATTTCAAACAAAAATCAACGTTTGAGTTCATTTTTCTATCAAAAATTTTGGTTAAGTGAATTCCCATATGTACAAATCTGAAATTTGCACATTTCTACTTAAACGATTGTATGGGAAATAAAAAGTATATACATATATTTTTATGGGGATTTTAAATAAAGCAGGTTAATATAAAAAGAATGAAAACTTGTGAATGTAGTTTTCTTGTGAGTTTGCACCCCTGCAGCTCTGCGCCCTGTGCATTTGCACATCTTGCACATATGGTAGGACCATCCCTGCTTGTGGGCACACATTTTAAAACTAAGTGAAAAAGGATTGCAATGGTTTGGCACGTTTTATTAATTCTTTAAAAAAGACATTTTCGTATTTTTAATTTCAGAAAAAAAGAAGTAAATAATATTTAAGAAACCAAATATTATTACGAAAAAAAAAATATTTCAAAAGCTTTATGACAAATGAATTAAGTTCACTTTATATGGATATTTTTTTGATGCAGGCATTAGTTATATTATTCAAATTAAGTCTGACTTATAGAGCACAAACAAAATATTAAGGAAAATTAGGTTATTACATAATTCAATGAAAAAAATTGCGTATACGCCTAAGTGCACAAACCGCTTTCGTTTGTATGAAGAGGGAGTCACAATTTATACACCGTATAAATTTTGGTAAAAAGTGGTATAAGAAATGTTCACAGTAAATTTCAGCCCACTGATACACCCACATGAAGAAAAAATTATTTCATTCCTAAAATATACCTAAACTTGGGTTGCATTGTTAAGCAATTTCAAAGACAATGATTATTCGGCAGTTCTTTTTGTGAATGTTTTTCTAAAATGTCTTACTTATTAGCTATTTAAATCAGGATTAACAGTTCGTTGCATAGTTCCGTTAATAATAAAATACCTTAATGCAAACGACCGATATCCACGTTTTAAAATGACATAAGCTCATTAGTTAGTTCGATAGTTAAGCTTTTCGGAAAGTATACCGAATTAAAATCTTATGTTTTCTATCTTTTCCCTTATATGGGTACCTTTATAGGATTACCTTAAGATATTTTTATTTTTATTGATTCCAATCAAGCTGTCGTCCGCCTATCCAACAATATACTGTCTTATCTTATATCTGAAGGATTTAATCATTTTTAATCCCCAGCTAACGATGTTATGAGTTAGGATTTTGTTTGTTCAGTAATTAACATAACGCTCTGAAACTACCTTTTTACAAGGGCCTTCTATTTTTCCCTACACCCTCTTGTTGATTGTTTTCATTCATCATCATTATACATAAAATAACAACCACCCTATATCAATGTGATTATAGCCTTTATCCCCTATTTAAATAATGTGATGCTGACCATTTTCATCCCATATGTAAACAAAGTAAAATACACACAACAACTGTCAAAATTTGCCTGACACATTAATCGTACAAAAGACAAATATTTTTTTTTTTTTTTTTGAAAATAAACCAACTCGCTACCCGTATAATTTGATCCTTTATGTTGTCCTTGCAATAATTTTCCTCCAAAATTTAGATCGCCAATTGATGATAAGTGCGGAAGACAATTACCTACATTTTATTAAAATTCCTTGCCATATGTTGATGTCATATGATGATAAGATGCAAAGATAGATAGTGTATCTTATTGGAAGCAATGAGTAAAATATTGATTGGTTGATATTAAACATTTTGAAATTCTGCTTAATTTCAAATATTGTGTGGGAAACACACTTTTTTTCAAAACATGAAAAAAGGTTTAAATCTATCTGTCTTTCCGATAGAAAAACAAAAAGATCCCACTCAAATTTGACATTTTGTTTTTGATGGATCATGGTAAGGCACTGTTAGGGTTGAAATAAATACATAATGTAGTTCCCATGGTTTTAAAATTTAATTTTGTGTACCAAAATTGATGTTGGCCAATTATTTAATTAAAATAAAAAATTGAGTTGATTGTAGACAAAGAAACAAACATATAGCCCTTGATTTAAATTTGAACAAAGATACATACCAACGAAGGTATACTAGGGTTGGGGTAGACTGCTTTTACTGAAATAAAAAATACTATTCCCAAAAATAAATCCCGAATTTTTCATATTTTTGCATTGTCAATTAAAGATCCCACAAAATCACAAAAAAAAAAGCAGATTCCCGAAAACTAAAAATTCGGAATTTCTAAATGTAAAAGGTCAAGAAGTATAAGAGTAAACAACAAGATCATCGTCCAGTTCTGAATTTTATGTTTCCGGAATTTGGGGTGTTCGGGATTTAGAATTTCTAGATTGAGTCCGTTTTCCTTGAAAATATTCTCCCTATAAAAAAAATCTATGGCAAAACATTAACAACCTTGAGTTTTTTTCATTTCTTATAACACTGAATTTTGAAATTACGGAAAAATGCAGTTTTTGTTTTTAGTTTTTGGTTTTCTTATAAAAAGAATTGAAACATTAAAATTTATTTTTGGATTTTGAAAAATAAAGTTAAAAAATTGGTGATCCATGAAAAACATGAGCCTGAGTGTCTTATAACTCTCAACCATTTCTGTGTGCGTGTTATTATTGCAGGAATGGAGGAGACCTAAAATTTTATGAGAGGCACTCTATTCTTGATAAATGTGATACTCTTGAAGAATTTGTCAATTTCTGGCAAAAGGCAACAACCCGCAAAAAAATGTCTGTTTTTGATGGAGGAATGTTTTGAAAACAAATTGATTTCTTTTCTATTTTATATAAATTTCAAATATATTTTATTAGATACTACCTAAAAGTTTTAAAATAAAAAAAAAATACTTTTTCAAAAAACGACTCAAACGATATTTTTTTCTTTTTTTTTTTTGATTGTACCTAGCTGTTAGAATAGAATTGCCATCCGCCCAGGTTTTATCGAACCTGTACTCTTTTTTGCCGGATTCTGCCTTGCTTTTCTGGATTTCTTGGATTTCTGGTTTTGTAAAATCCTCTTTCTTTTAAAGAAGTAAAATTTTTATTATATCTTAATAGAGTTCTAATTCTTCAATTCTGCCACAATTATGCCAACTTGTCTAGGACGACTGAAGAAGAATTTTAAGAACCCATGCCAAAATTTATAAACCCTTACACGAACATCTCAAACAAACAATATAATTAAAGATTCAAGTGGGTATCGTAAAACTATTTTCTGCAAACAAAATAACACCCACTGTGCCATCCGGACAGATGTTTTACTCTCGAGGACTCTTCTATATTATGTCCATAAACCACAGGACATTTACTGCACCCAGCACTTTATTTTCCGTTTGTCATTGCTTATGTAGCCACTTAAAGGTAATTGTAAATGAAAAATTGTTGGAAAAATGCTGAGGGTGAACCGCACCGCACACCTTGAGTGTGTTTCTTTTGGAGAAAAGAGTCTGTTCTTCAAATATTTTGGCGCTAAGATGTCTGCTTTGTTTCTCGCATGGAATTCACAAAGGACACACGTTCTCTTCTTCCTTTGATTGGATTTTGTTTATACTTTCTTTAATATCTTAGTCTTTTCATAAAAAAAATACATAAATATCTGACTTTTCGACGAAAAAAAAAGTCATCCAATTTAAATAACTGAATCGGATTTGAAAGATTTTATCTTTGGCTCTTTGTTCTGAGAATTTTTTTTTTTTGCTGTTACTCTGGGGATAGACGAACAACGACGAAGAAGACTACGTCGACATTCGACAATAAGATTCGAAATTGAATTGTGTGTGTGCTTCGTTGATTTAAGGGTTGTTAGGTTTATTTATTACTCCCACCCTATTGCTACTCTCGCACTCACTTCTTAGTTTGTGTGGATCTTGATTTACCGGTCCTAATGCTCTCGTTTTGTAAAGCGATTACGCCAAAGGGAATTTCGAAAATCACTTCAAAGGGAGTTTTACATATAAATTTATCTTAATTGGATGGAATTGATGGGAATATTTGGTCGTTATCAGTTTTGGGTAATGATTGTGATGACAATAATTCTATGTTAAGTGATTAAGATTAAAGTTAAGGGATTTGAAAGAAAATAATTTAGATAAGTATAGCGCATCATCGCTTGAATGGACATTGAAAAATATTAGCCATAGTCACGGTTAGGGCTATAAAATGATAGTGTAGTGTGAGCTTGAAGTTTAAATTGAATTTTGAAATGAAGATGTGTTTTTGTTGCAGTTGGTATCTAATTTTTATGAACATGTTTACATGTCACGAAAAATTTTGCAAATGCCACTGACCACCCCGAGTTTAGTTGATTGAGATAAGTATGGCGCATGTTATTTTTAATATACTTAGTTAGAGAGGAATCGTACTTAATATAGAAAAAATTGTTCCCATTACGCTACCGAACACCTACCTACTTTTACAGGTATGATTTTTTTTTATTTTAAACAAAGTGAACATCATGCTAACTTTACATATACAAATAATTAATATGACCACCTTCTTTTGCAAAACTATAACCACAGTGTGAATATTTATGACAAATTTTTTAAGCAAGTAGAGAATTGTTCCTAAAATAAGAAAATTGGTAAGAGAGCCAAATTTTCATGAAATTTTGCCACGTTTTCGAAAAAAAATTCACGGCAGTCTCTTGTAGGTATAGGTAGTTATAGGTACTCAAAAGTCAAGTGCGTTGTCCCCATATGGGAAATTTTTCCTTGGTATTTCGTTTGAGAACATTTTTAACTGATATTAACGATATTTTAACAATATTAATTACTGACTGCTTTAGTGTAAAACAAATATTTAAGAATCTGTTGAAGAAAGACGAAAAATCTGCGGAGGTTATTGTTGTCCACTTGGAACTTGCCACTGTGTCAAAGTGCTATCAATACAAGAGAAAAGTTACAAAAATAAGAAAGAATGCCATCAGAGAAAAATAGAAAAAGAAGCCTAAAATTCCTTATTAGAATTGTAAAATTAATCCAAAATTTCAAAAACTTTTTTTTTCTTGAAAACTAATTTTTCTGTAAGTATAAGATCTCTTTCCTACAGGAGTTCTTTTTTATTGTTAAGTCATTTTTTTAGAAAATTTACCCTCACATCCATTTTTCTCTTTTACACCCAGTAAATCAATACATTCTTATCTAATACACTCCGAATTTCCTTATGTACTCTTTCTTCCCGATACTCGCTGTTATATAATTTATTTACTATCACTATATTTTGAAGAGCTGTATTTCTACAGAAACAGTACTAGGCTTACATTGATGAAAGTTTTGAGAGGATGTTACTGTAGAAAAAATTAAGGGTTAAAAACAAAATTCCAAATGTTTAGGTGACTTTCGTAGATTTAGGTTCAGTGATTTTCGAGTAACAGAGAAACCCACCGACAAAAAAAAATTCCAATTTTTTTATTTTTCGGTCTGCTAACTTAAAAAAAAATAAATCTTTTCCTAGAAATCTGAAAATTTAAGCAAAAACCGTGATCCCTGAATTTCAAGAAACAAATGGCTAACTAGCGTCAATTTATTCTCGGTTTAGGGTCTTAACTGTAAAAGTCACGCTTAATATGAGTTGTTTCCTCGTTAGTTTTGATTGAGCGCTTTATTCTATATGCTGTTTCAAATTCATGTAAAGAATCAAGATCTCGAAACTTACATTTTTTGTGAAGCCATTAGTTAATGGGATATTGATAATCAAACCCAAAACCATTGGTTTCCATTTAAAGACTGATATCTCGGCTACAATTGAAAGTCTTTTTTATGTCATGCGCGTACTAAAGGGGTTATTTAATACCCTTAAAATGATAAACACAGTGTGAGCATTAGGAAAATAGGGAGGGATTTAAACGGAGGTACCGATGCAAATTGGTTTTAAAGTTCTGAGCATTAAAGTGGGTGGGAAAAACAGAGCTGTTTAAAGAATTCCACATTCTTGTGGTGCGGCTAAAGAATAAATTTCTGTTCTTCACAGTACGTCCGAAGGTGGGCTCAAGGGTAAACAGATGCCCATTCCTAGCAGTCCTAGTATTGCGGTAAAATTGTTTAAGGGGAGGAATGCAACTGGCTATTTCACTTGAACACTATTTGTGAACATAGCAGTAGAACAATGACAAACAAGAAACATCGCGATGGTGTTCTAGGGATGCTAATGTTTCTGTCACTGTTCTTTCATCTATCATTTTTAATGCTCTGTTTTGGATTCTATCCAAGTTTTGGACGAATAAAGGCTTTAGAGATTACAGCCAGATCAGAAGGGGTGAAAAATTTGTTGCATCGTCGAAGAAAACCTAGACACTTTGCAGCATTTTTGGCGACATCGAATATGTGCTCATTCCACTGCAGGTGGTTTGTGTTATACATTTCGAGAACTGATAGATTTTCATTTTATCATGGACAGTGGCAAGGGAGGTGGGTTCTGCTTTAACGACAGAAGACAGCATTGAGTTTTCGAAGCATTAAATTCTACACGACTTTTAGTTCCCCATTGGACAATGCTGTCGAAATCAGAATTTGATGAGCGAATTATACGCTGCCATTGAATTTCCACTTCCGAAAATGCGAATCTAGAAACAAATAAGTATGAAAAAAAGGAATTGAATTTGAAAAAATCGATGTTTTTTCCAAGAAGTGCTTAGAACTTTAATTTTTTAAATTTTGGTGCGACCTGTTGTTGTTCGGAATCTATTAATTATATTCCTGCTTTAGTTAGAAATTAATTCTTCATTGCTAAAAATGTCAATAACTGAAAAAGATCAAAAATCTCATGGTTTTAATGAGCCTTCATCGTACTACTTCTCACAGAACTTACCATATTCTTCATGTAAAATATTCCCACTAGCTAAATGCGCCAAACCAAAGCAAACCAAATAATATTAAACTTTCACGTTGCCAAGACTTCTATTTAACTATTGAAAAAAAGGAAACCAGAAGTGCAGTTAACAGAGCCTCAAGTCTGAATCCACCTAGGTATACCTATACAAAGTATCAATATGTCTCTTTAAGCGCATTTCTTCAACTCCGTCGTGGACTTGTCGAGTCTATGTTTATTTAATGACTCACTTATATGCCGCTCTAGCAATAACTTTCCTACACATTGACTCCACCACAGAGTCGAGAACAAAAATCCACCAAAGAGACTCTTAAGTACCATCACAATATAACCAAAGCCAAACAAAGTCCCCAATTGAATCAAACATGAAGACCGCGTAGTTGGAGGTCATTAGAGCCTCACACGGCAAATCACCGTCATCATCGTCATCACCATCATCATCATCATCAATGGAATAGAACAACACGCCAGTTCTGTTCGGGCAATCATCAAAGTGCCTTCTCGCCGTTGTCGCAAACAATGACGACAACGACACAATATACCTCTGGCGGTGGTTGGTGGCGTTCGTTGTTCCGCTGCTGGCTGAAAGCTGCAATCGCGGACAAAACCTCGGATTGTATATTTGCAATCTCAGAACAAAACTGTGGATTCAATTGTCTCCAGCACAAGGGAACCGGGAATTATATACAAACTACAACTCACCGGCATTCACGACAACAACGCAGACGCCGACGGACGACGAACGGCAGGCTGCAGGTAGCTTATTCGAAAATCACACAGAAAAAAGAGAGCTCAAGGCGGTGCGGTGTCGCGCAGTCGTCGAGTCATCGAGTCGCGTCGCACACAAGAATAAGTTTATCGTCTTGGCCGTCACATTAAGTGTCATTTTGAATCTGCTAATTGACATAACAAATATCCCAACATTCAGGAGTCAAAGAATTGTCATTGTGTGCACTTTTTCGGGTTCGTGCAGCGATGCCAACCTAGGCTTTTTTATGCCTTTTAGGCATTATTTCATTGGCTAAGGCTTTAAGGCTTATTTTTTCTTCAAAAGGCATCTTTTTTTATCAGTTGTTTTTTTCAATTCAACATCCTGACTTTTATTTTACGCAAGGCGTTTCCACCTTCAAATTCTGTTCATTTTCGGAACACTTTTTCTGGTTGTAAAATGTTTCCTTTTCTGAAAAAATCAGTTAACCATATCTTATGCTTGCCGCATTCTTCGGCAACTGTAGAAAGGATTTTTTCATCCGTCAATTTAAGCAACACAAATCTCAGAAATAGGCTTAATACAGATACCTTAAGTGGAATTCTGCATGCAAAGACGCTGTTTAAAGAAAAAAAATGCTATGATTTGGAATTTAAACAAACACACATGTCATTATTTCAAAAATCAATGTATGATTTTAAGGACAAAGACGATATAATGGGCTAAGAATATGGTTGTTTTGTAATCAATACTTTTGTACCTACTTATGAAACTAAAATTCAAAAATGTTGTTCCTATAAAGATTCTTTTTCTGTGATTTATAAATTTATAATTTAATATTTAATTGTTTTTTTAAATGAAATAAAAATGTTTTTGTTATTTTTTTATATATGTGTTTAATTCATATTTATTTATATTTAAGGCATTATTTTAATGAAAAAGGCATCTTTATTTTCAAAGTAAGGCACTTTTTTTGTCGAAAGTGGTTGGCAACGCTGGGTTCGTGGATCTTGAATTCTGTCTCAAGCATCCAGCAAGCAGCAGCCAGCATTACAAACGTCAAACACAAAATATAACAAACGGTTGGTGACTGCGCCCGCCATCGCCATCGCCATTGCGCCGCAAGAGTGGCATAAAATGCCACTAATGAAAGTTGGATTCTCTGTCTACGAGTTAGCACGGTCTGCACTTCATTATTTGCATGGTGATGCAACATACAGCGAATCAATATGAGTAATGAAGTGCTTCTGGAGCTGTGCTGCATAGTGTACACAAGCCCCAATATGCAATGCTGATGATGATGGTGGCACCTTCGCGCTATGATACGATGGTGACAGAAGACGACTCATCTCAAGAACCCGTGACGAAGACGTTAGTTCGATGTGTGTTGATGACTGACAATCTCAATTCTTCGGACGGCCGCGGCCGCGGCCGGTGCTGCTGACTCTGGCGATGGCTGATGATATTCGAATCAAATTTATTGGCGTCTGCTAATCTGCGCTGTTCGCTTAATTGCTTTTAACGGATTCTGTTGGTTTAAGCGCTTCTGCTGATGATTACTTTGCTTCTCTCTTTGCGTTGCGTCTCCGCTGATGGAAGTGTCAGAAGCTGTAGACGAGATTGTGCGCTGCTTGCTAACTTAAAGTAAAATCTACATTCAGAGCGATCTGCGTATCATTTTTATTTGATTTGGGGTATTTGGTTTGGTTCAGTGTTTTATTTTGAAAGCAAAGTAGAGTGAGTGTCTGCCACACAACCATTCTCTGGCAAATATTTGCGTGAAGCCAAATGCCTACTAATGGGAGTCTGTCTTTGCATGCAGGCTCCCGGTGTAGGTTGCGCTGCTGCTGCTTAAGACATAAAACAAACTGAAGAAGCACTTGTGGCGTGAATTGTGGAGTGGAAAAACGTTTAATTAAGTAATTGCATTGAGCAGATATACATATACAGGGCGACTTTTTATTTTACTAACTTTTTTGTTGACATTTTCGATTTGTGAAAAAGTTTGAATAAATTTGGAATAAGCATAAAAAAATTTTAAAGGTTGCTGGAGTTTTAATCAACATCATCTGTAATTTTGGAGAACATTTTATATTGATTGTTCCTTGTTAATATCATCGGCTTGACAACGGTCCGGTTCTGGCCTCCTTCAACAAGTATCTCCAACTATCCCGGTCTCGAGCCGATGTCATCTAGTTGCGCACCCAAAGGCTTCTGGCGTCCAGGTTACGCCATCTTACCAGCGTAAACATGGTCTGCCACGCTGCCGTCTACCATAGAATGTACCACAAAGGGCTTTCCGAGCCGGTTCCTCTTCGCTCATGCGAGCTATGTAGGTGCCCTGCCCACCGGAGTCTACCGAGCTTAATTTTTGTCACTATGTCTGCTTCAAGGTAGATTGCGTACAATTCATGATTGTACGCTCTCCGGAATCGTCATTCCTGACATATGGGGCCAAGAATTCTCCTTAAGACTATTCTCTAGAATGCGGCTAAGTGGTCGGAGTGCCTCTTGCTAAACACCCAAGTCTCGGATACATATGTGAGTACTGGCAGAACTATGGTTACTAAAGTAGGCTTTGTTGGAATTGAGCAGCCGCCCTCGTATTTCTTCTTCTGTATTGTTATGGGCTGCTACTACCATTCGCTACTTCCATTCGCAACCTCATTTTTGAAATTCTAGATGAAGATTTAGAGAAGCTCAATCTTGCTCTTCAACTTTTTTTTTATATTTAGCGCGCACAAAAGGGGATATGTACCCTTTGCATGTCAGAGACACAGTGCAAGCTTTAGGTAAGTAGGAGGGGATTTGAAATGAGATGCCGGTGAACATTAGTCTTGGATTTCAGTTCATCACAATGAGAGGGAAAGACAGAAGGTGGAAGTGTATTCCACATTCGCGTGGTACGGTTAAAGAACGAATCCCTGTACTTCACAGTACGACCGAAATTGGGTGAGCATTCCTGGAAGCGCGAGTATAACGGTTGAATCGTTTAAGAGGAGGAATACAACTGGCTATTTCATTTGAGCACTTACCGTAAAAGTAACGATAAAAGAGCGAGAGACAAGAAACGTTACGCCGGTGTTTGATTGACGTAAAAGTATCGATGATGTTCCCGTCTCCGATCATTTTGAAGGCTCGTCTTTGTATATTGTTCAAGAGACTTAAGTAAGTTGCTGGAGCACCAGCCCAGAGATGGGAGTTATAATCAAGCTTTGGATGTATATAAACCCAACTAAAAACAGATCTAGAGAACAATTTTAAAAACTATATAAAACATTTTTTTCCACCATTGTTAACTATTCTTGAAAATTAGGAGAGCACTGAAGCAACTTAATCGAAAGTTCTGTACCTAAGAATTTCTATTAATAAATAATAAATGTAATAAATGTTCAAAAAATGGAAATTTTGCCGAAGTATTTAACGATTTTTTTTCCGATCCATCACGTTTTCATTTAGAAAATTGCCAACGCCCCCAAAACCTATTCATTCTCTTGTCCCTTAGCCTGAATAAAGACAATGTATATTGCTGATAGTTATCTGTGGTGGAAACTGGAAAATTGTTTGATAAGTGGAACTTAAATATACCGCCCGCCTAGTCCATAAAACAATTGATTGTCTTCTTTGCACAAGATACATAAGCATTTTAACCATCGACTTTAAAATTCTTTTAATCGTATTATGCTATCGCATTAGCGCATTTATTGACGAACTGATTTTATCAGTGTTGGTTCAGACATTTCCAATACTGCAAGACCTGTCGACTAGTTCTGAAGTCAACCCGCCGAGCCTCACGAGTGGAGCTAGTGGGAAACAGTGTAATAGGAGATTTCTGATCCAAGTCTCCCAGACATGCGACTATATGGTCACCTTCTGTTAAAGTAGAAGAAGTATGGTTTCAGGTTTATATGGTATTCAATCGAATAAGAATGTGTTACATATATCAGCGTTTACTCCAATAAAAATGCCCAAGAAATTATTTTATTAGCATTTGCACAATGTCTCAGGAATGTCCTTTGATAGTTGAGGAATGATTATAAAAGCACTTGCTCCAATAACGATATCTGATTTCTCAGAGTTATATGGGTGTTTAAATCCACCCTGATGCTACAAAAGTAAGTCATCAAAATTTACTCCAAAAACTATTTTACTTTCATTCAGAAGGATTATGTAAGCACTCAAATAATTCTTGATTTATCAAATGTGAAGCAAATAATTTTAGTTGTCAAGGTCAGTAATACTTGATGGCCATTGTAAAATTGCGATCAGTCTCCTTCAAGCTAAGAAGCAGATAGTTCGTGTACTAGACAAATGATTTCTGAGAAGCTCAGCGTTCCTGTTTTTTATTTCTGGACAATTTCTTAAATCCGACTTTATTCATTACTCCGGAAAAAATTTAATGGACCCAATTGTCCATGAAATTGTTCCTTAAGCTGCATTTAGCTTAAGGAACAATTTCATCAAGCAAATTTCTAAATTTTTATAATCATAATCTCTAAGTAACTAGAAAACTCTAGCTAATTTTAATCACTTGAAACTCCTCTTACGCTGATAAACCATGCTCCAGTGAATATGTAATGGATACCTTTTAGAGGGATTATAGGAGCTTTATTATAAATGATATTTTTTCAGCGGTGATACATAAACCTTCTTAACAATTACTACCAACCAATTGAGTAAACCTACAATAAATAATATTATTCCATCTTTTCATCCCTTTGGTCAACAATTTATCTATTCCAATTCTTCAAACAATGTTGTTTGCAAAATAATGCGCCCGGAAAACAAATTTGCTAAGAAAACAAAACAGTTAAATCTCAGTCTCTCTATAAACATAACCACACAATTAATCAACCCCAAAAACATAAGACTCCACAGTTGTCCTCAAATTTTCTAAAAATACAAGAAGCATTTTGCTTAAGCAAACTATATCGAATTCCGCTTGTAAGAAGGAGTATCCACCCCCGCTCTTTTTCAAACTGTATAATAAAATCGAAAAACAATGAAAATTCATTATCTCCCAAAAGCACAAGCAAATTCACCCCTATCGCCTAAGGGATATGACATGCCAAATAAACACCACAGGCCTCCCAAATTCAAACCAACACCCTTCGGCTTCATTGCCTTTTTCTCTCTCTCTCTCTTTCTCTCTCTCTCTCACTCGATTACATTTGAAAAATGGCAAATTGAATAAGTGACTAAATTGCCAACACTTGAGTAAATAATAAAAAAAATCGTATACTCATCGTCGTTTGTCGGTTGTTGTCTCAGCGAGGGTTTTAAATGCACACCATCCCCTATTTAACAGATTTTCGGAAAATCACTTCAAACCAAAACATTCACCCCACGTCCTCATTTTCTTTCCAGAGCATAGAAGATATCCTATTACACACGGTCTATTACGAAAGTCAACAAGGGCTGCCAGCCAGGCTCATTTTAATTCAATAAACGGTAAAAGCGGTATTATAAAAAAAACATTATCTAACTGGTGATAGTATGGGTGGGGTATAATACCATCACACAGCAGCAACCCTTGTTATGTTGTAAGCTGAGGGGTTGGGGTAGCAAAATCTAATTCAAAACCATTATCATAGCCGAAGTTTGTTTAATACACAAAACGATTATACGCACAATAAGGGTAATGAATTTCATCCCCTATTCATATTTGAAGCTATCTTTTGCTTTTCCATACATATGCGGATACACACACACTCGATGACGACAGCCCCGTTAGCGTCAGTCAAATAAGGGTTCTCTTTTTCATATCATCATCATCATGGCTGGCTTCTTGCTTTTTTGCCCAGCTTAAGCATCAAGGCATCTTTATTGTCATTTAAGGGCCGTGCACATATACGACTTTCACACACATATGCACAGTGACAGAATATTGCCAGAAGGGTAGTTGTTCAACTAACTATATGATAAAACGATTTGTGTGACACATCGAACAAAACTCGACTATTCTAGCGGGGGATGGGGTGAAATGACATGGGGCTGAAATTGCTTAAACGTCCGTTAATACACTGCGTTGCGTTCTCTCCCTGTACGACGAAAATTGAATCAACAAGATGGGACATCTTCCTGTGTGTCACACATACTCAAACACAGTAATTCGTTAGAGAGGATGCCCCTCTCCCCTGCTACACATACTGATACTCGTTAGAAAGAGTAACAACCAGCAACATTAGAAAGATGCTGCTCATTTATGAAGCAATCAATTATACTGTTACTTTGCCAAGGATAATAATGGGAAAGTTTGTGATGCTGCTTGTTTGGTATATTAGTAGCAATTTAAATGGTAGCTGTTGTCAGCATCCTTTTGTAATGGGATATCATATATAGGTAGGTAGATATGTTAGATCCCTTTTGGCCCAAGGACAGAGAAATTGACTTCTTTTGACATAATTTTAGTTTGGGGATGAAGATCGGATGAATTTTAGTTATAAGTCACGTTTTGAAAGGATATAAAAGGACACCTATATGTGAACTTAGGCATTCATATGTTAGTATATATAGGTATGATGAATTTATACAGGAAAGGTTAATTGAACAAGAAGAACAACCTAATATTCTTGATTATTTTATTAATTAATTCTGGTTTACATCTACAAGGGACAAAAAGATGTTTTTTGATGATGAAGGACAAAATGTTAGAATATACCTAAGTGCCTTACCTTTTTTGTAAAAAAGGGTTAGTTTTATTGAATACAGGTTTAAGAAGGATTTTTAAAAATTAGTAATGTCAAAAGAAGTGACTTACTTAGGTAAAATAATTTATAAATCTTTAAAGATACATACATATATGGGAACAAGACTGTATTTTTAACGTTTTAATGCTTTCAAAAATTCATTCTATTTTTTCAAAACTTTATTGGTATTTTATAATAATCCAATTTATTTGGAATTTAGTTTTTTCGGAATTTGTTTCCAATAATTTTCTTAAATGATTTCAATGCAAACACTAAATGTGCAATCTAGCCCTAACATCTCTTATACGTATGTAAACGTATACATTAGATATTACATACCTATGTGTTACTGGTAAAAACCAGAAATATAAAATTTTTAGAATTTACAGGTTAGATTAGGTATTTATCAACACAATTGGCAAGATAAAGAAATGTTTTGTTTGACTGTACTTTTTCCAATTTAAAAAATTTATTTAATTTCTGTTTGAAAACTTTTGGTTTTCTACTATATAGGTACCTAACCAAGGTTCTTTTATTAATAAAAAAAAACGGAATACTTTCGTGACTGGAGCAGTGGCCTTCAAAATAGAGCTAAATTCTTTGTAACCCGTAGATTGGGATAGGCACGGTATTTTTGGCTCAAAATAGCTTTTAATGGCCTTAAATTTACAAAAATTAACATTTTATTTCACCAACCTCACTTGTCCCGTTCTGTGGCGGATTAAGAGCATCTCTGCAGTGAGTTTCGCTTGTTGTAAGAGGCGAATCACATCTAGGCAAAAACTTGCGGTTACAATTCGCAGTTTTTAAATTTACAGAAAAATTTAGATCATTATGCAAGTACTTGCATAGAGGTACTACAACGCAAGGTACTAAACCTTGACCGTTCAGAAACTAAACGAATTTCTGGGGCTAGCAAAGTAATGCAACAAATTTTACGAAATTTAAGAGTCGCGAGTTGGAACCATGAAACAATTACTCGCATACGTTGTGAGCTGGAAGAAGGATAGATATCTTGTGAGTGCAATTGGACAACACTGGAAACAGGGCTCGTTTCTGAGATTTTAAGAGAAATGCATGCAAGATGCCCTTCTACAGATAATAAAACACCAAAAATTGAATCCTTGCGGTGGAATTGCTTTTTACTGTCTTGGCTGTTTCGAAGTTAATGCTTTTCGGGAAGAAAATAAAATAACATTTTGAACAATGGCGTGTGCATTGAACAGCAACACCGCTGCGCTACCGCGCCGCTGAAGAGAGGCGCATTTATTTTTAAAATCAACCCACAGAGAAGGAAAAAATGCTCAGGAGATTCGTTCACCAAAATTAATTAACAACGCTAAAGGCCAACTCCTAATGGATGTTGACAAAATTCTGCACAGATGACAAGAGTATTGTATAGGACTTTCAAATGAACATTTTCCGAAAATAAACTTTTCAATAGCTTTACAACAGTCCAAAATGTTAGTTCTGCTGTGAAAAACTTCAAAAATGGAAAGCGATTGGGCCAGGAAAAAGATAGGAGACATCGGGTGTAGATGGCACATGCTTCAAATTTCCAAAATTATCTACGATGACCAAATGCCTAGGTAATCACTTGAGGGAAAGAAAAAGGTAAATAACAACCTATGAAAGTATTTCAATATATTTTTTGGGAAATAAAGTACCGACGGCAAAAAAGACACCCTATGTATTTTCCTATTGATAGATTCTATGAAATTTAAATTTATCTGCGGGCTTGGAAACTTTAAATAAGTTATATATGTACTTACTTACATGGACTAAGATGATTTTCTGCCAAATTCTTTCAGTTCTAGCCCAAAGTCAGAAGAATAGGAAACTTCCACATATGGTGTGGTTTTACAAAATAAGTTAATAAATTAAAGTGTTCTCAATTTCTAAATCGTTCTCTTTGGGTCGCAAATTCAAATCTGTTTTGAGCAAAAATCTGTCTGTCCTATCATTACTGTATATTTTGATACCTTCAGTACTTGGGAAAAGTGAAGAAAAATTTAACGCAGAAAACTTCCAATTTTATAAAAGATTTTTGGATTGGGACACGTTTAAGGCTGAGTTTATGATATGGAAGATAAAATATCATGAACAGGAAGAAAGCCAACGTTCAAAGACAGCTATAACAGCTCTTGGAGACTGCAGTAAGGATATTTTCCCCAATATACATAAACTTTTAAAAATTTTGGCAACTTTACCAGTATCAACATGCTCTCCTGAAAGAACGTTTTCGACTCTGAAACGACTGAAAACATTTTTAAGAAATTCCACGGGTGAAGAACAGTTAACTGGATTAGCGATAATGTCAATTCATCGACATATCGAAATCAATACCGACGAAGTGATTGATGTTTTTGGAGTAAAAAAGGCCAGGCGATTAGATATACTTATGTAAAATAATGTTAATTTTTGTTTACTCTTTGTTGTTCCTTCTTTAACCTATTTTACCTTTTTCCGTTATATGTATGTATACTTATTGTACATACATATAAATACTACTCATTAAATATAACTGAAATTTGAAATTTAGATTTTTTATTACCCTCAATATTTTACAACATAAAAGGTGAAAAGATATTTTTCAGAAAGCATAACCCCCCCCCCCCCCCCGAAATATTTGTCTGGCTACGGCCTTGCTTGAAGTTAGTGTCATTTCATTTCTCTAAACGAAGTCGGAACGAAACCAATACCATCAGTTCCGTGGACAAAACTGGTGATGAAAATTAATTGTTGATCAACGGTGAAAAACGTTATTTTAAGTCAAATCAGAAAATTATACTAGAACTCTAGAACTAACAACAAAACAGTGGTGTCCACTCAGGAACTTGATTCCCATCAAAATAAATCGTATAAAAAATGGGCTAGAAAGCCTATAGATGTGTGACAGAAGTTTCTACGTTCATTTACAAAGAACCAGTGCCGAGATTTACTTCTTCCGAGTGAGTTATTATTACTGTGTGAACGATTTTCTATTTTACTTTTAACATTTTAGTTTGCTTTCATTAGTTTTATTAATTTCGCAGTTATAGACCTCATTACCAACGCTAAATCGTTTTTACAAATGAAGTGAGACGAGTCACCGAATAGCTAAATTTCGACACATCAGGATCGAAATAAACTTTTATCAAAAAAATAGCTTTCATCGCGATGCTTGTATTTTTTAACCAACAAATTAACTCGGAATTAAATTTTTTAGCATAACATTGAATTCTATTATAATTTTTAAAAATGTTTTTGGAAGTAAAAGACCTCAATTTATTCCAAGAGATATTTTAAATCAAACGAAAAAATAAGGGAATCATTGACCAACCTATAAATATAAGTAGATATCTAACAATTGCAACCATTTTATCAAATAGCATTTTATTCAATTTGCAACAATGAAAGTATATTACAAACCGGAAATTGAGAAATTTGTGATTTGAAAATGTTTGAAATTTCCACCCGGTTAAACAATAACCGCCACATCAAAAACCAGCCCACCAGCCACCATTGACAAATCCGCAAAAAAAAAAAACAAACTCATTCTCCATCAACGACTCCTATTAGAAAATACGTTTTGAATTAAATTGACATCGATAAGCGCGTTTCATAACTAAGCAAATACAAAAGAGCAGTTGAATTGGAGTTTATTTGTGAGTTTTTTTTTTTTTTTGGCTTTCCTGCATGTAATGTGTTTCTATACATGGACGCTTATATACCTAAACCAACTCGGTGAAATGAAAACCATTGAAATCCTTTTGTTATATCCTGCCGAGCGACTAGAGAGCGGAGCGGCGCGGTAGCGCAGCGGTGTTGCTATTCAATGCACACGCCATTGTTCAAAATGTTATTTTATTTTCTTGTCGAACAAGAGAATGTATTGTTGCTAATATTGATAAATGGATTATTAATTTGACATTGAAGGGCTCTTCAGTCTGATGGGTTAGGTATTTGGTGAAACTGTGGCAGGAATATTATTAAATATTTGTACATAATAAAGGATAAAAAGCCACGAGGCAGCGAACAGGCGGAAAATGGACAGATTTAATTAATTCTGTTACCGAGGTCACAGTGTATGTATCTATATTAAGTGATTTATGTTAATCCCATCCATCAATTTATTTTTACCGCAAACTAATTAAGCAAATATTTGTCCAGTGTGAGCTTGTTCAGCCTACGTGATTGTTCTCCCTTTGAAACGATCGCCTACGAAAGAATTTAATTCCAACTACCTATTACCTAAATGCCCCCTTTTTGATAATGTTGATTAATTAAACACTCTCGCCCGTTCTGCTTGCGTTCATGATGGGGAAAAACAAAAAAAAAACATTCATAATAATTGAGTTCGAAAAACAACAGACTTCCCGCCCCCATTTACATCATCAATGGCCTCCACTATGGCAACATCCGCTGCTGCTAGTGCTACTGCTACTATATGCCGCCGGCAGCCGCCATCATAACTAAAGGTGGACAAATCAGCCACCCAAGCTAATTTTGTTGCCACACCAGCCAGCGGAACAAATGAACCGTCTAACGTCCGCCAACGGCTGGCATACAAATTAATGAGCTTTTTTTTTTGTTTTTGGCTGTTGCTGTTGTTTGTTAGTGTAACGTTTTGTAAATTTGTATAATTAATTATGAAATTTTGCGTTAATTCGCCAGTCAGTTTGCAATTAACCATTACTGATTATTTTGATTATAATTTTGGATCTAAGATTGAAATTAATTAAAAAATGAAACTATGGCTCTGGGTGTAGGTATTGTGCGATGGAATAGTTCGAGGCTTTGATGGTTTGGCTGGATGTTTAGATACTGTATAATGTCTATAGTCTAAGAGATAAGAGTATTCGTTAAATGTGTTGCTTAACTACAATTCATCGTAGTCTGTGAAGTAACGTTAGAAAAATTGTGAGAAACCTTGAAAAGATGCTTGTGAAAAAAAAAAATCAACCAGCACTGGTGAATTCTTCAGAACTTCATTCGAATTTTAAAATGATAACGTCGGGCATGTAACTGAAGTGTTTTTTTTTTTTTACATGACACAAGTTTTAAATTGTTTGAGATTGATAAACAAATTCGAGATCGAGATTATGATCAAACTTGACATTACCTACTATGATAGAGACGTCGAATAAAATGGGTCTCGTAATTTTGGTTGTTTGAACATCTTTATCTAATGGATGGATTCTTGAAACTAATGAATTCAAAAATACCTCTCATAATTGTTTTGCCTTTTTAGAAAATCAGATTTTTATCGAAAACGGTTTCGACAATTTTTGGAAATAAATTAAATAAATTTAAATTAATAATAGCTGACTTTTAAGAAAAATTAAATTCAAAAAGGGTGCTACAAAAAATGATAGTTAACGGTACTATTTTTAATACTTTCTTTAATCCTTTGAACAAAAACTAAGTATGTAATTTTATTTTCAAAACTTTTCTTCAAAAATTTTAAATTGCTTGAAAACCAAAAAACGGTACCTTCTACACAAATGTTATGAAAAACCCATTTTCAAAAAATTCAATTTCTCGAAAACTATTGGGAGGATTTTGATAAAATTTTGTGTGTCTAAACTAAGCTAAAAAGATTTACTTTTGAATATAAGAGTGCAGCTGCAGCCTTTAACAGAAAAAATAGCTACATTAGCTTTTTATCTGGAAAGACAGTTAAATTTTCGACCTTACTCTTTAAATTTGAAAGGTAAGACAGTTACTCTAACCAAAAGACATCATTAACTTCCTGACTATACTAAAGAACAGTACTCAAATGTTGTGTTGCTTTTTGTACTTGTTTTAGGGTGGAAGTCAGAAACAAAACGTCAAAGAGATGTAATTAATATCGTTGCGATGGTTGGCGAGACTGAAATAAAATAATCCCCTAGCTAACAAGCTTAACCTATTATATGATGATGCTGAAAATATATAATATTTAGACGTCACTTTAGACGACGCTACTGTATATTGTGTAATACCTTCTTTCCATCGTATAATTGTGTGAGAGAGAAAATGATTATTATACTCGTACTTACTTACCTATATGCGCTGTGCTTCTTGGCTGTTAAAACAGTAATGCTGTATGTCGAGCTAATTGACGAAATAACGGCGCACAACTCCTGAACAGCTTAGTAAATCATTAGAGCTTTGTTTTGCTTTTTTTTAAATCTTAGTGTTTTTATTTTCGGGCAGAACACAATTTATTTCAGATCAAAATCAAAATTTTTGTCCAAAATCGGTACGAAATTCGGAGGTTCCTCTTCGATTGTTTGAAAATTTTTGAAATCAGAGTGCCATCTTTATTAGTTTTAAAAGGACATATTCCACTTATTACCGTAATAGGTACTTATTTGATTTTTTTTTGACATGGGTTCACTCTGGCGTATACGCACTTTTTATTTAATCGAATTTTTAACAAAAATGTTCTTTTATTTTTCAGTGTATGTAGGTACCTACCTATGTAGATTGTGTTGTTTTTCTACACTGAAATATTAGACTTTTCTCTTAATCCATAGGTAGGTAACCAGGTATAGCATAATAGCACAAAGCCCTGGCCAGTCACAGTATTGAAAATGATCACTCTCCAAACTTTGAAGGCTTTGAAATTCTGCAGACTGAGACGCATGTTTCGGAATTTTTAGGTTTTATGTCAGATTTGTGATACGATATGCGTTGTCGAAGAAGTTGTTTTGTGGTCGCATTGTAACCAAATACCTAAAGAGGCACAACCCCAAAATTTTAAATTTGAAAAAATGAGTTACCGGAATTTTGAATTTTTGTCCAAGTAAGTAGGTAAAGGGCACAAGCACATTGCACCTATATACCTACATATGTACCTAGGTATAACTTATAGTAATGCTATGGAACATAATTTTATATTACCGTATATTGGTGGCGCTGGTGTTGAATAAAACCAAATTGGAGAGCTCGAAGTGACAGAAGGCAGAAAGAATATAAAATAAGTTAGGTACGAGGTAGGTACATATAAGACTGAGAGGATTAGTTAGCTTATTATTTTGATTTTGACAGTTGCCGACAACAATAAGGCAGGGCAAGAGAGATAGTTCAGTCAGCTTTTATCGCCATTGTCATTGTATATAGAACCTATAGTAGGTCATCACGATTGTTTTTGTGTTGTGTGGTGTGGTCGTTTGAGGGCGCACTTGTATATACACAGAAACAGCAACCAAAAAATTAGTAAGTGATGTGATCGCTAGGTGGCTGACGTGTGGAACGTGTTCATGAGAGTAGGTACTATGCACCGTGGCCATGGTAACAAAGGGAAAATTAAAAATAATTGATTGGATAGATTTCATTCACCTTCAAAGACATGTACCTACCTACGAGTAGATAACTATCTGGACAGTTCTAGTTTTTCAACACGATGTCATTTCAAATAAAGAGTCAAATAAAAATTTATTTATACCTACCTACCTATACCTAATTTTGAAATAAATGCAAAGATTCTGTAACCTCTAACCTACCAGTGATAAATGTCGGAAAAACAAATTATGTTATTAAACTGATTTTAGTTTGCCTTATTCTTATCCTATAAGTAGGTAGGTATAGGTATAGATAACTACCTTTCTACCTACCTGTCTATTTTTCGGTTCTTCTTTTTTTAAACTTGAAAATTAGGTATGATTTAGTTACCTAGGTACTACTTTAAGCGTACCTATAGATTAACCTAGGTTCCTAGGCTACTTAAAAAGTTTACCTAAATATGCACAGGTATGGTATAGTAGGTACATACCTAGGTAGGTTAGGTACCTACCTAATAAGCAATTAGCATGGATCATAATCATGTTTCAAATTTACAAATTGTCATCGAGTCACTAATTTCCATTAAGATACTAAAATTAAATCACCCTTACCTAACTAAAAAAAAAAACTATTAAAAAGAAAGAGAAACAGAAGACAGAAAAAATAGGTAGTTACCTACCTAACTACCACACCAAACGAATTTCACATTACACAAAAAAAAGGAAATAGGTACAAAGCTACACCACCCCTTTCTCTGTCATATCATTCATACATTTCAGGTGCCAATGCCAAACAGCAGTAGGAATCGGAATGGGAACTTATCCTACAATACAAAAAAAAACCTTCCCTTTCTTCTTTAGGTAGGTAGGTATTTTCCCAAAAACGAAAATTAACAAAAAAAAATAATAATAACGAAAAACATAATTTCCTCTCCGATTAAAATCTCTTTCAAACAACAAAATGAATTAATTTTCTCCATCTTCTTTTAGTTACTTTTTTCAGAAGCCCTATGACCACACAAAATTTTCACCCAGGAAAAACAAGACAAACAAAAAAAATCAGAAACACCATCACTGCAAAATTACTCCAACAATATAATAATTATTTTACAAAATTCAGCCAAAAATTTACCTATCTACCCCTTTAAAAGGAATTAAAAGTAAACACAAAAAAAAGTATCTATCTATCTAGCTATAGGTAGCTTGATAGATACAAAATGAACAGCCATTACACAAACACAATAATAAACGTTTCTATTAGCTTCATCCAGCACCAGCACTCTAGCTAGGTAGGTTGGATAGATAGATAGAAAGATACTTTTTTGCACCAACAACAACAGTAACCAAATAAAAGGGGTAAAAACGAGTAAACGAGCAAACGATTAAGCACCCAAAAACAGCAACAACACACAATAAAAAGTACAACACTCTCAAATAAAAACTCAATTGAGAACTAAAAATAAAAAACCAACAACAACACATGAAATCAAAAAAAAAAAAAAAAAGAAACAAAAAAAAGCATCTGAAGGGAGAAAGAAGACTCTGCCTAGACAGGACGTCCCCATTGCTTATTATTCGATTGCCAATTATCTTCATATTTTCAAAAATAAATACAAAACGAATTCTCAATGTGTGACTGGGCTTCACCACCTCGCTCGCCTTCAGTGTTCAGTTATAGATGCATTCCAAGTGGGAAAGAGATAATAACTATACCACGACGACAAGCTATACAAATAAAATGAACACCAAAAAAAAAGTATCTAAAGTCTGCCATATCGAAAAACCTCCTTCTACTGTCTCCGAAATTCCCCATAGCCAAAAAGAGATGGCATATCCAGCTTATGTTTTTTGTGTTTCACCAACGATTTTCACCAACACTCCATGTTTCCCCTTAAAGTATCTAAAAGATACACAATCCAAATCCAAAGAGGCGTTCCCCGGAAAGCAGGGAAAATCAACAAAAAACACAACAACAACTCACCGTTAACAAGAAAAGATGAGAACAGTTAGAGCAAGATAAAAGAGAGAAAAAAGCCGAACCGCATTTTATTGGTCCTTATTCGACATCTATTGGGGTAGCCAAGCCGGTTGGAAAGGGTGTGGATTTTTAAACTCAAATCCAAAAGCAATGTCGACGAAAAAAAAAACAGGTTCCACCGCATTGTTAGAGCAGACTGGTGATGAGGGTGAATGTGATTGTGAGTATCTATGTGAATATACCTACGAGAGACACCATCGCACCACCAGTGAGCCTGAGCAGTGAATGAACGTCGATCTTAACTCATGTGCTTCAGTTGTAGACCAGTCGTGATCTCATTTGGACGTGTGTTCCTTGTTAAAAATTTTTGCGTCTTTGTGGATAGAGAATTCCAAAAAAAAAAAATAATAATAATCTGAGAAAAAAAAAACTCTTGTCGTGTTTATGTTCCACAAAAAATAAATTAAAAAAAAAAAAGATTCTTAACACTGTCTTGAGATACGATCAAGAGACAAGCGAGAAAAATGTGCCAGTGAAACAAACCTATCTAATATTAAGGATACAAGGATAATCCTTTGCAATAAGTGAAGTGACACAAAAAAAAAGAAACTTCGGATTTAAACTTAAATTCAACAAAAAAAAAAATTTCCTTGATTTTGTGTTTTGTGTGAATTGTTGTGTTTATTTTTTTTAAATAATTTTTTTTACTGAAAAATTCAACCCTATATGATAAAATTATCAGGAATGACTGTGACTGGTGTACGTACAACAATGACGAGCCCGACGGTTCCCCCAACATCGCATCATCAACAAATGCACAAATCCAGCTCGAGATTGAGTAACTTTAGCGTGGCATCTCTGCTGGCCGACACAAGGCCACGGAGTCCCACGGAACCCATTGACATGATGCTGCCTACAAATCTTTCCTCCTCAACTGTCGCTGTCACCACTGCAACAACAACCTCGCCACATTCGGCAGCTTCAACGACGTCCATATCACCTCCTGCGTCACATCATCCGACGCCAATGCTCTTGCATCCGCATCATTTGCAACACATTGCCGCCATGCACCAACAGCACCTTCAGAATTGCAATAACAACAATAACAACAACAATAGCAATAATTCATCAACAAATCACCTGCCCAACATCAACATCAACATCAATAACCATCATCATCACAACAATAACTCATCATCATCGCCAGTGTCATCGCTGCATCACCATCAGGAGAGCAATCACAGCAGTCTGACGACGACGACGATAATGACGAAAAACGAACGTCATACGCCCCACAGTTCCGCCGAATCGGAAGTGGACTATGATTCGAATCAGGAGGAAGAGGACATTGATATTGAAGACATGAATAACGATAGCAGATCAACGCCCGGCCTTGATAGTAGTAAATCTCCTGAAATGCCAAATTCAATGCAATCCTCCCCGCATATTCTATCGCCATCAACAGCGGCGGCATTAGCGGCGGGACATCATCCAATTCGGCCGACACCGACATTTAGTGCGTTGGCGGCAGCTTGGGGTGGTATTGTTGGAGGTGTTCCATGGCCGGGTGCGAGACAAATGCCGCCATTTGGACCGCCTGGATTATTTCCTGGTCAAAGTTTTGGACCTGGTGGAGGTAAGCATCATTAAAATTTTTTCATTTATCTTATGAGATGCCTGATAATCTCAAAAAGTGCTGTTTTCGGTTTGTGCAAATAGGTTCCACATACGATAAATCTTTTTAAATTGCTCACTTTGTTATTTGTCTCGTATTTTGGACAATTAACCGCCTACATTCAATTAAGGTTAATTTGGATTATAACTGTTGTAGCCATATCTCGCACCCTACTCAGTTTAACCGAACAACAACAAAAACAAAAGCTACCCTAATTGTCTTTTATATTGGATCCAATTTATTAAAAACAATCTACGTTGTCTCTTGTTATTGTTTCCACTAGCGCAGCCATCATGAACAAAAATTAGTGAAAACGCCGACGGGTAGACGACACATCACGTCCGCCTGCTAAAAACACCAATTCAAAGTTTTCAATTTATTTGTGGTTGATGGTAAAGTGTGCGGCAGACCGGGCAGCATTAGGGCTGCAGCCATTTTTTTTATTGAAACTGAATAGGTACCTCTTTGGTGCATTGATAATTTGAATTGAGTATGTTTAATGCCAGAAATACAATTTGAAGACAACAAATTAAGCGCAATTTGAAATTTCCATAAAAATTCGAATAGGTTCCACATGTATCTTTTTGTGTTAATCATCGAATTTTTGAGGGAAATTTATTGCAATCGAAAGGCGTTGAAATAGGCTTTCTTAAATTTGAAAAAGTTTTTGAATTTTTTACCGTTATAGTCATAGTTTTTGGGTAAAAGTTCCGATTGTGGGGGTTTTCAATTATTTTGAAGTAATGTCGAAACTTGGTGTAAATATGAGAAATCATTTTGATTTGGTATTAATAGGTAGATTGATTTACACTATTTTTTTAATATCTCATGCTAATGACTACCTACCTTCTTGGGTGTTTATTCCATCATCATCAATTCAACAAACGGTTTTTACATTTTGAATTAATTATTGTCCAATTAAAAATTAAATTAAAACAATCTACTTATTGTGTTGTGTCTAATAAAACTTACTTATTATTCCAACACATCTCAATATAAAACCATAGTTAGTTAAACTATAGTGATACCTTTTAAATTAATTTTAATTCCTTAATAATAAAAGATTGTTTAACATAAACCTCAAACATCGCTTATTCAAATTATCTCCATTAAATCTCATCACTTATATATTTTGTTTACTTAATGATTTCTTATAGATATCATTGTTTCTTATACTCCTATTGTTCCGCCAGATTAACTGTTGAATTTAATTTTTGCTTTGACACATAAACGCAGACATATTTTAGCGCTTAATTGTTTTTAATAGCTTATCGGAATTTATAACACCATAAAAATATGTGCTTTATTGAATTTATTATATTTTTTTTTTAATTTTGTAACACCACGTGCCTCTGTTCCTACATTTTTTAAATTTATTATCGGTGTATCGAAGAATTAATGTTTTTTTTTTTAAATTAAGTTTAATGAGAGGTGGAAAATTATTTAAAAGATAGGTAGGTACTTTTACTTATAGGTATAAATGAGAAATTTTTGAGATAAGGGCTTTTTGTAACTAAAAGCTAATTAACCTCTAACTATGAAGTCTTCTCGTTTTACGCCCAGAACACGCCTGATAAATCAATTTCTAACCCACTTAATTCTAACCCACTAATAATATTGTTAACTTAACATTCCAAATAAAAAGTAGGTGATTTTTCAACTGAAATATTATATCTGTATCGATATATTCTCTTTTTAATGAATTCAATCTCACATCATATGAAAAATAAAAATTATAATAAATTTATTTCAAAGAAATCATAAAACAAACAAAAAATAAAAGTCACCAAATACACGTTCTACACTAAATTTTTTTGATAGTAAAATTCTATTTGATATTCAAAATCAATTAAAAAAAATATTAAATTAAATTTTTTTTAATACACAACTTATTTCTTGGAAATCCGTTTTTATTAGGTAGGTAAGGAAGTGTTAAACCCACTATTTAATTGCCTTGTTTTTATGGATCATTTTTAAGTTATTTTAGTTTTTTTTTGTTTTAGCGGTTAAAAGCAGACAGAATATTGAAAAGTAAAACATTCTCATAAAATCTATTTAAATAGGTATCTAAGGAAGTTTAACTTTCAAACATACGATCCACTTTTAAATTTAAGAAAGATTAGTTCGAATAAAATCAAAACTGCATTCAACTAGTTCAGCGGGGATTGTACAGCCGCGCGTGCTTTTGTTAATTTCTTCATAACAATGATCAGAAAAGAACGCTGAAACGATTATCAATTTATGTGAGAAATTTTTAATTTGGTACATCGCGTCGGGTTCCTTGATGTAGAAATATATAGAACATTTAAGATAGCCAATTTGATTTGCAATGCCGTTTGATCATGCAAATTTGTCATCGTAAAAAATTTACTTAAAATAATACGATCATCTTCTTAAATTTCAACGAGTTTTTCTTCTATTTCTTCTTAATTTCTTAAGTTGCTTTCAAAATGATTAACATATAATCCATAATTTCATCTATATTTTGTATGCAACAACAAATTGTAAACAAATGTGCCTTAAAGGTATGCAATTGCTTGCACTCTTCTCATTAGTAAACATTCTTGACAATTTACTAACTTCCATGAAAAAACCCAAGTATCCCCATTCCAATCTATAGATACTATTTATTACGACACAATCACTTACTAAAAGTCACCTTTCTATGCATTTTTTTCTCAACTCTTGACTCCAATATGAACGGTACCTAGGTATAGTTAGCCTCCATTATTTTAGCATAAAATATCAGCAGCCATTTCGCACTAGTTTTTGTTGGCATAAACACTTTGTCACGGTCTTTGGCATTTAAAGAGTAAGTAAAAGTTGCTGTTTTGCTGGCTTTTCAGAGACGTCTCCATTTAACCCCAAGGCAATCACAGAGCCTAGGGCTTTGTGAAAATATGTTTCCTTGTTATAAAAGGATTTGTATATTTGGTGGTTAGGAAATTATCGAATTTTCTCCATTTTTCTCTTTTTTGTTTTGTTTGTCCCCAACTAAGACTCAAAAACAGTTGGAAAGGGATATTTTTCAGGAATTTGACTGACAACTTAAGACTATCAAACGGAATTCGTTTAAGGTTTCTATTTCTCCCCAGTTGAAATTTGTCACCAAAGTGTTGAAGTATTTCTGTGATGGGACACAAAAACTCGATATCGCTCCACAAAAGCTAACAACAACAACTGCACCACAGCTAGGAGCACAATATCCAAACAGGAAACAGAAGGCCTGTTCAACTACCAACCAACAATATCTACCTTTTTTGTTTTCTTATTTGCATTTGATTAATTCGATTGTGTACAGTCAGTCAAGAGTTAACTTTTTCACTATATTCTATAGCACCCACCCTCTCTCTTTCTCATCAAAGAATACTAATTAGACGACCTTTAGAAGAAGAAGAAAAAAAATGTTGTAGATAAACAATTTGTTTCGTGTTTCTTGTTTTTTTTTTATTGTTATTTGTGATGTTGGCGCGGAAAGTATCGAAGAAGAACAACATCGCAGAAGCAATAACATATTGTGTTCTCCAATTTCATCATCATCATCATCGCATTTAACATTTTGGTTTGGTCGAAGGAACAGGGGGATACCCCTTGGCATCTTTATATCTACTCATATCCAAAGCCCCCAACATTCAATTTACAAAAAAAAAAACACAGCAGCTATCCGCAGCTAAACAACATTAACACCATAACGATATCCACTGACATATAATAAAATTGAAGTTTTTATCTCCAACCTCTAATAAAAGAAACTTATACAAACTCTATAACACGAACGCCAATAACGGATGACATGCCACACTTGTTCGAGAACTCCTATAATACACTTAATATCACTGTGTGGATTGTATATGGGTTTGGCGGATTGATATGTTGTTTTTAGTAGCTAAATGAATTGGTTTGCGGTGTGGAATCCATGGGAACCACGAACGAGAAACGGATTCACATTTAAATTTAAATTTCGTTTTGTTATGTTTGCTTTGTGTTGGATGAGAGTTGACAAATTTAATGAATTTGTGATTTCTTTTTGTATTTTATTATCTTTTGTGGAACTTATAGAGCGAGAATATTTTAAATTTTCTTAAAGAATATAAGGATCTTTAACATTACTCAGATATGTACTGACAAATAATTTAAGAGCATTTTATTCTGAAACAAAAAAAAAAAAGTATCTCTAAGATACATTTTTCACGACTTCGACAATGTTGGCCGGCGTTGGCGGCAAGACAAAAAAAAAAATACAGGTGCGCCATGTCAAAGTGGAACAAAAAAAAAAGTATAAAATGCACAACAAGGTCGTCCATCCATTTCACATCATCAGGTGTTAGAAGCTATATCTATAGGTTAGCTCTTATAAACCGAAAGGTTCAGACCACACGTCCAGATCGATGTTGCAGATAATTTTTGTATGCGGATGTCTTTAAGATAAGCTGCTGAGCTGATCCTCACGAGTCACTTGCCTAAGAAAAATACATTTATTTCTGTTGCATCGGTTCTTCTATAGACAGTAGCTCTTTAATAAATAATTATATAGGTTAAACGTTGTTTCGCTTAATTAAGTCGAAAATGACAAAAAAAAATCTCATATCTAAATTCGTTTTTTGTGTGGATCGTATCTTCAAATATAACAATACCTCCTCTACTGCTTGTGTGATAATAATCATTTAAAATGTTTTGCGACATCACCATCAAAAACTACCTACCTACCTAATTAAATGCGTGCAGCTACTGATATAATACCTATATAAATATAATGGAAGGAAATCGGCATAGGGTCGTATAACAATAACTAGGTATACCTTTATCTTTATACCAACCAGTGGTTGTTTTTTAAATAAGTAGAAAAAAAAACAAAAGTGATATCTCAAGGGTTGTTGGGATGCGCAGAGGGTAAACAGGCAGTTGTGTTGTGTATTTTTTGTGTTCATCCTCATTTTGCCTTGTAACAAAAAAAAAATCCCTTTTAGTATATCTTTATACTCTCATTTTTATTGAATTGATGATAATTATCTCTTTTTTGTGGTCTTTTAATAACATCCAAAGGGATGAATGTGGATAAATCGGGAAGGTGGTAACCTTTGAGAATTGATATACTAACGAGGGGATATAATGTCAGACGAATTTGACGTGATTAATGATGTACCTAACTGTAATGTCTGAAAGATATAAATTAAGTGGATTGATGGTTCATTAATTCAACTTTATTGAACGTTGTATAATTGAAAATTGATGAAGAACAAAATGGCATGACGGGAATGTTAAGTTTGAAGCTATAAATATTTTTTATTTTTTGTGGATCGTATGTTTTTTCTATGAAGTAAATTGATTTATTTCTGGATTCTTTGAAATCTTTAACTTAAAACTAAAATACTAAGTTTTAATTTCACGTGTGGATGATCCAGTCAATTTATAAAATTGATTGCTTTTCCTTTCAAAACAACATTCAGTCTCAATGAGAAAAAAAACCAACCATTTACATAGTGTTGTCTAATAAAATTTACTTCCTCTTTTCTCTATGTGAATCACCCTTCATTGAATTTATAAAATGAACGACTGTTTAATTCTCTTTAACCATAACTACAACAAAATTACAACAATTTAAGTCAATGCATACTCTTTTTAGAATTTTAATTTTTTGTTTTACCCACCAAGTCAACAATTTGTGGATCGTATGTATATCGTTTTGATGCAGTCAATTTATTCATAACTTGCTCTTTCCCGTGATTTATGAACGTTATTAATTTTTATCTTAACCATTTTATCGCTCTGTTTCTATAATGCGTGATGTTGTTGTTAGAAAAAAGAAAGATATTAATAATAATAAAACAAAAATAAATAATCTGATGCCCACAAGAACCAGGCCTAAAACACACTTAAAAATGATTATTGTATAAAATATGAGCAACTGAAATAAATAAAAATAAAATTATGATACAAATTGCTCTAGAGTCAAGCTAGCTATATACATATATACAAAACCACCGACGATGACGATGATGACCGCGCGACGTGAAGTAAGGGATTTTTATATAGGCATAGTCATAGAATTGTAATGGGGCTTGTAAAAATGAGAACATTTTCGCATAATCAACACTGCCGCCACCGCTAACTTATCTATCTCTGTCTTTTATTATAGTCCGGCAACATGGAGTTCATAGAATAAATAGGGTTACCATCTTAATGAAATCTACTTATTTCTTATTATATTAAAAAAAAATCAATGTTCTTTAAAAAGTTATGCCTACATTCCACAGTCTTCAATAGTCTTATAAAACTCAGAATCTTACGTGCTATAACTTTTTTTTAAAGTTAAACTTGCCACCATAGAACGTCATTACTTTTTCCGCGCTACAGTACAAATTATATCGAGAAAATGTTTGTGGAACGTATTTAGAATTTTTTTTTTTTAATTTCTCGTAGTTAATGTTTATACTTGGTTATCCTTAAAAAAACATGTATCTTCATGATTTTTCCCGTTGCTGAGTAAATTCAATGAAATATCTTCGATATCTGGTAACCCTACAGAAACACACATCAGTGAACAAATTGAAAAATTGTTAAATCATAAAAATTATAAAAATTGTTATTTTATTAATAAGATTGCACCCATTTATGAGTTGCTTGCATTAAGATTGTGTGTATCCCGAGTCTATCTCTATGGAATGTAAGACTCTTAAAAAATTTAAGTACTTACATTATATTTATAAATGTTTAACCGCACTTAACAGTGTTCAGAGATAATTCAACATCTCTCGGAAAGTTTATTAGTTAGCGCCGCACTTCAATTGTTATTCATCGTTCTAAAAGCGCAATCAACACAGATAATCACAACAACTAATGATTTTACACTGTTGTTTATTTTTTGTCTACTTTTATTATTCGTTTCAATTCTAATCGCTAATTTGTTAACCTCACATAGACAGACATAGAGAAAAACCTTTTTAGTTTCAATATGACTGGTGGCATATTAAAGTTGGAGGTATACAATATTTGAAGTTTATATAAAAAAATAAGAGAAATTAATTACGAATTGTTTTACCTACATTTTTTACTTCAGTGGCTATATGTTATAATATTTTCCTGTGTTGAAAAATTTTGCTGCAAATTTGCAAAAAAAAAAAACAAAAAAATTTTAAGGTGTGTCGCTGGTGCAGTTAAAGTTAAAGCATGCAATATTTACTATTAACCTCACATAATATGCAATTTGCACGCTATTTTCAAACCGACCGACCAACTAATGGGCTCGTTTAAGGTTTTGTGGAACGCACACGAGTATATCACCTTCGTTATTAGGTTGGTGGCTCTAATAGGTATATATATTTTTTTTTTTATCGTAAGGCTTATCTCTGTTAGATGTTTTGTTTTTGATACATTCGCACCTTATTTTGCAGGTTTTTGTTTTTTTATTATTTATTCAACACATTTGTTCGTTTATTTGTTCAAGCGAATGATTAATGTTCAACAGCAGTAATTTATTTGCATTAAATTACCATATCATTTTTTTTTTCAATTTATTTTGAATAAAAAATTTAACTCTACCTGTTTTATTTTTTATAAATTGTAGGCGTGTGTGTGTGTGAAATTTATTTAAATTGGCTTTTTGGCTAATTTTTTTGTTGTCAACTATATAGCAGACCTAATTCATTTGTTTCGATAAATTGAATTCTATTGATCATGCTAATCTGTATTTTGGATTTTGCATTATGTGGTTCTTTTGTTTGATCGCTGTCCTTGTAGCTGTATATTGTATTACACGGAGGTTATATTCATTTGAGATACTAATTAGTATTTCTTAGCTTTGTCTTAATAGTCAACATGTTGTCAACTGTTTGAGTTTTTAAGAATTGACATTGTTAAGTGCAAGCATTAGCGTGTGGATCGTAAGTTTATTATTTTTGTACCAGAAAAAATGACTTATGTTAATTTTTGTTTTTCATTTGTGAATAAGTTTTATGGACGTCAATATAAATGAATAATTATCATTTGTCGATTTGTTAATTGATTGTTACTAAGATTTTACAGAAATAATTTCAAGAAAAGTTGACATTGTAGGTATTTAGGTGAAGTCAAGTAGGAGTTGTTTAAAAAAAATTGGTCAATATTTTTTATTTTTTTTCTTAATTTGCTTTGAAAATTGAATAAGAGATGTTGATAAAGACGGCGTGGCGGCGGTGCAATTGGTATTATTTGTTTGACACTAAAACAAATAATATTAGGTTGGTATTCTACTTACCTATTAGCACTAATTAATTTTAATTGGCTTAACTTGACAGCCAATATCTTGTCATTGATTTATTTTTACGAATAATTGACATTGATGAGTGCATGTATTAGCATGTGGATCGTAATTTAATTGATCAATTCATCAGAAAAGCATGTTAATTTTGTAAGCGTCAACTAAAGTAAAGAGGATGATTATTCAATTTGTATGAAGTTGCGTCAGGTCTGATGTAAATTAGGAAAATAAATACATACTTACTTACATTCCACAAGCTTTCATATGTTCATCGGTATTAATGTACTGTAAAATTGATAATAAATGCGTTCCACAAGCTGTTTTACATCATTTCTTCAAAGCATTTTAAAAATGTTTCAGTATAATAGATAATGTAATTTCGAGATGTATAAGAAGTTAAAGTTGTTTTCGGTACAGTGTTTTAATTTCGGTGTATGTACTTATTTGTAAGTCAATTAATTTTATTTTTAAAACATATATAGTATCAAGAGTTATGGGTTCAATATATAATAAATTTAATTTTGTGGAAATACAAAATCGACTCAGGTGCAAAATAACAATGTCTAGGTCTTCATATCGATAATTTTTCTGTTTAATATATTTCAATCAAAAACACTTGTTCGCGTGTTGTTGATGTTTAATTAACAAAATATACTTTTGTCTAATGACCTTCTTTTCTGATATAATAATTGATTAATAATTCTGAAATCACTGATGTGGAAAATAGGTTTCTTATTATTTTTTTTTTATTTTCTTTTGGCTCACATGATTGAGTATTGTTTGCAGTTTTTTTTTTATTGTCACTGCCTTAAACTTATCTAGGTACAATACAAAAATTTATTTTGTTTACAAAGCTGTGGTGATAGACGAATATTCATTACTCAGCTTAGATGCAAGGTATTTGAATGAAAGCATCTTGAAAATTCCTTGTTTTTTGTTGTTGCTTCTTTTCAAGATAAAAAAAAACCCAACACCTGCGTTTATCTATTCGAAGAAAAAATAACCTACCAAGGCAACAATAATAATGTTTAACATTTTTGATGAATGAGAACTCATAACTCATAATTCTTTATTTAATTAAAACAAAAATATATATTCCTAATGAATGTAAAATATTTTCCCTTGGTTTTTTTTGTGTGGGCTGTGGATGATAAGTGTGAATAGGTTTTTTCTTCAACAAAATTTTTATCACCTTCCATTTGAAATAAAATCAAATTTGGAAATTTTATGCGCATACATAAAATATTTTATTTTTTGAGGAAGATGCGCGTTAACCCCAGGTGTGGATATATGAGATAAAAGTGAAATCATAAATGCGAACGCATATGAATGTAGGAGAGGGAATGATGACATTAAAGTTAATTTCTTTGACTGTTTTGAGAATGATTTTTATTTAATTTCATTTGAACGGAAGAATTTAATTAAAAAACAAAAACATTTTACATCTACTAAGTACATTCAGATATTTCTTAATTCAGTTTCCGACGGGGGGTAACACCAAAGTAGGTAACAGTCTTAGGTTTCGTCAGTTAATTTATTTTATTTTGAAATGGAATGCAGACAATTTTCTGTGAACTATATGTAATCGGATGGAACAAGAAAAACTATTCATTGCATTTACAGAAGTTATCGTATCTCCTTTAAGAATTTCAAAGGATTCAAAGAATGTCTACCTAATTTAAAAACAATAAAATCTTGATTAAATGTTCTCTGTCATGTCTTTGTATCCAACCATACTAATCATCAATATATCGATTTACCAACAACCTCTGGGGATCCCATGGTGCTGCAATAGTTAAGTGTTGATGACTTTAGACTCCTGTTTTCTTTGTTGTAGGTATACCAACAATGTCCCACAAGCAACGATAACAAAACAAAAAAAAAATCACAGTCAAAAGATACTAATCAAAATTAATTAAGTAAAACGTTTTTATTACCCTTGTACGATTAAGATCCACACATATGGCATATACCCCTTACCTATATTGTAGAATTCTCTTTTGTTAAATTTATTGAATTGTTTGTTTGTATCTTTCATAAAAAAAAATCCTTATCTGAAGTTACAAATCGCACAGAAAATATATATTTCAACTCGATATTACAGAACAGAAGCGCATAACCCCTAACATTTATTATAAATTTTATATTATCTCTGGCGCGCCAGATACATTCCACAATCCTTTTTGTTCATTAATCCTTTCATTATATTGTGCGTCCTCACAATTTCTTCTTTATTGTAAGTTTTCAAAATTTATTAGATTACCGATTTAATTTTATTTATAGTGAAGTTTAATTTGGATGTGACATTTTGGTTGTGGATAAAGAAAAACAGAAAGAAAAAATAAATATAAACACAGATGTGAATGGTGACAAAAGGGATTGCCTCCTCTCATTAACTACCGGTTTTTGTATCTTCAGAAACAAAAAAAAAAGATACTTTTTCTTTGTTTACTAACTAGAAGAGTCTCTCAGCTCTATAAAAGCCAAAAGATGTGCTCCTTAAACAAGTCCATATAATATCGAACATTTAAATTGTAATTTATCTCGACATTCTTGTTAACCAATTGGTTGTTTGTATCTTTTACTTTATTGTACCTATCTACCAATTTTTTTTCTCTACCTGAATTCTCTTCCATTCTGTATCTTTTTCTTTGATTCTGCATTCATATACTTACCTACTTATATATATCTGCCCACCACAATTTATAATATTAACGTTAACATGAAAACGGGTGAAAATATAAGATGCTAATTTGAAATCCATATGTCACTCGAATTTTATTGTAACTTCCATATCTTTTGATACATCAATTAAGTTTATTCATTTTATTGGCTCCATATATAAAGTCTTCGCTTTCTTATATGGGGAGTTCTAAAATGGATGATGCTGATGATGATAATCAAATTCAATTTAAATTGTGTGGATTTTTTTTTGTACAGATAAATCCGGGGAGTTGGTTTTAATTAGTATCTACATAGGAATCACATCATATAAATTTATTGAAATGTGAGTGGACATGGACTGCCACTGGTCCGTTGTCATCATCATTATTGTTGAGGTGTGGTTGATTCGCACTGTGGGAATCGTTGAATGTGCCAAATTTAATTAGGTTCCACAAATTATTTGATATTTTTCATTACATGGATCTATATGACTAGTTATAGATACAAGACATAAAACTTATAGAAATGGAGAGATAGAAAGCTATTATAAGCATTCGTGATAAAGAGATAATGACTTAAGGAAGTGTGTGGATGGTTGCTACTGAGAATATGAAGAATATCTTAATTTAACCACATTTTAAAATTTCTTTGCTTTAGGAAGTCATATTTAGTTTGTAACGGATAATATTTCTCGGTTCAAGGTTGTTCCACAGCCTCGTTCCACAGTCCTCAATCTTTTATTTTTGCTGTTTTGTAGTTTCATAGCTCACAATTAAAAGAATACTCAAGAAATATGAAAAATAATAATTTTTGACGAATACGTTCCACACTATTTTTGTCTCAATTCTTCCTATATTTTGTTAATTTTTGAACATCAAGCATTTCAAAAATTTAAAAAGAAAGTCAAAAAATTAATTTTCAATATCTAAATAAGTAAATAAAATAAAGTATTGAGTAAAACTACCCAACGGCAACTCGGTCGATTGTAGAATACCTGGTATTTATATAAAAATCGATGTTCAGGACATTTTGTTTTTATTTTCATCCATTTTAAGAGTTTTTTTCTCTCTTCTCCGCCATCTTCTTGTTTTGGATAAAAACGTACATATATGTAGATACTTTGATCTGGTAACATAACTCAATTAATTAAACGATGTGCAATAAAAACAAAACTGGAATTTACGCATAAAACAAAATCAACAACAACACCATCGACAGCATAATATGTAGGAATAGAGTCTTAATTTAAGTGCTCGCTGAGACTTAAAATCGAATTAAATTAAACAAAAAAAAACCCATACAACATCCACACATCAGAGATACTCCAAGTCCAGCTGTGATTGTTGCCATAAGTGACAAATTTGGCTCTAATTAAAATTTCTATACAAAATGAAAACTCTTTTTATTGTGAAATCCCCCATCGAGCATTGAGCATTGAGCATCGAGCACTATAGAGAGAGAGAATCCAGAGTGGTGTATTTTATAGATACCTATATAAAAATGTGCGAATGCGAACCAAAGTAGTCGCAACCAGATAGCAAAGCGAATAATTACTAATCGATGGTGCTACATGCCTTCAGGTTTAGGTATACCCAGAGACGGATAGATATACAAAATGTACGTGCTCAGACTAATTGCTGGTTCATGGGGGGTAAAGAAACTGAAAGATTTGCGAATATATAAAATAAAATAAAATCCACTCTCCATTTCGCATTTAATTTCCAACAACGATCGAGGGAATTCTTTAAATCAATGAAATCAACACGCTTTAGTATAAATGTATCTACGCGCAGTTTGATAAATTCAAATAAAAAAAGACTAAATTAAATACAAAATAAAAGGACATGCATTTAAAGGCCTGTTAAAGTAGAACTTGAATTTACCAAAGTCGGGTCTTCAGGTTGTTGTGGTCGTTTTGTTGTCGATGGCCGATTGTTGATCGTCGTCGTCGCCTATAGTCCAACCTTACATGAGTCGTGTATATATCTTTGATCCCCTGTTGGGCAGTAATAGATAAAAATGTGTATCTCACATAAATGCAACCAACCGATGTGATGGCGATGTGACGACGACGACGACAACGCGACGACCGCAAAAGACAATTATGGTAAAATGCGAAACCTATACCAAGCAATTAGTAACAAATGATCAATTAATTTTGCAATAAAAATTACTAAAACACGAATTCACCTTGTGTATTTGTAGAGAAAAAGAAATATCAACACACATACTCGTATACACACCAGAAAGGACAAGGTATAAAAAAAAATCACACAAAACAGTCTCAAAATGGAAAAAAAAGTATCTCATCTTACAATAAGAGCAAAGATTTGTATGGGAAGCCACATGACAAAGTTTATGGTGTGATTCGCGAAAAAGAAAAAAAAAATGCTGTTTGGATTTGGAGTGATGAAAAATCGAAATCCAAATGTCAATCGAACGTCACATTGAAAGAGTTTTATTTTTTTTTTATTCGTGTGGATGATACATAAGTTGACAGGTGAGAATGTGAATCTGATGATGATGATAGAACTCGTGTGGAGGAAGATTCTTTTGTTTTTATGGTCATTTTGTTGTTGTCATCGCAAATACGTGAAGGAATTTAATTCTCTTCCTGGATTGTCAATTGAAAGTAATGAACACTCTTTCTTGAAACAAATTAAGTTTTATCTATACGTTCCACAAAAAAAATTGCCCAACATAAGAGATTTTGTCGACATTTTTTGCATGCTTTTTGTAAGGCGAAAATGTACAATTCTTATTTTTAACGTTAAATGTTTCCGAAAACAAGTTCCAAACTAAGTATGTTCCACTGTCCAGTGTCCTGATTTGTTCTCAACAATCCAGATTATATTTAATATAGTAAGAACTAATAACAGCTAATTCATGGCTAGAAACTACATCGTTTGTTCACCATAAATCTGAGGAATATTGTACAAATGTCAAATGGGTTCCACAATATTTTTTCCTGACACTATGTTATATTTTTGTATATTTTCAACTCCGAATGCACTCAAATTTGTAATATTATGTGATAGCAGAACTTTTTTTTTCAATACGTTCCACATAATCAAACTATTCAAAAATTTAAATTTCAGTCTGTTTTTTTTTGTGGTTTAACCAAAAAAAGGAAATAAAATTTGATATTCATAAAATCTTGATCTCTTCCAAATGATTTATATCAATAGTTTTGATAACATGATCTTTCGAGACTTTCCTATAGAATTTTCTCAAATTATCTTGTTTTTTTATAATATCCAAACCAAAGCGAAAGTTAAATACGATACTTTATAAAAATAAACTTAAGATGACATGAAACCAAAAAAAAAATCAACTCATTATAGTAATTTGAATTCATCGATTTTTGCATCGGAAGTCTAAATAATAATGTGACACATAAATAGGCTCATTTAACCCATATCAACCAACACCTTCCACATTTATAGATATACTCGGGGCCCCATATCTATAGCAGGTATCTCTTAGCAGGATCGATTACAAACGACCTTATGTCGTTTAAGTCAACTTTAAGATCAAACTGACAAACAAAATGACAAAAAAAAACCGTGTGGCACCCAAACCCAGAAAAGTGTCATCCAATTTTATTGTTTTTTTGTTTATTATTTTCTTCTTCTTTTTTTTTTTTTTGAATAACCCACAATGAAATTCAAAGCCATAAAGGTATAGATATATTGAGAGAGACCCCTTAAAAAAAAAACCAGTTGTTATTTTAAATTGTTTTAAATAAAAATAAAATTTAATTTCAAAAAGAAAAAAAAAACGTAACTTTTCAGAGCCATGTTGTACTAATTACAAAAATGAGTCCAAAAAGATACTTTTTTTTCGTGTGTGTAGTCTGGTACCACAGATAATAATTTGGAAAAGAGAGAAAGATTGAGTTCAATTTTGATGGCTGTTGGGAGGATAGAAGATTCCGAGAAATCATTATGGCAATCTGCATCTGCATACAGCAGCAGCAGCCTCATAATACCATGTCGAACATTTTCATTTCGCTTTATGAATGAATTTCGTATGCTAATTTGTTTGATTATTTTTTTTTGTTTTGGTCTTAAGTTAAATCCACCCTGGGATAAGCACACGAAGATCTTCTTCATCTTTTTGTATCCCTGGATAATTTAATTTTCGAAAAAGAAGAAGAAGTAAAAAAAAATGTCAATTTGATGGCACATTAATTGTTTGGTTAATAATCCGGCAAATGCAATATTTTACCAAGAAAATTATTATATCATTGTTCCTCAAAATACCACTCTTTTTTGTAGGATAATTGGATTGAAGAAAATTTGTATCTTTAAGATGAATTTATTTAAAAATACATTCAATGATGCATTTAATTAAATTTTCTCAACACTACGTCAAGTTTGAAATTAAATTTCACTCCATAGATACTTTTTTAACTCAAAATTTAATTGTTTTTTGTTTGCTGTTTTGCATCAAATAAAATATATAAATCACTCGTCAGTTTCAGTGAGTGTATATTTTCGTCTATATACTCGTATCTATAAGAGAAAATTGAATAAAAAAAGAAAAGAATGTTTAAATGTGCTTGATCTCGTCTGACCCTATTTAAAAATCACTTAAAATACCACCGCACTTCGGTGTGACATGGATATCTTGTATCTTTTCATTTTGCGCGGCACGATAAATGCGAAAAATTTCCGAACAAAAGACCTAAAAATCCCTTAAATTACATTTTAATCTCAAAATAGATACCTTTATGTGTTTTTTCGTCAAAGAGTGAGCAGCAAGCTAAGACTTTTTTTTTTGTGGTTAGCACTAGTGAGTCGAGCAGATACAAGAGAGAACACTCGCATGTATCTTTTGGATAAGGCTATTACTTTTTTTTTGCGTGATTTTTATTTTTGAGAAAAAAAAAGAAAGACCTGCGAACATAGAGCCGTGCGGCACACCGGTCGCGGCGCTCGCTGTATGCCTCTTTTTCTTTAATGTCTGACAAATAGTTTAGACAGCGAATTTATTGGCCGCACTTAGATAATTATTGTTGGAAATGGTTTAATTCTTTGTCACTTTGTGGTTTCTTCTATTTTTTTTTTTTATAAAAAAAATCACCATCTATCTTTAGTTTGTATTAAAAGATTTTGTATCTCAAACAAATTTTTGTGTGGTACAATGTGCCAAATTGAGAGTGAGAGAACAACAAATCACTAAAATAAAAAAGGTGTTGATTGATTTGCTGCCATGTTGCAAATCTTTCAATGCAATATCAGCCAGGGCTATAATACTGCTTGTATAATGTCAGTCAATTATTTGTCTAAAATTTAAATCTTTTTCTGATCGTTTCTTGGGGATTGAGTAAAAGTTTTTGTGTTATTTGAATTGTCTGTAGTGGATGTCATTTTCGGAATTCGTTGCATTAATTTATGTTGCTTCGCGTTCAATTAACACTTTTCACTTCATTTAGTTGAGTTAATAGTCCATGCCACACAATGTATAAATAAATATATGTACATACAACACACATCACATTTGGTTAGGGCATCATTAAATGGACGACCCTATTAATAGTGGAATGTATTTCGAATAAGTATCTACGATTTTTTTTTCGTGAGATTTTCCATCCATAAGTAAAAACTATGTGTGATGGTGCCTGCTGCATGTTTTTCCTTATGTGTCCCTGTTTTTGTTTCGGTTCAAAATAAATGCCATTCGAAGGAAAAAAGGCGGAAAGTCAACATAAATTTTAATTCACGATTTGTGGCATTTAATTCATGGAGTTGTATAACTTGTAAGTGATGTGATGTTTGAGAGTATAAACATTTTTAAGAGTTTTATAGTTTATGTATTTGCCGACGGAGAAGAGATATTCGAGAAGATTTATGAAAAACAAAAAAAAAAAATATTTGGAATGCCACTTCAAATTCAGTTCAGATACTTATGGTTATTTAGGGGAAAATAATGAAGAAGTGTTTCTAATGAGGCTATTAGGGAGGTTTTACATCTGTCATTATTGTTAAATGATAACATTTTGGTTTCGTTTGATCTGTTGTTTTAAATATTTAATTTGATACCATTATTCAATTTTTATATAAAAGGGTAGATCTTTTATTTGAATTATGGACTCTTACCTCAGTAGATACTTTTTTTCACATACTTACTTTTGTCTTAAACCAGAGTTTATTTCTTTTGTGGAACGTAGGTAAACATACAACTTTTTCATATCGCTTTAATTCCCATGACACCTTAAATGAGGAAAACAAGAAGTCTATTTGAAAGCGGGAAATCCCTTCAACAAGAAAAAACAAGTTTTTGCGTATTGCAAAATGTTTTAAGTGTATTAAATTATTATACCTATACATATTAAATTCCATGATGCTTTGTTAAATGAGAGTTGAGAAATAGTATTTTATTTTATTTAAATAGAAAGGCTAAACATTTTAAAGAGACAAGACACTTTGTAACGCTTGTGGATCGTATTCCAGAAATTAAAAAAGTACTTTTACTTTGAAATTTGTTCAAACAGCATTGCTTCAGTTTGTTTCCTTTTAATTCTAACGACATTTATTCATAATATATACCTCGCAATAGGATTACAAGCTTACTTCAGCTAAAAGTGACGCGAAACATTTTTAGATGCATGTGGATCGTAAATAAAAATTGGTTTCAAGGTTACATTTTTTTCAATAATTTTTTATCTGAATCTGATTATGGTTATTTTATCGAAAACAGTCGTAGTTGAAAAAAATAATACTTTTAAAATCATGTTGATCGTATTAAGAAAAAAATTCAACATTTTTGGCTTGGCAATAATTTGTCTTCTGATAGGAAACGATTATTTAAAGATTATTAAAAGAAAAGGAAAAAAAAAACAATTTTAAAGCAATTACTTCGAAGACCTTTAAAAGCTTATGGATCGTATTATAAGGCCAAGACAAACAATAGATAATATTCCTTTTATGGCATTATTCTCTTATAAAAGAGCACTCCATCTAAAATCAAAATGAATGGTATTCTTAGCATTTCTCCACTCTTAACAGCACTTTTGAGAAATTTTGATTTTTCCTTCAAAAACATTTTATTATAAACACTATATACTAATAAATTTTATTTCTTCTCATTTCTTTCAGAAAATAACGAACCACCAAGAATCAAATGCAATTTGCGCAAGCACAAACCAAATCGTAAACCCCGAACGCCATTCACAACGCAACAATTGCTATCGCTGGAAAAGAAATTCCGCGAGAAACAATACCTGAGCATTGCTGAACGTGCCGAATTCTCCTCATCATTAAGGCTGACCGAAACACAAGTGAAAATCTGGTTTCAAAATCGACGTGCCAAAGCGAAACGCCTCCAAGAAGCTGAAATTGAAAAAATCAAAATGGCCGCTCTGGGACGTGGTGCACCTGGTGCTCAACTTTATATGGGTTATTTTCATCCAAATTTGATGCATTTAGGATAGAGCCACAACCATCAATATCATCAAAATCATCAAAATCATCATCATCATCCAAAATTACCCCTCAACCCCAAAATTGCTGTGATGCTAGAGCATTTTGTAAATAAAAAAGATTAAAAAGAAAATTATATTCTTAAGTTACCTATACACACAAATGTCCAGTTATAAATAAAAAAAAAAAAAATATTATTATTAATTATTATAGAAGAGAATAATTCAAAGAAAAAAATGTATGTAGTATTATTAAATAAAAAATAAAAACAAATTCTTATTTCCCCTTCTCGATTGCTGTAACTACAAGCAATTAAAGTCAAAAACTAGTAGAAATTATTAAATGCAATTAAAGATAAAAACTAAAATATAAAACTGTAAATATTATTGATTGGTTCTTAGAGGCAACAAAATTAAAGATTTAATTTGTATTATTGTCACCACGTGGTTGTATTAAAAATTAAATAAATTCATATAAAAAAAAACAATAAACCCAAAAATTAAAAAAAAAATATTTACCAGCAATAATGTATAAAATATCGATTGTATTTTATTTTTTTTTGTACATAATTAGTAAAAAGAATTATTAGAAAAAAAAATAAGAAAACTATTCAAAAAAATTATGTTCACTATTTATTTCGTTTATATAAAAATAAAAAAAAAATCAAACAAAAAAAAAACAATTTCAAAGATAAAATTTTAAAAATATGAATTTTTTGTACTTTAAATTGACCTAAGCGCGAAAAGTTTAATTAATAAATTTATGTAAATACATACATCAATATATATATTATATATTATAGACGTATACGGAGAGAAAAAACGTAAATGTTATAAGATTTATTATTGTATTATTGTAACCTTGAAAAATTAAACAAAAAAAATTAATTGTAAATATTATTTTAAACTATATTTAAAAAAAGAAAAACAAAAAACAAACAAAAATGGAAATTCTTGAGAAAAAAATTATAAAACATTCATTTTTAAAGAAAAATTAAAAAGCTATTGTTTTATTTCGGAAATTTTTAAAAACATTTTGAAGATTGCTATTGCCGACGGAATTTATAAGTAAGGAAATTGTCTACGGAAAATTGCTAAAAGCCTGGCTTTTTAAAATAAGATTTTGATTCCCAAAAACCTACAATGGATCAGTGATGAGTCGCATTTCTTGTTTGGCTTTGGAAAAATAATATTAAATTTAAGTGCAGCGAAAGCAAGTATCAGGATTTTTGGTTGAAAGTTTTATAAAATATATTAGGTCAGTAGTTAAATTCAAGGAATTGATTCATCAACATATCCCCTCCGTCCTCCTGATTGCATTATCTACATACGTAGCTGATTTAATAAAATTTTGGAAAAAGCATGTGGAAACAGAAAACGAGAAGGAAAAAAAGTATAGTTTTTCTTAGGCTTCCTGACTTTGGTAGCGTTTTTCAGGCTGAACTGCTAGCAATAAGAGAGGCATGTAAGATACTTAAACAAAGTCCAAACCAAAACCGACATGCGGCTATCTTCACAGACATTCAGGCAGCTGTCAAAGCCATATTAACTCGGTCACTTCGTCATCTAAATTAGTCCAGCAATGTCGCGATGAGCTTTCGAGCTTGAACATTAACCTCTTTGTCAACCTGATCTGGGTTCCGGGCCATAGTGGTATCGAGGGAAATGAACGGGCTGACGAGCTAGCCAGTCAAGGATCAGCCCTTCATAGCTCACTTGCGGAAATGGTCAACATTCCTCTTGGTACTATGAAGGGGAAAATCTTTTCTATCTATCAAACTGAATCAAATCGAAGGTGGAGCAATTTACCCAATTGCATTATATCTTGGAAGATATGGCCCATCTATAATAAAACCCGTACAAATCGATCTTCTATGCAGGCCCAGGCAAGGCATAGCCAGGGCTGTTGCGGTATGTACCGGACATTGGCCTGTAGGAGTTCATGCAGAGAAGTTGGGCATTTCTCACAACACGTCTTGTCGTAGTTGTATAGTGACCAACGCGAAAGGGAAACGATAATCCATTTCCTCTGCAAATGTCCTGCTTTGGCAAACATTAGAATGCAATCCTTTGGTAAATCATTCTTTCACGAACTCGACGAGCTATCTGAGACGAAGATCAGAGATCTGATCTTTTTTCTCAATGCCACAAAACGGCTCTAACATACTCCGCTGAGAAGCTTCTCTGTAAATCTTTTATTTTCTATCATAGGTCAAATGAGTTATGGTATCAGAACGACACTACTGCGCTTTTGGATGACAGGCTAGGTTGCCTCGAGATCGCCATTTCTACCTACCTACCTTTTTTTGGTCGGAATAATATTAAACTTAATTTGCACTGAAGTAAGGAAAATATCGTAAACTCATTTCAATTTTTTTTTTTGAATTCCGGTATTTGCCCAAAATGTTCTTTTATGCAGATATTCAGCCAAATGTCAGTATGTACATAAAAGAGTAAAATCCAAACGTGCGTGTCTTCTGCACATCGTTGACTCAATGTTGTTTATGAGAGAAAAGCACTGTGTGAGTAGTTGCCGGTGAATATTAATGTGGGGCTTATTATTCTAACGTTTAATCTAAAAATCCCAGAAAATTTCAGGATGTTGCCAACAAATTGCAAAAAAAAAGTTTTGAAAGAAACTGCGTCATTTGGTTGAGGTCACCCCAAATACTACGCCCCAAAAGGTTACGAGATGGATTTTATTTAAACAGAAGTTGAACAAAAATATAGAATTTCATGTTTAAGCCACATTTTCTTTTATCGGTTTAAACATTTATTTGACCACTAGTATAAAACCATTGACAATCAAAAAAGGTACTCTTGATAGTAATAGAAATCTGAATAAAATGTTGACTTCTATATGATTTTTAATTAATCGAAAGGGTACGCCAAATAACTTTTTTTTTTCAAAATGCTATAAAAAAAAACTACTGAATATTTTCTCAAATTTCTTTTTTTATTTGAAAGCACAATCCTTCCGGTTAATAATTTCATTCAAATGGCTGCCTCAGCTGGTCGTGCAGTAGCCTACACGATCGGTCCAATTTTGAAGCACATTATCGATTGTGTGCAGCTGTATTTCACCAATGGCTTCATGAATATTGTCCTTTAAAGCGTCAATTGTCTCTGGCTTGTCGGCGTAGAGCTTATCTTTTACGGCACCCCACAAATAATAGTCCAACGGTGTCCGAGGTTGCCAAACCACATCAGCTCTGCGGCTGATAATGCGCTCTTCAAAAACAGGGCGCAAAACATCGAGTGTAGCTTCGGCTGTGTGGCACGTAGCGCCGTCCTGTTGAAACCAAATGTTGCTAATATCCTCCTCTTCAATTTTTGTGAACAAAAATTCGTTCAACATGGCCCGATAACGATCGCCATTGACTGTAAAGGTGTGGGTTTTGTGTGCCCCAACTGCGACAATTTTGCTTGTTTACATACCCGCCAAGATCAAAATGAGCTTCATCTGAATAGATGAACCCTTGTTTTTTGCAGAAATTAAATGCTGGCAAATGTTAGTCCACCATCATCCTCACTACAAAACATGCCTAAATTCGTTGTGAGGTTCAAGTTAAATAGGTTAGACAACAAACTGCTGTTTTCATCTGTTTGCCGGAGTACCGCAAGGTTGTATCTTGGGGCCCATGGCGTTTGCGCTATGTACTATTCAACTTTAGGCTAACGATATTCAACTTGGCATGAGCTGTCCTTTTGGACTTGCGAAGGATCGTGTTTGACGCACCAATTCTGATCTTGAGAACATCGGTCAAAATAAATACTTAATTCGAATGTGTCAAAGAGTATTGTAATTTTAAAAACAACTGATTTAACTTCTCATTTTCCCTCAGTCATTTTTAATAATACTCCTAGCTATTATGTTTCTACTGGAAGGAAATCTGGGAACGACTTTTAATAAAATTCTGACTTGGAGTTTATGGAATCCTTCGCTCAAATTGTCCCCACTAAATCTTGACCTTAGTGCGATGGAAAGTGCGATGCTTAAATAATTAAGTTTATTTATTATAACAATCACCAACGCAGTTGTTGGTATATCGTAAAAAAATTGATTAAAATCGTAAATTTGACTTGATCACCAACAAAAAAAAAAAGCTGGTCAATTTTCCTCAATTACCAGAGCCTTATAAATAAAATCACTATCAAATTTTCCATATATTGGTTTATATAAACAGTCAGGGGCTCACATCCATGTCCAACGCATAAGTACACAAATATCTATCAAAATGTATAAACATCAACCTCCTGCAGTGTGTTTGGGAAGCAATTAAGTTATATTTCCGCCTAATGGAGTGGTGATTGCGCCCATGTCCATATTTCGAGGCTTTTGTTCATAACCGCGAAAGTATATAACGTATATTGTGAATGTAAATATACCCATCCTCGCTCAGCAGGATGTCTTTGCCCTGACGATGGCCGGTGCTTTGTGTGTGGGTTGCGATATCCAAATGTATTTAGGTTTGATTATTTTTTCCATATGAAGACGGTGCGGCGGCGACGGGGCCGCGTCAGTCAATTCGATATTATTCCTCATCTTCAATGCCTAACAAAAATATCGAACTGTATTTGAACTGTGATTTAGTTTTCTGTACAGGAAATAATACCAATAATCTCGAAGGGGTGCTGCTAGTGTAGCAGTGCCCCCTGTTGCTTCTTATCGCCCTATCAAAAACGATTATCCCCAAAAACAATTTTCTTTTATTACGATTTTCCAGAGATGAAGATAATTTATTTTTCAAAGGACCTTGAAGCGGTATTGCGCTTAATTGTTCTTCATTGACATAACACTGTGTGAAAAGAAAACAGGGACATCACCTCTCTTTTGGTTGAAACTTATGAGATTTATAGCTCAAAGTGGATGTGTTCTGCTGTTCTCCACTGCCAATATTGCGTGATGATGGTTGCTAGTTGACATATGGCAACTGTCATCGGAAGACAAGTTATACGAGTTTAACTGAAAATTAAACAGAATCCACAATTGAAATTGACACATTACAACGTCAAACTTCGCAACGAGCGCCCAGCACATAATTGAGTTCGAAGAGGGCGCAGCGAGCGCTTTTATGCCTGCGATTTCTCAATGTGTCCCAGAAGATGTCTCGCGCATTAATAGATTCAGCAATTTTTCCTCCACACCAACTACCGACACCATCATCATCATCGCGCGAAAAGCGCAAAATTTATACGAATCATTTGGTTCTTTGAGCATCTCAGCAGCAATAACTAAAACAGTACGTAACAACAACAACAACAACAAAGCCTCACATACATAATGCAATTGTTCGAGTACGAGCAAAATGAACAAAGAAATTGATTGACCTTAGCCAAAGGCTGCTGTCAGATTGATGTCTCAATCTGTACACACACACGGGGAGCCGCAGGAGTGCACCACTGGACCCATATAGGTTAGCTTCGCTGGCTGCCGATGAAGAAGACTTTCAGTGGAAAATATTGTTAACGATTTTTCATTAAATTTATACAACACTGGTTCTGTGGGTAGGTATACGGTATACCTATGTGAAGCCCGCTCGAGATGTTCAGTCGACCCTGGCCATAGGTGGACAACCATGGACGCGGACGTATGGTGGAGTACTCTTGAAGGTGTCATGAATTATTCCACCGAGTTGTTGTAATTTTTTTTTTTGATGGAAGCGCGATGTATCAGGGTTGCGCGTTGGAGCTATAAAAAAGGCGAGAAAATTGAATTCCTTCAGACGCCAGCACTTAACTTTAAGTTCGAGAAAAATTGCCACAAAAAAACTTAACATAATAAAGAAAAGAGGAAAACCTCCTCAGCAACCAGAAATACAATCCAAGTGATGACAGCTGATTACAAAGTGAACTGAAATGAGAAATAATCGAGATGCATCGAAACAAAAGATTTAAGAGAGAACCTCCACTGACTGATGCCTTCAGAGGACAAGATTTTTTTTTGAAACTTTTTTTGTGTTTGGATTTGATTTTTAATGAGATTGAAATGAATATTTAATTTTTTTTTTTGGTTTCTTTGTCTGCTATGAATTTGCAAATACCAAAAGAGATTTGAATGGGAATTATTTGAAATCAGATTCCACAAATAATTATCCCACTATAAGGAGGGGTGATGGAGCAACAAGGTGGGAATATTGTCTTTTTGAAGAAAAATCATTTCGAGTGCTTACATTGTAATTTTAATGATTTTGCGGTATATTTGGAGAAATATCAGAGTGCATCCGATGGATTTCAATAAATCACGGCGGACTCACATTTTATAAAACAACATGAGAAGAAAGATTATTACTTACCGTTTCTTGTTTAAAATTATTCAAGAACAATCCAAAACCGCGAGGTCTGTCGATGTTTTCCGAGTTCAACCCGGCGAACCTGACATGTGGATACTTGGAGTAAAACAATGAAGTCGGAAAGTTTTGATCCAAAATGAGATCATAAAAAACGTCGTTAAAACAGAATGAGATGAACTATGCCCTTTATTTTAATATTACTTGGATACTTTGCCGTTAATTTGTTGTTAATTATTTGCCATTCTATGTTTTCTATGTTTATTTTATTGGTGCTTCGCCAAGTTAGCGAAGTGGGCTCTTTAAAGAAAAAATCATGAGGAAGAAAACTTCAAAGCCTAAGAACTTGACGTTGATGGTTAGTTGTAAATTGATGGTTTGGAGAATTTCAGTTTTTTTTTGGCTATTTTTTCTATGTTTTATGTTTTTTAAAACTTTTTTTTAAAACTCCATTTTGAGTTAACGAAGCCTATAGAAAATTATATTGAACGTGTTTTGGCTGAATAGTTAGACTTCCATTAATTGTCAAGAATTCAATTTTGTCGTGTAGGTTTTCTATTAATTTTTCGGAGGGTTGTGCTAATTTCATATAAAATGAGGAAAGCTTTCTCTTAAAAAGTGTAAGCATTTATTATAAAATAATAGTTAGAGAAAGCGTTTTGCTGTGAATAAGTTATGAACTTTCCAATTCTTCTGTGCTATGTTTTCTATGTTTTTTTTTTTAAATTGTTCTTTTAAAAAAGTAAAAACATTTAAAGTGAACAGTTTGTGGCTTGGAAAATTTTTGTTATCCATTCCTGAATTAGTAGCAACAATTTTAATTAAAGCGTGCTATATATTTTTTAAGATAATGTGTTTTTAGATTAATTTCGTAAATTATATAAATTATCAAAGCAAATTCTTAAGACATAAGCTATTTTTTATAGGTATTTTACCCATATTTTTTTTGTAGAGTGCTCCGCTAACATGAAACAATTTAGCTAGTCGGTTAAAAAATAACATTTAAACATTATAGTACGACAACAGCTATCCAAGCCATAAAATGTTTGCTTTAAATTTTGTTATTCATTTTTATGGAAAGCTATGCTTACATAGCAAGCAAACAGCAAAACGTAGAAAACATACTGATGCACTTTAGTTTTTAAATGTCTGGGCACCACAATGGGAGAGAAAAATTTATCTGGGTGTAGCATTCCACATTCGTGTAGTGCGGCTGTAAAAAAATCCCTGTTCCTTATAGTACGTCTGAAGTTGGGCTCAAGATTAAACTGATGGGTATTCCTAGCGGTGCGTATATTACGGTGGAGTGCGTATATTACGGTGGAATTAGTTTAAGAAATAACGACAGTGATGGACAATAAACGTTGTGACGTTGTTCAAGAGATAGAAATGTTTCGGTAATATCATCATATATCACCTATCAATCTTAAATGATGTCAAAAAAATTTGTCACTCCAAAAAAAAAAGTGATTTTGCCATCAAATGGACATTTGTTTGAAATGCCTACAGAGTAAGTCAGTTCACCATTCCAACATCGTATCAGTGTTGAGCTTAACTCTATATATTTTAATTTAAAAATTGAATTTTACAAAAACCGTCGCAAGGTGTACAAATAAAAATATGGAAAGTTGAATAAATCAATAAATTAGGAAAATTACGTATACGCCCAAGTGTACAGGAGTTTCAGTTCATTTTGACCAATCACAATCAATGTTGGCAACCATGTATTTCTACATTGTGCAAAATTCTTGAATATGCCCATAAAATGCTTTTATTCACCCATCACTCTGATCCCATAAAATCATAAATTAAAATGTCTGTTTTTTCGTGTATTTTGAGACAAAGCAAGTACATATTACATCCTGCAGTTTTGATATTGCAACCTATTAAATTGTCATTGAACACACAGAATTGAGGAAAAGTTCATTTCAAATGTCAAAACATATGTCAGGTAATGGACGTACTCTAGATTTGAAACTGACAGTTTGTCATGATCAAACAATTATCAATTTCAAATAATGCAATATCTTTATTTATTAGCAATTAAAATTCAAGAATTATTGTTTTCATGCAAAGTCATGAATTAACATATTTTTTTCTTTAGAAAATTGCCTTTGTTTCAATTAATTCCACAGACATACATTTTTCTGTTTAAATTTAAATGTCACTTGGTTCAACACTCAGCTTATCAGTAAAATTATAGCTCAATTAATTTAATAACTAATCAGAGAAAATTTGTTCTATCTTCTGACTGACTCTGAAAATAATAAACAATTCCAAGAAAAAAAAACAACGAACAAAAAGTAGTAATAATCGAGTGCGAATGTGATAAGGAGTTCAATATAAGTGTATATAATGGCATTGTTGCAAATTAAAAACTCCAATTAATTCAAGATTAGGAACAAAAATAAATAATAATTAATTTGGGATTTTTTTTTGTTTAAATATACAGGCAATATATTTTAAGTTCTTGTCTTGTTCATTTAATACAATTTACCACCCATCATTACAAAAAATGTGTAAGTTTACATGCGAGTGTAATTTAAATCGAGCTCAAAACAATAATGTCAAAAAAAGGTCAGTTCTATTTTAAGAGGTATAAATCTTCTAGGTACCTAATTATTTTCCATCAAAATGTGGCGCGTGTTTCGTAAAACTTGCCAGTATAGTGATCAACAATTTCGTTATCATTATTAGAATTAACTTGTTTTGCATTAAATTTCTCATCAACTCAACGAGATTAAAAATGAAACTACCAAAACTTGTGACCTTATTGTCTAGCAAATGCATAAATTTTTGATTGATAAATATAAATTTGCCTGTGATCGATAGAAAAATGAATAATGAATCAGCCTTTATGGTACCTAATTTACTGTTGCCAGGTAAAGTGACTTAATTTTTGAAATGTTTTGAAATGTTTCTGACGTCAACATAGGCTTGGGAAAAAAAATAATATAAAAGTTGTTTGAACACGTTGTGTTTTTTCAAATAGCACATTCAAATATTTGTGTAAATTTGGAGCAAATCTAATAAATAAGGTAATTGATTGATGCTCTTCAAATAACTTTTAACAAAAGGCCGAAATATGGTTGTTTTCTTTTTCCTCCCAACAACGATAACACTCACATGAGCTGCGCAATTATTATCGAAATTCATGGCAGAAATACATTTGAACAAATATTGAGGCTACTTAGGTACCTAGAGTATTTAAATTGAGCTAGAATTTCATTTGCAAAATACATATACCATAATTTTTGTTTAATTCTTGAGTTGTCAAGCCAGAAAACGGTACCTGTGTACATCCTACATATCAATCGAAAGGCATTGTCAAACAAAATGTACCAAATCAATAAATTAATACTATTTAAGCAGGGATGTTTGGAAATATTAAGGCTCCGAACACATGCAGCTCATCACATAAGAAATAATAAGGGGGCCCAAATAATATACGGGGGCCATATTACCGACACTTCCTCTAGTTAATTTATAGATGTGGCGACGAATTTGTTAAAAATAGTACCTACATACAAATTTTTAATGCTAAAGCGAGAGAGTGAGAGGAGCAATGAAAAACAAAATTTCCAGAAAATTTCCAAAGACACTGGAAAGGAACTGGAACTTAAAATGTCATGTGAAATTCAATGAAAATTTAAGGTGGATACACAAGTAATCATAATGCAACAAATTCCAAAAGTGTGGACGATTTTCCGTGCTTGTCTTGTTCACACTCGAAATAATTTGTGATTTAATATGCCAATCTGTGCATAAGTACACGGATTTTCGTATAAACAGACAAAGCATAATTGGACCCCAGCACAAGACCGCATTCAGCGAATAATATTAAGGTCGGACTCACATGTCCCTCATATACCGATTGACTATGGCCTCTTCGATGATGAATCGTAATTAAACGATTTTTATATTCAACATTCGATGATTAGCGAAAATGATTTCGATTATTTCAGAAACTAGGGAGTTGCATTAAGCAGTGGTTAATATTAATCATTGATTAATAATTATGTGTATTATGTGGATCTATAGGTAGGTACTTTTTTCATGGCGCTGGCGTCCTAATGTAATTATTTACGCTTATGATCAATAATTAACAAATTTTAAAAAAGCTGATTAGTTTTTTCTATAATTTTAATATTTAACATTTTAAAAACTCAAATTTTAGATATTATGAAAAAAGTTAGTTTTAAACATTAATGTAGGTAAAAAATGACATGAATTTAAGAACGTATAGTGCAAACAGAATGTCAATTTTTCAAGGGTGAAAAAATCAAAGGAAATTATTTTCCGTTCGAAACATCGATAACACAACAATAATTCAATTCTAGCAAAACCATATCTATCGATGCGAGGGGCAAAAGTTAAGTTCTGTTTGTTTTCTAAGCCCCGGGGAAATTGATAAAAACGAAGGACCTCTGGGTTTAAGTTCGCCATGACAGAAGAAAAATGGAATTTCCATACAGTTTATCGATAACAAGTAAGAAGAGTTTGGTTTTTGGGAAAATTTGAAAAAATGTGACACCTAAATTTCTTATCAATATACTTTAGTTTTCAATATCTAATTGAAATATAGTACAGTTTTTGAAACCGCCTATATGAACGCATGACATCATGACTCAGTAGAGAAATGTGTTCATTGTTATATCTAGCTGTCGTCTTCATAGGACTGCCAAAAATACTTTTTTTTTTTTAATGTTTTACATCATTTTCATTTTTCAAGTGAAAAGACATCTTATTCTGATGCCTGGTGTTATATGGCGTAATGCCTCTTACTTGCATCCACATCCACGCAAAAATGTCATTTGATGCATCCTCTCATTTTTCTTGGAATTACAATTGCTCGAGTGCTTTTCACGTCTGAAGATTTTAATCGTAAAGATACTTTTCTGTGTTCTGGGAGTCCGTCGTGTGATGAGAATGAAAAATAATTTCACTTTTGCCCATAATTACAATACCTACACCCAAAACTACACAGACTTACAATCGCTATATGATAATGGTGGCGACACAGACATTGCCCGACAGCCCCCAATCCAGTGCGAGAGGGGTTGCGAATGTTGTGCGATGTTGGTGGAGATGTGATATGGGCTTGGTGGTGGTTGCATCTCACTGAATGTCCCAACTCAATGCAACAGAAAATTAAGTAGCAGGCAATAACTAATTACATTCGCAATTATTTCATGTTTCGGTCAATTTACTGGGACAAATTTATCAGTGCGGTGTCATCTACTTAGAATTGATTGCGTCCGACCTACGCGTGTGCTTCGTCGCACTGTGTTCTTCCACTGATGTACATATCTGAATGGGACTATTCGCAATGAATGCTGGGCTTGCAATGATTCCAACAACGACAATGTGCATCATTTGGATATCTATATAACATTCATAGCAGGGCCGCAATCATCACCGACAGCGCCTGGTTTAAAAATCTCAACTATAGATGGAGGGAAATTTTGGGAGAAAACAACACTCTCAACGGTAGTTTTTAATGAGAGAACTTCTGAGGTAAGAAAATATTGAATGAGAGTATGGTTCACTAGAGGGCGCCACTTTCTTATAATTTTCAACAACATTTCAGCTAAAATGTCTAAAATAAATAGTGGACCCGTAGGTTGTTTATTCCGATCTAAAAGTCCTATAAAACTCAGGATTCCTAAGCAAAAAAGGGGACAAGATTAAAACAGGCCCCTTTCCTCAGGCAGATCCATCTCTGCCTTGAAGTTGAATTGTATATCGCTGATGCGCAATGCCATATACAAAATGTGAACAAATGAAAATTTCAGCATCAAATTTATTCTCAAAAATTTCATTCTGCACGGATTCAGATGAATTGCAAAATGGGGAACAATTAAGATTTGTATAATTTGATTGTGAAAGAGGGAGTCTTATTCAGTTTGGATATAGTTGGAGGAGGCATGCATCTATAGTCACTCAGTCACAGATGAGGAATCCATTATAAGGTTTTTATGATTTCATTATAGCTTACGCACAGAGGTGCTCTTTGTTTCAATTATATCAATTATATCTCAGTACACCCCTTAATTGAATATACAAAGATATATTTTGTATAATGTTTTAATCATTATTTTCACACATTAAATCTGAAATATAGGACGATCACTTTCCCAACAACCAAACTGTAGTGTGTACACACGAGCAGCTTTATAAAGCAATTAAAAATTCGTTGAATTAACCTCGTTCCACTATCGTGCTCTCGATACGCTCAATTTTTAATTGCACTAATTAAAAATAGTGCTGGCCCCAAATAAGTGAACCTTTCCTTATACAAAAATAATAATAATTTTAAATTGTAGGTAACTAAATGCGTTTTGTTTTGGTGTGTGGCAATTAAGCGCACTTTTTTTTTTGGCTCATCCTGTGAAACAACAGTTGGGTAATTTTTTAATTGCCAATAAAAATTAAAATTAAAAAAATAAAAATTATACCGAAGCAAAACGATGGAATTATAATTTTTAATTTGGAAGCGTCTCTTACAGGTATAGTTTCGATACGTTTATTAACTTTTCTCCGAAATAAGCACAAGATGAATATTTTGAAATGACCTTTTACGACTTTATGGTTGAAGAAGATTTGGGCCAGCATCTTCATCTTCTCCTAAAATATCAGTACAAGGAGTTCTCAATGCTAATTGCAAAGGGTGTTTTTAACATTCATTTTGTTAAAGAAAAAGTTTGTTGAATTTTTTATTAAAATTTCAACACGATTAATCATCATAACATTCCAGGGACTAGTTAATTTTCGGTAAGTGGTGCCCCAAAATTACCGTCACAGAAGAAAACAATTAGATCATTTTTCAAGTCGAAAAAAATTATGAGGTTATTTTCAAGTTTTCGCTTTGTTTTCTACTTATACCAGTTTTTAGGATTTTTATTCTTTTTGCCTCTGAACCTAACTTTGCCAAACTTCTACCCATTTATAATTTTCTTATTTGAATAAGAACAGTTAAACATTTTTAAATAGAAGAATGCCCTATGTTGCCGCCAGCAAGCATAGAAGAGAAGGCTATAGCCCGGCTTTAGAAAAGCAAAGTCCCGGGAGCCGATGGCACGCAAGCCGAATTATTTCACCACGGCGGGCCAGCCTTACGCCAAGCGATTCATGATATTCTAGTGCACGTATGGGAGCAGAAAGAAATGCCAGAAGACTGGTGAAAAGGTATAATTTGCCCCATACATAAGAAGGGAGATGTCACAACGTGCAGCAATTATAGACTACTCTCCTCTATCCTACAAGAACGGATAGCCCCATACGCTAAAACCATAATCGGAAAATATCAGTTTGGTTTCATTCCAGGCAAATCAACAACTGATCAGATCTTTACCCTTAGGCAGGCGATGGAAAAATGTCTAGAATTTAACATCCCAACATATCATCTGCTTATAGACTTTAAGGCCGCCTATGATAGCATAGCCAGGGTAGAACTTTATAAAGCCATGAGAGAATTCGGCATCCCAAATAAATTTACTCGATTTGTAGGTTGACCATGACCAACGTAACAAGCCAAGTAAAAATAGCCGGATTGCTATTCAGACCAATCAGCATCTTTAATGGACTCCGACAAGGGGATGGTTTGGCCTGCCTCCTCTTCAACCTGGCGTTGGAGAAAGCAATCCGTGACTCTGGCACGGCAACCAGAGGTACCATCATCAACAGGTCCAGCCAGATACTGGCTTACGCAGACGACATTGACATCATCGGAAGGACCGAACAAGCTGTACACGATTTTTTCATCCAGATCGAACAGGCCGCAAAAAATCTGGGGCTGTACATTAGTGAAGATAAAACAAAGTACATATGGTGGTGTCTCATATCCGAGAGCAACAGTTGGTCAAACAATTAAGATAGCGGAGGTCGAATTTGAAGTGGTGCAATCCTTTAAATACCTTGGGTCAGTTGTAGCGGCCGATAACAATATAGAAGTTGGCTTCTCAAATCCAACAGAGCCTTCTATAGTCTATCAAAACTCTTCAAATCCAGAAATCTCATTATAACTTCAAAATTGCTGCTGTACAGAACCATGGTCTTGCCAGTACTCACGTATGGATCCGAGACTTGGGTACTATTAAGTCTATTTTTCTTACTATGAAAGTCTCAGTTGTTCTCATAATATACACATCTGCATTTTCCTTTTCAACCTGGTTCTCAAGGCATCTTCTTTTAACATGAGAGTACCAGCTAAGTTGCTCATGCTGTATTTTGTGCAAAATGGCATGTTTGAAACGCTGGTTTCCTCATTGTTGGCATCTTATTTGACCACGCTTTATCACTCCTTCTGCGAAGCATCTTCATTCCGGCATATCCTATACCTACTGCTTGTACATTGTCCAATACTTTGAACCGTCTTTAAGCACTGAACGGACAACTGCCGTTTAGAACTTTTCTTTCCATCACAGAAGACGGCAAAGTTTTGCCGTTACTTCATCCATCTTTCGCTTATGCGATGTTTGATGTCGTCGTCATTAGATTCTAGCACTTGGAAGCACTATTCCATTCAAATAGACTTTCCAAATATACATGTGTAGATCAGAAAATGGGAAGCTTAGTTATTCTTATTTTTCGCGGAAATGGATATGCCTTCCAAAACATCCACTCATATATTAAGTGGTCGTTGCAAGGAAACATAATCTTCACTTATGATAGGTCCATCGACAGCAAAGAATAATTGATTCACTTTATGGTCCGTCACTTTGTCACAAGCAGAAAGTCCCAGACTGCAATAAAGGACTACCTATAATCTACTTCGGTTATTCCTGCTGGGCATCTTCCATACGTAGGCTTTCGGAATCCCTCGTCGCCTAAGATAATTTATATCAGATCTCGTGGTTGTCTGTCGAATGCTTTTTCGGAATGGATCAATAGCATGTGCATATCTTTTGAGGAATTTCGATATTTTGCATTCTGATTCCTATACTGTGGATTGCATCTGTGATTTATCCGAAACAAACCTAAACATCCATTTTTTTCATTGACGGCTACCCGCTTAGCGATTCTCATGGTCATTATCACACAATTAAGTTATAAGCAGATAAAAATTAGTAGTTATTCTTAAAATCAGTTATTGGCCACAAAGTTATTATTAATTGTCACATCAAATATCATAAAAAACATTGGAAAATTTTTTCAAATTAGAAATTCAAAATATATGTCGAAACTTGAGCTAATGACGGAACGCAGATGATGGGTAATTAGTGATTAGTTCAGCACCTTAAAGTAATCAATCTTGTCTTCTCGCACCAACAAAATAACCAATATTTTGAATAGGTATACATATTTGTGAGAGTAAAATTTACTATCATCTATTGAATTATTTTTCCATTTAAAAAAACACGTGAAATCAATGAAATCCATTTTGATCCAAACATTTCTGGGAACGATTTTGGGTAACGAAGAAAATTTTTTTAATGAAAGTTTGAGATTGCGAATGAATGTTTTTCTTTCTGTGTAAGAAAAACATAATTTTTACTTGCAAGGACTATATGCTCAGTGTACATTATAATTCGCCATAATTGAAGTATTTTTTAAGGAAACTAGGAACTGTGCAATAAACAATAAAATCAAAGTTCAGTGTAAAAATGCTGGGCCACTAAACCTGAATTGTTTAATTAAGGTCACCACCAAGACAAAGCATTTTCTTACCAAAACAAAGAATATCTTTTATAACAGAAATACTCCGTGGGATCTTCATTTAGGTAAACGTTCTTTAAATATAATGTAGATACACAAAGGGAAATTAAATTTCCAAAACACAAAAATACAATCTCCCTCTTCATCTCCTTTCTAGCCGAAATGTTGAGAAAATCAATAGAACTGCATATTTCATTGTTGCATGAAAATTTTCTTACTGCTGAGTTACGCTATATAAAGTTGGGCTAATGGATGTCAATTTTACCCAACGATGGGCATTTAATTACCTGCACACACAACTACACAATCACCAACACAAAAGCTCTGACTTGGAGGGATTTCTCACCCCCTGCAATGCCACTTCTTCCACCACATATCGAGGGCAACCTTAAATCGGTGTCACTTTTGTTGCACGGCTCGAGTACTTTTAATTGTGTGCCCAAAGAGTGACGACGACGATGAGGATAATAGCAAGAAGGACTACACACTGACAACGACGCCATTTTGAACTTTTTCCCATTCAAATGGACCGTTATTTATGTGATCCCTCAACACATCAAAAGGGGTCTGGGAAATGGGGGGGGGGGTGCTTAAGCGAACAAAAAAAGAGGGGGAAACACGTAGAGGAATATCCTGGCAGTTTCATGTGTGCGACAACCTCATCCTGCAACTCCGCAATCATTATATAATAAACCACCTATTTCAACAACCCCCTTACCCCTTCCCATCTCCTCACTATCGAGGCAATATAAAGCGAAGCACTAAAAAAACTACCCAAAGAGAGAAATTTGTTACAATGTAATTATTTTCCACAATTGGACATATTGATATGGTTTCCATTAAAAAAGGACCTGCCATAGCGGAAGGGGTTGTGAGGAGGGTGAGCACTTTTTGCACACAACTACAAACAGCAACAGTCTTATATACTTTGGAAAGGTATTGTCAAGCAAGCTTTGAGTGCGCATGTTGCTCCCCAGGGTAGAAATAGTAACACCAATTGCAGGCCTTGGTGGAATTTCTCCTCTCGAAGGATATCTAACTTCTAAAAACGCCAGGGGATGATATCGATTTGAGATGCGAGGCTTTGTTCATTTTTATTTTTTATTATGAAACACTCACACACCTCCAATGATACACAGCTACATAGAATAAGAAATTAGTATTAAGAGTCAACTATGTAGTTAGTTAGGGATGCTAGGGTAGTTATCGTTTTGTCGGTCAATTTTCTTCTTGTGAATACGAACAAATGACCTAAAGGAACCACAAAAAGAAGGGGTTCAGCTTTTGCTGATGATGGTGACGATGATGACCATCACCGTCCTTGGAACAGCCAGTGGCCGAAGGCGATGACAGCGGGCGACGGGGTCACAGAGTGAAGGAAAGGTGTAGGCTTTTTCGTGTTTGTATAGCGAGAGAGGGTAGGTAAGGTATACCTTACCATCCTACCAACGTTGATGGTGCAATTAGAAGTATATTAACAATAGCTAAAAATTATTTAATTAATGACGACAAAGGTAACACATATTAGTAAAGAAGCAGAGAAGTTGTGTTTAAGGTCAACTGTGGGTATATTGGCACACAGGGTTAGACATAGACAGTGATGTAGTTATGAAGTTGCGCATTGTGTAAATGAGACTGTTATGGGGTTGAAATTTGTGCGAATTAGTCTACAATTCGAAGAGATAAATGGCGTAGGTGTTTTTCATAAGGAGGTTGGTAGTAGCAGTAGCAGTAGTGGTATAGATGTATAGATCCAATTAGTTTTAATATTTGAAATTTAGGAGCAAATAATAAAGCAAAGTGTTTTCGTGAGAAGATTTTTAAGTAAAGATTGGTGAACAAATTGAAGTAGGTATTTCAAAACAGGAGAAGAAGTTGGTTCTTGTTATGTTCCACAAAATGGAGAGCAAGTTGTTTACTGTAATTTGGTCATCCAAAAAATCTGCAACATTTTCCCTAAGAGTGAACACGTTTCCGAACTTCCTTCCCAGCTGAACAAATGCTTCTAATTTTAAAATTAAAGAGCAAATCGATTCTATAGCGCTATAGAAATTATAGGAGTAAACGCTTATATAAGTCACCTAAGATTTTCACTGGATTACATCGCTTTCCTGTATCTGAAGCAATTTGCTGATTAAACTTAATTATTTAAGTTGGACATACTTGAAAGAGCTAATGTGACAGTTAACGATGAAGAAAAATTAGATCACACGAGTCAAGTAAAACATTAATATTAAAGTTTTGCGTTTTCAAGTTTTTCTTATATCTAAGATATTGAAAGCGAGAATATATTAAAGTACTAGAAGCAATGTCATCATCGGCTCACCAACCGGGATCCGGTCCTACGCCATCTCTCCAGCGTAAGCATGGTCTACCACGCTGTAGTCTACCATAGAATGTACCACAAAGAACTTTCCGATCCGGTTCCTCTTCGCTCATGCGAGCTTAATTTTTGTCACTATGTCTGCTCATCCTTCCTCACATATGGGGCCAACAATTCTTCTTAAGACTTTTCTCTCGAATGGGGCTAAGAGGTGGGAGTATCTTTTGCTAAGCACCCAAGTCTCAGATCCATACGTGAGTACTGGCAGGACTATGGTCCTGTACAGCAGCAGTTTTGAAGTTAAGGTGGGATATCTGGATTTGAGAGCTTTGACAGACTATAGAAGGCCCTGTTGGAATTGAGCCGCCGCCCGCGTATTTCTTCTTCTATATTGTTATCGGCTGATACTATTGACCCAAGGTATTTAAAATTTGAAGTGATGCAATCCACTTCAAATTCGTTATCCGGTACCTTGATTGTTTGACCAAATGTTCCTATAATGTAATGTAATGTAGATATTTCAAAATTTTAGAAGAATAAATAATATGGTGTCTTCTAACGTTGTGTTTATTTTACTTATTAACCAAAAAGTTCAATTGCCTTTTTAGAAAACTGATGTGCTGCAAAAATTAAAATCTACAGAACCTTTTTTGATTCATAAATTATTATAGGTCTGCTAAAATCTCTGCTACCTAATTTGGGATCAGATCAGAAATTTGCACTCTTTAACTTTAAGATTGATACATTCTGCAGTTCGAAGTTAATTATAAAGGTTAATTTTAAATATTTTGATGAGTGACACGTTCTTTATAGCTGCCATTTGAGTCGTTTTTCCTACAAATGTTGGTCTTTCAAGTAATTAAATAAAAGAAAGAGGTATTCATATTGATTTTAAATCATTTCAAAATCACAATCACACAGAGAAAATTTTTTTTTATTAAAACGGAAATAACACTTTAATGTACTGGGGCGTATACGCATCTTTTTTTTGAAATTCAGACTTATTTATAATCACGAACTTTTTAATTTTATTTTATTCTACTTTGATCATACCATAAATCATACTTCATACTACGTATTAGAAGTTTCTTTTTTAATTAGGTATACATCATAATATATGGGTCACTATTTATAAAAATAGACAACAGCGCCCCCAGTCGGGTCTATATTTTGTGGTTTATTTTTCTGGCTCAGAACAAACATAACATATTTTAATATGAGTTATTTCACTTGATAAATTAGAATTCGTTAATAACTCGACTACAGCGCCACCTGGTTTGTGATTTTCTTCGTTCTACTTAATTTCAACCTCATTTATCGGTTATTAAACGGTTTTGGAGTTTCTAGGGTTCTTACAACATAAACAATTTTTTTTTTTGTTTTTTGCAATATTTGGAAATCTATAGCACGACATTGGAAATATTTACGTTATTTTAAACAATAAGTTTCTTGTTTTAAGTCCTTTTTAAAGACCTTTTTAAAGCTATCGGTGTGCTCCAATATTAAATAAGTAGGAAGTATATATGTGCTTCAATAAAACAATATTTATTGGAGTAAAAGCTGGTATAACATATTTTTATAGACTATTTTTTGAAGGGAGGTGAGAGAACATGTGTTTATCTTTTCCAAATGAGAGAAAATACTTAGTTGAAATCTTTTGAGGTCCTGCCTGAGAGCTGAAAAAATTCATGGTTCTACCGCTCAGTTATAAGATTTTCATATTTATGGTCACATACGGTAACAAATACCCACATACCTATATGCATTTTTACCTGCCATTTTATTTTATAAAAAAAAAACACCACATGCCTACTCGTATTCGCTACACTTATTGAAATGTAGAATTAAGTACATAATCCCTAAATATCTATTCAGTTATAACACAGCATGAAAAAAGTCCATTATGTATATCTTCAAGTATCTTCAATGTATCTTCAAGTACACCACTCGATCTTATACAAAGGCCAATCCTCATCAACACCTTCCACATCCTTAAAACTCAATTCAATTTTAATTTTTGAAAAATAAATTAAAAATCTTTTCACGCAAAACTTTTCAAATCGATCAAAGTCAAGCAGTACAATTGGATTAAAAAATTATCAACTCATAATCTGAATGCTCACATAAAAGATTTGAATACGAATATTTTTTTAAATTCCTAACCAAACAAACAATCAAATATCAATTTTCCATTCACATTGAAGAAACAAAAAAAAAAAAAAAAAAAAAAAAAAAAAAAATTCGCACCCAGGGATTATTTTGTTTGCTAAAAAGGATAAGATCAGGATCACCCAAAAGAAAAAGTCTTTGAATTTATTTTTATAAATTTGAAATCCCATAATCGATTTTTTTGAAAATTCAAATCCCTTTTTGCCATTTGGCCTGTTTTTTTGATTTGGCTCGCATGTAGTAATGTTCCAATCCGTCAATTGGAAAATGTGACATGTGACAGGATCTTAATCCTCTTTTAAATACAAAACGAGTGTTATCATCCCTTAAGGTACATTCATCGAATTTTCTATAAGGATCATCATGTGAATTCGTTGGCCATTGAATTGGTAATGCACACGCTTTGCTCATTTCTTTTGTTGTCAGTTAATTCTTAATTTATGTCAACTTGACTTTTACCGAAAAAAAAGAATAACAAACATGGCGTTCTTATTGATGAGCTAAAAGTGAATCTGTATAATTCTTGAGGTAAACCGATTATTATCTTCTTTTTGTAGTTGGATTTGATGATTATTACCTGCTGTTTGACGAAGGTTTTCAGTTCATCATTTTGATATTTGCATAGAAAATATAGAAGCAATTCCCATAAAAATGTGTGCCATCAGGACAAGGACTAGGTGTGGGATTTTCAATTTTGTTTTTTTTTTTGAAGAAGACTTCATCAAAACCACATGAAGTAGAGAGGGTAATTATGGTTTGAGGTATAGAAGCGTATTGTTAAATTGACAACGGATGACAGTTTAATTGACTGCTATATCTGAGATGTTATTGAATGTTCCGTTAAAATAATGCGGGCCAGCTTGAGAACTGTCCTGGGGATTCCCATCAATTTGACAATTGAAATACTAGTACATGTGGTCTACTGGATCTTAATGTTTCTGAAGAAATTATAAAATCATAATTTCTAGAATAGGCATCACCGTAAGGGCCACACCAAGAACTCGAGGCGTCCCTGAAATAAATGCTTTTTGAGACTTTTGTAAAATGTTTGGAGTAGCCCGCCTGTTTAAAGAAAATAATTTGGGAGAGTTGTTTTTTGTAATCAAACGCCGAAAAGTAATATTTTCAATTGGATACTATCATAGAAACTAGAGCTACAATTATTGCACTTCAAAACAAAAAATACCATTTTCTATGATTTTGTTGCTGCAAGTTTTTGATTTAATAACAAACTCGATATATTTATCAGATAGAGCGATTCTGCCTACCTTTTCGTAGCCTTATCACCAGCTTTTTTAAATAATTTATCTCGAAAACAGCTCTAAGGATTTTGATGAAATTTGTACTGTAAGCTGTTGTAAGTGAATTGCACCATTTGGTTAACAAATTAATTTTTTTGTTTGAAATTAGTTCTTAAGTGTAAATATTATTGTAAGTTCCCGAAATGAGAAGTTCTTGGATTTTCCTACCATTAAATTTTAGAATTTATTGTTAAGTCATAGAATTTTGGAAAACCATTAGTAGAAGTTAGGAATATTTTTCTTTCCGTACTAAAGGAACTTCTGATCATCTATATATGCCCCATGACTAGTGACCTATGTAGTCTTGTTGCTTAACGTGCCATTAATGAGCTGCCACTAATGGCTTCCATTGTCATTTTTACTTTTCACCTTTCTTTAAAAGTTTAAGGTATTAAACAGAAAATTTTACAAAGATTTAATAATTCTACTTTTAGCGACAGCTGTCATAGTCCAAAGTCTCCTGTCTAGAAAAATTAAACTACAACTCTCCCACTTCACGGCTTAACACAAAGGCTCCACTTGTTGGTTTGGGATATGTGAGGCCAACTAAATGAAGGTGCCGTTGCATTTGTTTACCCCGGGAGTTTCTGCGCCTGCGGTATTGTTAGAACGTTGTCTATGCTTACCGTTTGAACTATCGTTGGATTATCAACTGCCGTGGGCGTTTTTCGATCACAGAAATGGTAGAGTTTTTCCGCCACGTTTCCGGGATGATTGATGTCGTAATCAAAAGATCGTTTGCTGTTGATCACAGATCCAAGATATGAGCTATATTTGATTAAATTATTAGACTTTGGAATTATTGTTAAATCTAAATAATGTACATTGTAAAGAGTATTTACAATTTAAATAAAGATGATGAAATAAAAAAGATGTCTATTACTGAAATAATATATTTTTATTTTGGAATAAATCAATCCTAATAATCTTAACAGTGAAATCAAAATAATTCTCCCTTTGGAACATTTTATTAAACATATATGTACAAAATGATATCAAAATAAATTCAATAAAGCCATCATCTGGTCTGCATTATCATATTACAATTCAAACCTTTTTCCATATTATACCCCAAATACATTAATTCATAGAGTTATACGATGGATAATAATCATAATAATATACAATATACAATAGCATAACAACAGTGAATTTGGATTTGCACTAAATTCGAATTTATAATATGACAGCAAGATGGTATCTCTGGTTTCATCTTCAGCTTCAGCCCTTCGCGCAACTAAATCCAAAAACCACACCACACTAAGCCAACAATTTCAAACAACAGAAAAGAGTAAATAAATAAAATAACTTTCAATCCTCAAGCTTCCCCCTCCTCTGGTCATATTTGAAAATTATGGAGAGAGGGAATATAACCACATACCTAGCTATACCCCGCACAAGGCAGTCAAGGCACAGCAGCCATAACAATCAACTTTGCCAGCGGCAACCCCAAAAGCACACATATACTTTCGGTCCCCACACATAGTATAACTTCCTTTTTTCGCACCCACTCAATCATCCCCCGTATCGCATCCGATTTTCGCAACATCATATCAGCGTTATTATTACTTTTATTATATTGCATTATTATGCTCCACATCGCCGGTTGGACCGAGAACCAACAACCGCCCTCCCCCTTCTACCCTAGAAAAGAGAAAATAAAATCAAAACGGTTTATATGCTAACAAAAGATACTTAAAAAAGTATCTACGATATTGCGGCGAAAATAGGCCGGATATTTGATCTTGGAGATTAAGGGATTGTCGCCGTTTTGTGCAGACTCAAGAGAAAATTGGACCCCATTGTGTTCTATTGAAGCGGAGAATATGCTTCTGCTGCTGTTCCTTGTTCTGTATAGAATTTTTTTTTAAGAGGGTTGCCTGTTAACTTTTTAAGAAGAACTCTCTTTTTTTTTCTTTAACGCTCGAATTGCAATTTGCAAACTACTCAACATTTCTGAAAAAATTTAAATTTGTACTCAGTACACAGACTTTGCTTATGGGATATATGTACATGAAAGTATAGTTGACTTGTAGTGGTTACATGCAATTTATGTACCAATGGAAAGCTACCAGTAACGAGTTCTTGTATACTTAATCAATCGAAATTAAACATCGGGTGTATTGAATGCTTTTCATTATTCACTATGAACCGTCTTTAGCGAAATATGTATGTATGCATTGATTACAATAATAAATAATATATTTTCGAACTATCCAAATAAAAAACTGCAATTGTTACAATTATGTACTCAGTACAAGCAACGTACTAAGGCATATAATCATTCATTATTAAATACGACATGTAGTCAATACTAATTTTTTAAACTTTTGTTATGAGCCGAGAAGAAAAATAGAGATATCTAGAAATACATGCTATTCTAAGTGAAGTCTAGGAATTCGTAGTCTAAAATTATTGTAGTCATTACAATATAGGATTTAATAGAAAAATTGTGAAACTTTCTACATTATGTATTCGCTACATATTTCTGTCGTGACTGCAGTGCAAAAGTAGATCGAAAGGCTTTCTTTGTAACGACTACATCTTAGATTAGGTTGGTAGAATAGAATAAAAGAAGAAACTTTCTTTCATGAGCGCTCGAAGGTAACCCTGGTTCGGCTGATGCTTTATATGGATATGGGTTCTATATTATAACATAGCAACAGCAGAATATTATTCCTTCTGATGTTCATGTGACTTTGCCTTTTTCTAACACATTTCACATTCACCCCCAGCTATCACCCCACCTCACCACAACTCAGCTCTATATTCATTGTTGCCGCCGCTGCCGCTTTTGCTGCTTATACAACCGCACAAATAAAATATAAAAGTAACTTTATATAGGTACCCATAGAGAAGGATGTCAAAATCAAATTTTATTTCTCATACTTTTCAAAATAAAAAAAAAAATATAGAATTTTTCTCTATATAAATGGAAATTAAGCATCCTTGAAAAAAGGAACGATAATACTATGCATACGCTCACTACCATATAGAAAAGTGTAAATCTTTACATAATAAAGTGTATATGAATGCAAATGTGAGCCAATAAAATCAAGGATCAAAATGAAGAGCGCATGAAATTTATTCAACTGTACCTACCTAATGCTGCTGCTGCTTCCTCATCTTTGCTCCGCGCCGCGCCTTTTGTGTTATCCGCCTCGTCATTCGTTTTGGTTTTCAGCGGGTGGCGGATAAAGGGTGTAAAATTATTATTATACATCTATTTTAGAGAATAATTTGAAGTTATTTTACAGTTACTAGGATCTAGCAGAGAAGATGATGATTTTTTTTTCTTCTGTACAAGCACAGGTTTTGCGATTTACGTAGGTAGTATGGTTTTTGGTTTAGGATTTCTTTACTTCACATAAGTGTTAAGTGTTTATGAAATGGATAAGGTGTATATTACATTTTAGATTGTATGGAGTGAAATTTTGAAACTTAATTAACTGATTATCCTAATGATGAAGAATTCTAATTCCACTAAATGTATAGGGTGTTTTTTATAGAACTTTGAAATGGAATTAAACAAAAATGAATTTTTAAAATAGTCATGAAATCGACTTTATTCGAAAGATAATCTTTTGCCATGGCTGGCTCGGAAGTAATTTTAATCTGGAAATCCAATTTTCGAAAATAGTCTAGCAGCGTTAAATCGCACGACCTTGGAGGCCAATTCACGGGTCTGAAACGTGAAACTATGTGGTTACCAAACGTTTCCTTCAATAGGTTTGTTAAATGAAGAAAAGTTCGGAGTGGAACAGAACAGAGAGAAGAACAGAACAGAGCAGAATAGAACAGAACAGTTTTACATGAGAAATGTCAGACAATTTGGAAGTGACAGTCATGTGACAGATGAATGTAAAAAAAATTGTTTTATCATTTTGGATTATTGGTTTTATTAGTTCAGCAAATTATTTTTCTATAAAAATTAAGTTGGATTTACTGAATAGTGCTATCTTGGAGGATGTAGAAAGTGATTGTGATACACAAATTGATAATGTCGACGGATTCTTTTTCAATTTCTTGTAATGAAACTATCTGGAACTGATTCTGACAGTTTTCAAGAATCTGTTCTAGTCTACTCAGACTAAAAAGCAAGTGCAAGAAATTTTGTTCTAATCTGTTCTAAACTGTTCCAAACAGACTCACTGAACAGCAAATCAAAAAAGTTTGGAACAAAACATTTCTCATTGAACAGCAAAAAGTTGTCGGAACAGCTTCACTGAACAAACCCAACCATGAAGCACACCAAACAGTCTGGATTCAACGGTTTCTCAACAAACACTTCATTTAAATTACGGCAGTTTTGTTTATTGACGTAGGCATTCAACCAAAAGTAAGCTTCATCGCTAAACAAAATTCTGTTATGCATAGCTTTGGAAGCGTTGTTCATTCGTCGGTGTATTCATGTTGAAATATCAAATCCAATAAAATGGTGTCCAGTTATAAAAATGTGTTGCCAACTTCAGGTTCTTAAGTTCAGTAAGGAGAAAAAAAGTGCTCAAGTCAACATCATAGGCGATAGACCTTAAATTACAGGTTTAGGACATATTTCTTTGTAAAACTAAGGTTAGATAGTAAAGAATAAAAAAGATAGGACCTTAGTCGCTACCCTAGAGGACTTCATAGTTGGTGAGTTCTATATGAAAGATTGAAAGACATCAATTATATTCCAAAAGTCCACAAATATGACATTGCGTTTTCGAAACACTAAACGGGAATAGTTGACCTCAGCGGTCCTTCCGGTTTTACAGGATTTTTGAGAATTTGTTGGATTTTTATAGCCGGGAGTGTTTGAATCTGTATATATATATCACTTTGGTCAGTCATGCCGTTTTAAGTCCAAAATGGTATTTTTATTCCACAGATATTATTGTTTCCTGCTCGGTCCATCTTTGTCACTTCTGCTGTCATCCGTCTTCACCATTTTTTAAATTAAAAGCGCCTCTTGAATTACTGATTTACTTTTGGTTCCATCACATTCTCGTTGAGCAGCAATGTCTGTAATATAAGGTTCAATGTACTCAAGACTCTTCCTGGTGCAAATATTGGAAAGTATAGCCTAGGAAACTACCCATTTATAATTTTGTGAAAGTCTACACTACCGCCATTTCTTAAAGAACAAACTCAAAACAATAATCAATATAATATACAAATTCCACAAAGTTAGTGGTGCACCTGCATCTGAAAAACACCAAATGCATTCATGACTCCGTGGCGCAACGGTAGCGCGTCTGACTCCAGATCAGAAGGTTGCGTGTTCAAATCACGTCGGGGTCAATAAAAAGTTTTTTTTTTTTAAGTACTTATATAAAATTCAACCATCGAATATACATAATTGTATATTATTTCGGAAATAAGACATTCGCAGTGAAACCGTGAATTTTCTTCAATTTTTGAAAAACTTAGTTCTCTTTTGCGTAGATAATGGTTCGTAGATATTAGTGGCCGTAAAAGACATACGTTCGATTTCCGATTATTCCACAATATATAAAAGATCCATTTTTAAGTATTTTTCTCACTTTTTGAGCCGTAACTCAGCCCAATCATTGAATCACCACTTTTGCAGTAAATTTTAATAATTCGAACGCGTTGTTCGAGTGCTAAGCGATGCATCATCGTAAACGGCAAACGTCCATCTAAATACTATGGCACTTCAGATAGCAGCTGAGTTTGACATGTGTCAAATGTAAGCGCTACCAACTTGAAGCTGCAAAATGAATGAACCTGTGCAATCTAAACATAATGTCATGAAACTTTAGGGTGCTGGCTCTTTTTATAATATCATTTTTTTTTTCTAAATGCAGCAGTTTACAAATGCGAACAATATAACGTTTTCTGTGGATGTGAACAATCATCCGAATGAAAAGAAGTTTCTTTATTGCATAATGTTAATAGAAACACAAAAAACCATCAGTAAAGCATTCAAAATATTTTAATTTAAAATTCTGTTGCGGCGTGTCGCTCGTTTGTTTCGGCTGAAATGCAGAAATTCTCGCAATTTCTTGTTCGTTAAACCACAAATCCAGAAGGCACATTACCTGCGAGCTATACAAGTATTAGTCAACCGAAGCCTCTGTACTATCGACTTCCATGGAAGATCAGCTAAAACAATTGTCAATTCGATGGGCCTGCAACTCAACTCGACTGTATGGCAAGGACAGAAATTATGTTCCACTCGCGCACCGATAGTGAGAAACGATGATTGGATTCGATACAAAGGAAACGCGACGCGAATATAACCGCCCGACGACAACGACGACGAAGGGTGGGAGATCGCAAACGGAGAGAGATGTAACGCGGGAGCATATCATCACGAATATGGGCGTCCAATGAATATTTCGGACCTCTTCGCGTAGCCTCATGCATCATCATCAGCATCAGGGACATCATTTCATACCACAAATTCAATTCGTCCAAACTGCACAGTGCACAGCAATATGTGGACAAAGAGTTCGATAGTATGAGAAGGCGGACGACGACACATAGGGAATTGTTTGTCAATTTGGAGCATCTTTATAGGCGCTAGCCCACAACACAATCGGTTGCGAGCTAAAGCTGAACGGGATGCACTGCACAATGACCATGCAAACGACGGATGTAAATATGCAAATTTACAATATGCATCCGCTGTGCTGACTGCGAATTTCCAAGAAGAAGTGACCCTTGCTCGTCGCGCGGGAATGGTCCCGCCTTGGCTGGCTAGCTTGCCTGACTGTCGTTTTGGCATAGTCGTTCCTACATTGATGTCTCAATCCGCGATCGCGCGAAAATCCCAAATGTGGTATTCGACTGCTCGTGCATCCGTGCATTTCCATACCACAATCGAAGGGCTGTTCGGTGTGCGGGACATGGAATGTGATATCTTGTCGTGCCACGAAGCATTCCTTCTGAACCTAGAGTCGCGATGATGCTGGAAAGGTATCTTTCAGCCAGGTAATGTGACTTCTATTGGGCGCTTTGCGCTCTCACTCTCAAGCTTCTTCGGCTGCTGATGTGAATACCGCGCTGAACTGGCTGATGGTGCTATGGTGGCTCTGGCTAATGGGATGCATCGACATGTCGACTGGCGATACTTTATTTCGTGGAAATTTCTGACTGACATCGAAATGGACTTATAAACAAATTAATTCACCGATGTCATCACCGTAGTTGGGATTTGGATATAGTTGCGCGGTTGCTGGATGCTTAGGACTGTGCGGATTGTGGAGTCGTTGGCTTCGTTGTTGTCGCGCATACTTGAGGGCAGTGAGTTGGTGTTTGTGGTTGCGGGCTGATCTCTGGTGTGGACCGGGCTATGTGACAAAAGGTTCTTTGGAATGTTGATTGTGCTAAGTTCGAGTGGCTTGTATGGAAACAATTGGCAGATGCTAATTGACACTTTGGTTCAAATGTTTTCTTCTTTTTAGTTTTTGCAGGTAAGTATATCGTTTAAAGAAAACAATTGCGGTTAAGAAAAGTTAGGGCAATTGGGAAATCGCATTTTTACTAAAAATATTCCAAAAAAAAAACTATTTAGTGAATCTTTAGAAAAATAAAACTTAAATAAAATTTTATTACTCTTTAATTTACGAAATAGTAGGTAAATAAACTTAAATAACTATGTTTTCCAATAAATTGATACACAATTTTAGTGGAATGGTCCATAAAGCATAAAGACCTAAGATGTTATCGAAGATATAGGGGCATATTCATATAGTCAAACTTTAGAACCGAGTCCAACTAGCCTCGAGTCTAAAGTTAGCACACAGAAATTTTAGTACTATTGCCTGTCAATCCATTGAAATCCAATCCATTTTTTGGCAGATAGAAAAAAACAACTAAGTCAAAGAGTCAACCGTTTTTAAGGACTGAGCTCCAGTTTATCTTTTAGACCCGGATCTAAATTGTCTATGAATAACTAAGATCTTTGATTACGTGCAAATACTCAATGATTCTGTTATATTAGAGCAAACCCTCCAATAAATATCTGAGTATGCGTTATATCATCATCATCAGCATCAGCATTTGCTCTATTAAGGATTTTGAAGGAATATGTTATAGCAGCGTTTACTCCAATAAAGATATTTAATAAGCGATAATATCAGCTTTGTTTTTAATTAAGATATCTGTGAAATAAGTTGATGTAATATGCTACGGAATGAATTATATCAGCATTTACTCTTATAGCGATTTCAATTCCATTCAGGCTGTTTTCGATAAAATCAACCTTTTTTTTCATTAAAACAGTCCGTGTCCCAGGCTTACCATCTGCTCCAGCTGCACTAGCTTTAAGTCGTAGTGTTTAAGCTCATAGAGTTGTTTCTCCATATTTTGGACAGAAAACCAAACACAGCCTTTGCTTTCCCGAATCGCCTGTTAATGTCTAGTTCAGTTCCACCATCAGTATAGACAATACTTCCAAGATATTGAAAATTTTCAAGCATCTCTACTGGTTGTCCAGAAATATTTACCTGAGCAGATGAGGAAGTTCCAAGGCTGACAATTTTTTGTCGTCGATTTAGCCCGACGATTTCAGATTCTCTATCTGCCTTTGTTGAATTGAAGGAATCTGACATTTTGAGGACGATGTCGAGAAGCGTCCTCACATTCCAGAAACCTATCTTTGACAGTGCCATCAGGACAGTATGTGTCCTTCCTAGGACTATCCAAGATACCACGAAGAGACTAAAAATCGTAGACGAGATCAAGACGAGAACTTATTTATTGGACCAAGATCTACCAAGAGTTTCCGTTGTCTTTCTCGTAAAGAAAATCATTCGAAAAATATTCGATATTGCAATGCTAATACTAGAACCTGTGGATTCAAATTCTTAATTTTTAATTTTCCAACGAAAATTGGCGACAAAAAAAAGATGTTGATTTGTTACCAAGGCAAGTCCTCGTTTTAAAGTTGGAGACCGATACTGAGATGAGGCAAATTTTTTTCGGTTTTGATAACACTGAGAAAAAATTTTAAAAATATCATCTCAGTTTCAATAAACTACTTATCGTGTTTTTTCATGTTTTTATAAGCCTGAGTGATATTGGATAAAAGAAATAATTTGATTTGGGTCGAAGGACCGATTACATCATAGCAATATATTCTGCTTAATTTAATTACCAAATTTGATAACTGAAATATTTGATGGCTGAAGACCTTCCGCTGCTGACCTTTTTATGTTGTCCTTTCAAATATTCTACAAATATTATCAAATCTATCAATGTTTTAAAAATGCCCATGTAGGATTCTCAAAAGAAAGTTTATATTTATTTAGCTTACTGTGTACCTATACGAAACGAATCTGAGGGGCATTCAGTCGCTGTGGGAGTTCAGTCCCTGTGAAACGTTTCTCGGGAGCATACCAGCGTTCGGTGACTGTAGCGAATACAAGATTCTGCAGTATTCGAGGTTTTCGTAACTTAAATGATGCGTCAAGCATTTCTCTTATTCGAAAATGGGTCAAAAAGTTCTAAGAGACAGGTAAAACGCCGGATAAAAAAAAACAAACACCCAAGCGACGAAGATTATCAAGAAGGGTAGAAAACGTGGAGAGTGTTAATCAGTCTGCCCGTGACGACATCCTGAGTCCACATGTCGAGCAGTCAGGGGCAATTTAAGTGTTCGATTAAATAAGTTTGTACTACGAATACGAACGCGAGGCACGCAATTTAATAATTAACAAACATTTGTTCGATACACGGATTACTTTTTTTTAATCGGTCTACTTTTTGAGACACTTTGTATCTTTGCATAATATTAATTGAATATAGAAAATAATTGTCAGTAAAATAGAACCTTAAAAATCACATTTTGCTTAAAAGCAAATTTTGTAAACTTTTTTCTAATGAATGTTTTCCTATCCCACAACTGATATCGATTAGTACAGAAATCATACTTTGGCTAACAACCATACCTCCCAGACTATTGGCGATCAAACCCCATCAATACAATAATCTCATAGGTTTAACCAATTTAACTATCCCACCAATATCTGCAACTTCTTAAAAGTGGGCTGGGCCTTCAGCCCCATCATCATACTTAGTTTTGTGCCTCATTTGAATACTCACTCCACTACAAAAGTAAGTTCACATTTCAACGTGAGCGCGCGCCTGCTGTGCAAATTGCATTACTATACGCGGCCACTATTCGTAAGCAAGTATAACTTTATTCCTGGTTCCACTCGCATCGTGCAACCAAATTGTGCAACATCACATCTAACGAACATGGGAATCCATAAATTATGCGACCGTAATGGATTGGTCCGAGTATGCTAAATTGACATTTATGTTTTTATTATATTTTATCCATTTCGCTTTGTTTACATTTCTGTGGCACTTTGGTTGGCTTGTTAGTTGGATTTATTCCCCTGGCCGACCGAATGGCCAAAAGCATGGCTCGGTTGTGCCATACAAAAAAAAAGAGCGCACCTCCACACACCATCATGCAATCGCACCCAATAGTAAGAAGGTATCAAAAGTATACCATGTATATAGGAATGTACCTGGATGGATGGTATATGGGTTGGTTATCCAGTTTGCAGGTCGATGTCCTTTCACCCACCTCCTGTTTGCTTTTTTGTTTGCCCATTTGCAATTCTACGTTCCCCCAATCACCGATTTACAGTGCAAAAATAATTGGATGACAATTTCTCTCTCTGCAATAGCAGAATGCAATCATTTTTTTTGTGACCTTTTTGATAGCTTCTACTGTAGCATCGTGTGGATGAGAATAAAAAAAAAATCATTTTTTTCATAATACAAAAATAATAAAAAAAAAATACTAACAAAGAAATCCTTTTTTCTCCATCATTTGCTGTGGCAGCGGATCCTGTTGCTATACTTTTGCTACATCTAGTTGTATCTGACATAAAGGAGTACACTCCATTACAATTGCTTAGAGATAGAAACTTTTTTTTAGTGTAATCAAGGATGTTATAAACACTACTTTTCTATCATAACATCCTAGGATTTTTCCACGCCTAGAAATAGGCCTCAAGAAATATTTGGCACAACAGATAAATGGAAACACCAAACACGTTTAATATTTGAAGAATTGGTCGAAATAATTATTAACAATCTCTTGCATTTTTTCTGATTTTATTCTTGACCATTCGATGGAATGCTATAAGATATTTACGTCGATTACAGAGTCCTTAAAACACTCTCAACAATGAAGCTTTCTTTCCCATCTACTCATTTATCGTGAGGAAGAAAGAGAAAAAAGGCTTCTATAAATTAAAATAATGTTTATATAGACCTAACGAACCAACTCCCATTGAACCAGCACTCAATGAACTAACTCCCAATAAATTGAGATTTAATTGAATATTCCCAACACAAAATGAACTAAGTTCCAGTAGTGGGATAAATAGTGCTTTATGAACTTTTGAATTTAAACAATTTGGATTTAAGGAAACATTGAACTTTTTTTTAGTTTGGAATTTAGTTCATAATAAACTGTTAGTTCATTTTTATGTGTTAGTTCATAGCGCCATTTTTTGTTTATATTCCCACTTGCTTTTGTTTTAAAAATATATTTCTATGCTAGCTGACCCAGCAGGCGTTGTTTTGCACAGGGTTTCTGCCGGGAAGGTGTACTACTTTCTTTTGCCGTCGTTTTGGTTAACGTTAGCTTTGACAGTTCATATTTGGCAGTCGTCAAGTAAGTGAAAAAATGTTCGATTAATCAACGTGTTTTAATCGTTAAAACATTTTTTCAAAATCAATCATCGATTACTATGACGATGAGAGAGTTACTTGAAAAGTTGTTCTTTGAAGACCAAGCTCCTGAGCACGGAGTCGAATTGAGGTTGATGGAACACTTCCTTGAGTAGTAGTAATATTTTCAGCCGTTGTTGTGGTTCATGCCTTTCATGCCTGGTTGGGCGTTTCACCTTCACACCCTATTTCTTCGAAATCATTCATTAAACGATAAATGGTGCATTTCTTTCTCACGTTGTTTCTCCCGAATTTTTTAAAAATGTTTTAGCGATAAAAACACGTTGGTTTATCGAATACTTTTTCCAATCTTACTTCACGACTGCCAAATATGAACTGTCAAGAACTCAAGACTAATGTTTACCAAAATGGCGGCAAAACAAAGTAGTATACCTTCCCGGCGGACACCCATGTGTGCACAATGTAGAAAATCAGAAAGCCGCGGTCCATTTTGTAATCGTAGCCTTAATTGATGGCTGATTTCTTGAGATTGGCTGTCATCGTGATCGTGTTGTTTGCTTTTCGTGTGTTACTCTTTATTTAAATTATCCCTCTTTTGCGTTTTCGCAGCGCCTGTCAAGCTCTTCAGATGTTTTAGCAGTGCTCAAACTATAGGGATAGTGATCTTTGAGTCTTAATCACTTTATACATTATTTTAAATAATCTTTAGATTTATTCATAATAAAAGACAAAAACAAATCCAAAAACTGCCTGTAAACAATAATTGCATCAGAGTGTATGGTTGGTTTTTATTTGCAGCGCGACAAACGACAACCACTTCCACAACGAAACGAAACGAACAGATCCCTGCAGCAGTTGTCTATTGTGACATTGTGGGCTGTGGCGCACAAATTGATTTGTAAAATGGCTGTGGTTATGTAAATTTTAAATTGAAATTCCAGCTGACAATGGCTGAACGGGATAGTTTGACATGTTTGTTATAGCAAAGTGTCCCAGAATGAGGTTGTTATATATGAAATTCAATTATGAATTTTAACTGTAATTCCGGCCCAGAACAGAACAACAGGTTTATTGTTTAAAAAAAAAAAAAACTTTTTTTTTGTTTGTTTTCTTTTTTAATTTATATTTTATCATTTAAATTAATTTATTCGAATTGATGTTGGTCTGGAAATCGTTTTGTTATGCATAGGTGTACATTTTTGAATTCGTTATTATACTAAAATATATTATTTAATATCTATCTATATTTTTTGTTTTGTTTTGTGGGAAGGAAATATATTTTAACTGATTTAGTTTGAAGTATCATTCGTGATGTGTTTTTTCATCAGCAATATAATATTTGATGAATATTCTACATATTCTTATTGTGAAATTACTTTTGTTTTCTTTTTAGTTTATCTGATGTTGTTCAGTCATTGTTAATAGTGGCAATGTAAGTTAAATATAAGGATATTTTGGGATAAAATAAAAAAAATTAAGCGTTTAAGAGCGTAAAGAGCTTTAATTAAAGAAAAAGCCTTAAAATAGACAAAGGTACTTAAAAACAACAATGGCGATATTAACAATGCCATATAATGTTATTTAAGTCAAGTTGTTAAATTAAAAAAAAAAAAATGTTTTCAAATTCAATATTTTAGGAACTGAATTCTTATGTCATTATTTTGAATATTCAATATATGTAGTTATATCAATGCAAAGTCAAACGCCAAAAAACAGATGGTCTTATTATATAACTTCTGTAAATGCCTAAGAAAATTTCAACATTTCTCAAAAACGTATCAACAGAGTTTTCTGATATTCTTAAAAATGGTATACATATTGTTTCGATGAGAATGGTATACTAAAATATGTTTTTATAATTTATAGGAAATTTTACCAAAGAAAAAGTTAGAAAATAGCCAAGTTTTTCGAACCACAAGAATAAAAATTGGCCAAAAAAAAAATCGTTCTTAAGTAATTCCGAAAAAAAATTTAACGAAAAAATATATTTCAAAAACAAATTGCTTAAAATAAAATTAATTTACAAGAAGGTCTAACGATATAATAAGTAAGGTTAATAATTATTATCTACAAACCCCAGGGACTTTGAAAACTAATGAGTCAGAAAAAAATTGATCGGAAAAAAAGTTTTGCGGAAACAATGTTCGTCCTCAAAAAATATCGTTAAAAATAATGCTAAAAAATCTTTTTGTCAAAAAAAAATCTCAAAAAAATTTTTCAAAATAAAATTCTGAGCAAATTTTGCCACAGGGAAATGGTGAATGTTTTTTTTTTTAATGCTGAAAAAAAAAATTTGATCAAAAAAAAAGTTGTTATAAATTTTTTTTGTTGAAAAAATGTTTGTCCTAAAAAAAGGAGTACTTAGGTACCGTTTATCGAGTCTTATCGCGTCATTCAGTTCATAAGGCCGTAAGTCCATCATTCTATCAGCATTATGCAAAACGTTAGATTTCAAAAATTAACCACTTGATTTTTCCCTGACAGTAACTTTTTTACCATACTTAATTTTTTTACCAACTTCCATTCATGTGGTTCAAAAGATGTTGCTTTCCAATTTTTTTCACCATTTTTTTTTAAATTTAGTCTGTCTACCTGTAAGATGATAAAATGTAGTTTGGGGAAGTTATTGATTTTTTTGTATATTAGAATTTGATCATATGTTTTAACTTTTGTGGATTAATTAATTGGGCTTAATGATCGATATGAAAACAATGCAATCAATTAAAAAACTAATTCATTCTTTCCCAACGTTTCTCCGGTTTTTTCCGGCTTCATCAGGGGTTTAGATTTATTAATTCTTAAGAAAACAAATACAAAAAAAAAATTTTTTTGTTTTTTTATTTTTTTATTTTTATTTGTGTGGATACAGCTCCTCTCACAAACGTAGTCGCTGTCGTCCTCGTCAGCATCATCAATTAACGATTTTTGTTCTTGTCTTTTAATATATACCATAACATGTTAACCTCAAAAAAAATAAAGTAATTAAATTTTTAGGAGCTTGTTTTCGCATTATCTACCTTTTTTAGCATTTTTTAAGAGTTCTTATCGTGTTACCGCGAGCAAATTTGGCACAATAATTTTTGCCTTACTCGAGAACTCATGACGCTCATACAAACCCCACTGCTCCTTGTAAGCCCCTGGAAAATTTATTCGTAATGGCAATAGATTCCAAAGGTAACTTTGACCATAATTTAAATTCCAAATTTCCGAACAAGGCTGAAACTCCGAGAGAAAATTTTTACATGAAAGCCCTGAATATTTTCCTCAGCACTGTACTTTTATTTTTTAAACATATGTGGAGCACATGAAGAATTTTTCCAAAGTATTGTTCATGGATTAGAAAACACCTTTTATAATATATAAATGCTATTCTTGAACTAGAAGATCAAGTCGTACATTTTATTAAAGTATCTCCCCAAATATATTATCTAATCAGTAAAACCTTACTTCCTATAAAGGTATAGGTAGATATTGGATGTTGAAACCCATCTTCATGAAGATAATTTTATTCATCTGCTAATCTGTCTCAGGAAACCTTGAACTCTTTTTCTTGATTACATTCTAATCTTTCCTTCTTTTCAAATACATACATAAAAATACATATATCTTCAGTATAACAGCATCAAATAGGTAGGATACCGAAGTATTAACGCTCGCAGCCAGTTTTTGTCCTAATCACGTCCCATACAAAATTCTATGCCATTATATCCACCCACCAACCTATACACTTTGTCGAACAATTCAGACGTAATAAACGGAAAAATTACCCCTCAATAAGTCTTCCGAACAATGGGCGCCAAACTTTTCCCTTAATTTATCCACCCTTATACATATACCCTCCGGCCTCCATGCGGACTAATATACCTCAATCAAGATTCAAAGCTCGTCACAAGCATATATTAACTCAGTCGGCTGACTTAACACCGCTCTGCGCTCCGCGCCGCGCCGCGCCGTATGTGTACTAAACAACCCCAAAAGTAAGTATAACTTCTTACCTTTTTTGGCAATTCAGCCGCACCCCAGTTACCGACATATCAACATCAACCCGAATATAGCTGAGTTCGAGCAGAGCTGAGCTGGGGTCTTATCTTTGCACACTTAATTACGTTTAAACGCTTTTTCCCGTGCTCATTCGTCCGTTATGAGCACTCCATTATGTAGCCATTTTGGAAGAGGCAGATTCGGGGTGGTTGCCACCAGTTAGCCCATCATCACCACCCACATCCACACCCTACCCTCATCTAGATAACATGCTGTGTCGAAGTTTTTCCCCTAAATTACAGCTATACACTGTGCACAAAGTAATTAAGATGAAATTTCGTATATGAATGAAATTGCAATTGCGCCCCAACACGAAATATACATGGTGCAGGGGATGGTCTGCTGTTTTTGTTGATAGCAACAATTGCTCCGGGGGTAATTAATTCATTGTTTCATTTCTTTTTAGTTGTTTTATATTATTCCCAGCGGCTGGGGCGGCGGCGCGGTGCGGCGAGAGCAGGAGCCAGCGAAAGGCAGGCAAGGTGTCGAAATTAAAGGGTGTTAAAGTTAATTGCCGTGGCATGGATATTTCCTAACCAGAAAATTTTAATTGCACCTAGTACAGCGATTTAAGTTGGAGCCAAGTGGGTTGAAATGGAGGGCAATCAATTTGGAAATTGTTGCTCAATGTGGGGAAAATGGCGTTCCACAATTTAAACGCGCATCATTATCTGCGTAATAATACACCTACTGCCAACATGGGGTGGAGAATAAAATTGTAAATTAGGTGGATGCTGGATGGATCAACCCCGCTGCCATATCATCATCATCATCATCATCATCATCATAAGGAGCCTGGCCACCATTTTGTGCCAGATTCCATCATCCATTCATCCGATAAACTATACAACGCTGGGGATGCAATTTATTTGATTTAACGCCTCAGCGTCGTCGACGTTGTCGTCGTTGCGTCGTCGTCGGTCTCGTGTTCCTCTTTCTGGCTGCGGCCTTAATACGATTAAACGAATAAAAATAAATATATATTCGCAGATAAGACGACGAATGAAGTAGCATCTTGAGTGGAAATGCGAATAAGGGTGATGGCACCTTAATCTTAATGGTTTCCGGCTGAGTTTTATTGAAATATAATGATCCACTTTTTGGGTGTTTGAGGCGGGGACGGACACAATTGCTTTTTGCGGACGTGAGCGAGCAAAAGATTGCGAAAAATGATAACTGGGAAATCATTTATTTGCTTTTTAAATTTATGAAGGATTTTTTACCTATGTTGACATAATAGTAATTGAGGTTTCGATACGTGACGCTCGAAAAAATGTCTAAGAATTTGACATTTTTTTAAAAATGTGGAGTTGTTCAAACAAACGAATCGCAAGTCAGGTGCTATAAAAATTAGATAAACATTCAGGAATCGATGTTCCCAAATGGCTTTCTTTTAAAAAAAATATATTTTGTTTTTAAGTTTTACAAAAAAAAATCGATCGCATTCAATATTAAACAGCTAATAAATGAATTTTTAAAAAATATCTGTGAACTTTCAATGTACCTTTAATTAGGTAGGTATCGGTTGTTAAGAAAAATATTTTTTGATCAAATAATTTAAATTAGTAACAATAAAAGGGTTTAGTATAACACAATGAAAGAAACCAAAAGAAATATCCTCGAAGTAATTGGTTTTTAATGTTTTTTTTTTTTAAATTGATAAAGGCATTGAATATGGAAAACAAAGTAAAATTTTGAAAAAAAAAAACAAAAAAAATATCCATTTTATATTTTACCCGATAACTTCTTTAATCCATGGATTTCAAATGCTTTATAACAAAGTAACAAAAACATTTAAAATAAAAACTGAAAACTTATTTTTGTATTTAAAGTTTTTTTTGTATTTTGAATAAATCCGATTTTTTGGGTCAGTTCTTTTCTGGAATCACATGTAACAGAATGCCAGGATTGTCTTATTTTTTCGTATTCAGTATAATTATAGTATAGATACCTAACTCCATTATCTATAACTAATTTTAATCTTTAGTAAGACAAAAATTTTACTGTTTTTCTTTTCAAACAAAACAACCTTTCACCAAACTACTGAGCAAATGACATACAAATTAACGCAATGCCACATGTACCCACTCGAGCTCACAAACAAAGCTAATAACGCATAGGCAATCGCATTATCAATAGCTCTTCAATTTGCATGCAGGCATACGCTAAGTGAAATCACACAACCTCTTCAATCATAAATAAATAAATGAATAAAAAACAAACTTACAGGAATACCTACAGCGAAATTCAATTGAAGTATAGAAGAAAAGGTAATTAAGAAAAATTACAATCCAATCCCATGTATTCATCCCCTGGGGATGTTGCTGGCATTCGCACCCGTTGTCTAACATTCTAATCATCTGCACATCAATATTATAAAGGCCACTCAAATATTTACACAAAATATCTCGCATGATGCGTGTGCGCAATATTATTAGGTGAGCCAAAGGTCCTGCGAGAATTCGATTTACAGGGTGGATTTAAATAATATCACCAGCAATTTAAGCCGATTACACTAGCAGCATCCTGTTGACTTTCACATCAAAGTCTTCGTCGTTTACTTTTTTTTTATTATTATTTTTTGTTGCACGCGAGTATTTGCTGATTCGTTCTTTTTTATTAGGGAAAACTGCAATAATGGGATATACGAGTCGAGTGCTTCAGGGATGATTTGCCGTACTTACCTACAGATATATTTTCCATTCAATTATAGGAATAGGAAATTAAGGAATTAGAGAGAATATACTTGTGAGAAAAGCAAATATACAAATCAAGCAAGCAAACTAATATGTTTTTAAATTGAATAAACATGATAAAGGTTGTTTGCCAAAAAGGAAGATTTTTTATCTTCCCACGCGAGAAATAAATTTATTTAAGGCATACAAACTTTAGATAATGTATTGGATAAATATTTTGAAGCATATTTTTGCCAATTTCAATTGAAGCATGAAAATTTTCGACAGGATTATTGTAAAAATCTGAGTTTTTTCGCGTTTAAATGAAATTTAGGTTTTAACATCAGCTCTTTTGTTTGATTTTTTTTTATTCAACTTAAAACTTGTTTTTAATTTGATATTCGTGTATCATATGACTTTATTGAAAAAGTTGCAACTGCTGAGCTTGATTTTGATTGTATAAGTCATAGAACCACATCACATATGTAAATATTTTGGCAGGAACTTGAAGGTAGATCGAAAAAGGAAATGCTTTTAGAGATCCAAAATTGTAGTACCCATTGAAGGTGGGAAAATTGACATCAAAGCTCAGTACGGAGGAAGATGAGTGTAGTGTCAGTCATTGTATACCACGTAGTAGGCGTTATTTTATTCTGGCACTATGTCCTTCTGTGCGTTATTGAGTTACAAATAGCACTTAACCCCTTGCAGATCAGGTCAAGGTTGCAAATTCCAAGTGCAACATTGGCACTGGCATGTCAACAATGAATAATTAAGATAACCGGTAGGCTCATTTTGGAGTAAATTAGAGAAATTCCGAGTTGGTACCACGACAATACCGAGACTTAGTCATACGACACAAGAAATTTTTCAATTTTGACATCAAAAGTCTCTTTGTCTTTTCTCCTGGCCGGCCCTAGTTTGTCTTCAAATTTAAGGTTAGACCGCAATCCTCGGAACCACATCGCAATGGAACTAAACTTTACAACGTGTTCCTATGAAATTGTGTGAACTTCAGTTGCCACTTGCTACGATGTAATTCATACAATTTTATACAAATAATATTTTGTCGCTCAGTTCTTTTGAAACGCCATTCCACTCTGTGCGGTCTTACCATTAGTTGTTCTTATGAACATTTCATTCAAAAATTAATTTTTTTAAAATAAAACAAGCTGAACGTAAACCGGGCAAAACACGAGTTCCACCATCAGGAATTCACAAATCAAACAGCTTCGAACCATTGCCTTAGTCGTGATCAGCTTAAGAAAAATACAAAAAATGGGTTTTTGTTTCAAAATCGAAGATTACTAAGATTCAATTCTTTTTGACATAATGGCCTTCTGATAGAAACAAATCAGATGCAAATCAGCAAAGAGGTAAATGGTTTAGACTGAAGGCAAAAAACTCATCCGTTCACAATAAAAATCACACATATCATATAAAAATGTATTAAGTTACTGAGAAAAAAAATCGCACAAATCAAAATAAAAATAGTTATTTGTAATAAAAGGCTTAACTCCTGGTTGTTTAATTGAATTAACTCCAACCAAAGTCCTATATGTATCAAATATCATCCCTCAATGGGCTTATAAAATAATAATCACCAACCGCCCTCCCTGCCCATCACTGCAAATAATATTAATAACATACTGAATAGAGCTTAACCAGTCAAACGGTATAGAGTATATAATCTCCCATACATCCACCCTACTATAAATAGCTTATTGAAGTTCCTTTTTTTTCTGAATTCTGACACTCTCTGAACGCTACACTAAAAAGCATCATAACTAAATATTATTTTGTGGTTTTTAAACGTTCCCCTTGGGATATGTCGTTTTGGCATACTTCCTGCTTTCCGTTCGTATCCTGTCACAAAGGGTGCTGGCAAACATATTGAAAACGATATAAATAAAAAAAAGATGATGCGGCGGCGGCGATGGGATGTTTATGGTATGTCCTTGTCCATATTCGATAATGGTAGAGGGTAGTTCTGGCATCATATACAAAAAACATAATGATGCCTTCTAATGATCACACAGTGTGAGAGAGGATAAAAGAATGATATCAAAAAATACGTTCCCAACGATTATACCACCAGAACATGATGTAATCCCTTTTGCATTGTAGTGTAATTTTATTCATTGCACAACAAAATCTCCTCGTCCTTGTTTGCTTTCTCATGTCCTTTGAATGCGGAATGACTATAGTGCGAGCGTCGTCGCGTCAGTCGCTCTTTACCAAAGTATTGTCACACGACTCGAATAAGGCACGAAATTTGCATACATATTGCATACATATCAGAACACACCAGTTTTTAATTAAAAATTTATCACTATAATGCTTGTGGAAGGATGCTGTTGCTGGGTCCTTTTTAAAGAGAACGAAATGCGCACCCCAAAAGTATTATAATTTAATAACCGACGACGATGACGAGGTGTAGCTTTTATATATGATAAATGGGTTTCGACGCATAACAAAGTCTATACACCATCAAGGATATCTGCTGCTTTTATGGGACTAATTTTAATTTGATTCGGTTTTTATTGCAAAGGATATTTGCATATTATTACGTTTTTATTGCTTGGCGTTCATAATAATATAATATGATGTGTGTGGGAAGCAACCTTTCACCTCTTTTTATTTTATTGTCATATACACCAGTTCATGTTCTATACTCAAAGTAAACAATAATAACAGAAGCCATTATCAAAATTTAATTTTAATTTCTCGTTTATTGCTATGAACACAGTACTTTCACCTGAGGGGTTTTGTTGCGCCGCGCCGTGCCGCTCGAAAGCAAGTGACAGTGAAAACAATTGCTTCGGTCGTTAAATTCTTGAGTACATTTTTGGTTATTTTTGTAAAAGGTACTGGCTGAGCAATTATTGTAAGGTGAATTAGACACCTGCTTTTGAATTAAGGAATCAAATGAGAGAAAGGTCAAGTTTTATTAGTTTTCATAGAAATATACAATAAAGGTGCTTCTGCTTCAGTAAAAGTTGTTAAAAAACTAAAAGGTTCTTCACCAGTGAACTAACAGTTCTAGTTTGGTTAATTTTTTTTGTTGCGTTATGGTAATTAAATTTGAAAATTTCAATGAATAAAAATAATTTATCAAAAAAAAATTTTGGTGAATATATTTTGTTGTTGTTGCAAAGTTTTTCTTAAAAGGAAGACTATGCCTTCTTATTCTTCTAGTTTTACTTCCAGAAAACTGGGAATAAAAAATAATTGGCGCGAAGGCTTCCTCGTACTCCTGTTGTCATGCATCTTCATTTCAGTTGCTTTGAATAAAATGTCATACTTCTTGTTCATTTTCCAATAGTGTGAACCGTATACAAGTGCTGGACGATTAACTGCCGTGTATAGCTTATGCCTTCCAGCTTAAGGTAGAACTAAGTGACGAACATTCTCGCCGAACATGCTCGTTTGCATTTTCCCCTACAACGAAGTTCACAGCAAAAATTAAGTTTGCTGGCGAACATGGTCCTACAAGGCGATCATTGAAGCCAACGAACACGAGAAAACCGAAATTTTTCGTTAACAACGAACCGTTCCCGATCAAGTCCCTACACGACGAAAATGTAGCGAGTACAAGAAAGTTCGGCGAGTATGTTCGTCATTTAGGGCTATCTTTAGGGGGAGTGTTCCGATCACGGAAGATGGCAGAGTATTCCCGCCACTTCATCCACCTTGATCTTTTGATGTCGTCATAACAAGACTCTTTGCTATTGATCACTGAGCCTAGATATTTAAGCTTTTCACAGCCTTTTCCACTCAAATAATATAAATGTCCGGAATAGGGCCTATCATGTGGATCATAAGATATGCAGCGTAGGTATTTGATCTTCTAAGCGCTACTGTGGACATCATTAACTCTTACGATGGCTCCATCGTCTGCAAGGAATATCTGATTTACTTTGGTGTCCGCCATCTTATCCTCAAGTAGAAAGTCAAGGACTGCAATAAAGAGCCAGGGACTGAAGACACTTCCCTGGTGTTTACCTACTCTAATTGGGAACTCTTCGGTGATTCCTGCGAAGCATTTTACCTAAAAAAAAATACTTCGCTATTATTTTGCAGGCCTTTAATAAGTTTTTCTCCATAAAATTTATGAGATTTCATAGTAATATTATTTATCTGTATTATTTATTAAAATCTCTTTTAGTTACACATTTTTTTGATTGTCAAAACAAAAGCTGTCGTAAAAAGTGCCATCGTAAATTAAACAATCGCACGCAATCTCAAATTGATTTCTTTTCGATTTGTGTCTGAATAAAAACATTTACATAAATCACATACACCTCAGTTTAAAAAACAAAAAAGCAAAATGGGTCCAGCAAGATGACAATCCTTGGAAAAACGTCAAAACCCTTATCGCGACTCATTTCTTTTTGCAGCACTCCCTAACAATCCTGTATATGCAAATCAACGAAATCAAGCGGCAGGTTGCCGAATTATTTTCTGATTTCGATCTTCTTTTTTTTTGCCAATTCGATAGCGATGTCAAAATCTCTAAAGGAGCCGAGAGCATCTATATAGGAGAGTGAAACCAATAAAAGAAACATCTAAATGGAAATTGACATATCCGCTTCATTGCGTTGGATTGTTTGCTGTATGGATGAATGGCAATGATGTTTGGGATTGTTGCAGCAGGCATGAAGGCGCCTTTTAATGGCCGCCTTGCAACACTTTTTTGTGTAGCTATACCTACCTTTCCCTCCCGCTATATACTAATTCACTTTTATATCCTTTTTCGTTTGAAATTGGATTTTTTTTTCCATTCAAAAGTGCACAATGCGTCCTCTCAACACAACACAACAACTGACAATCAAGCAGTTTATATGCAAAATCGTTCGTCCTCCATCACAAGTCGTCGTTTTGTTACACTACAAAAAAAAAAAAAAAACATCAGGACATTTGAATTGAGAATAAACGAAAAATCAGGGATCACTGCCAATCGTAACATGGGACTATAATAAAGTTGCAATGAACGTGATATCGCGCCATTTCTTTTGAAATTGAAAATTGGAAAATTGAAGAAATTCGCTGATGCTATTGGTCCTTTTGAGAGTATTGAGAAAAAATAAAAAAAAATCGAAAAAATTTGCATATGAATACTTTACGAAATTCTTGGAAAAATTTCTAACACAGAGTCTCAAGATGAATAATAAAATCGAAAAAGGATAAAATGTATTTTCACTCAAATTGAGTGATTTAGATTTAAATCTGCAGGAACTTTATAGTGTTTTGCTTGAGTCTCTACCCTCTCGCTTGTGTCTCTTGATGCAAAAGACATTTTATTCAATGGCAGCCAGGATATTCAAATCGAAAAGATATTTTCAACTCTGATTAACATTGAATGAAATGAAATTTTAGAATTCTATTTGCACAGTTGAGAGCAATTGATTAAATATAAAAAAGGAAGAAATAAGAAAAAAATGTCAGTTTTGTTAGTGCGGGATATCTTTTGTATTGATGTCCTTAATCGGTATTTAGAGAGTTTTCCTATTTTTTTTCTCTCTCTATTGATGAGACTGATTGACAGATGTTTCTGCCGGTGGCAGTCAATATTTGCTAAGGTGCGTTTGTTGTTTAGTTCCTTATTTCTTCATTGGTGACATTATTTTTTTGTTTGTAGAAAAAAAAAGACGAATAAGGACTACAAAAGGCGGTGTCTTTGAAAGAAGGCAATCTTTTGTGTTTTAGTGTCATCAGTTGAAAAGGATATTACTCTTATGATTGCAGATTAGTTGATTCAAGTGGCGGAAGTGGTAGTTTGCTTTGCCTACGGGTATTTTCGATTAAAAAAGTCTCAATAGATAAAAATATAGGTTTTTGCTATTTAATGAAATGGTTGTAAAAATTACTTCAAAGTGGTTGAATCGCTTTGGCTCATTTCTATTTGTAGGGGCACAAGAGATCGCCGACGTGAAGTGACTTAGCAAAAAAATTAAATAATATAATAAAAGCCAGTTGCTCATTGTCTAAGGGCTGTGATGCCTTTACTAATTAATACAAAACATTGCTTACGAAATATTGCTCCGTCAAAATTGGGAGAGATTCAACCGAAACCTTCGAAACCACCAGAGGAATTTCGACAAGGTGACGCGCTTTCATGTAACTATTTGAATATTGTCCTTGACATAGTATTGCGCAATTCCCGTGCTACTCAATATCTTGGATACTCGGATGACTTCGACAAAATGGGAAGATCCAAACGAACGGGTACCTTTTTTAGTATGGAATCAGAAGCGTACAAAATGGGTCGTGTGATCAATGAAGAGAAGACGAAGTCTTGGTCAGAACGTGACTTTTGATAGATATAACTTTGAGGGGTGGTCAGTGAATTTGTCTACCTGGGTACTGCTGTGAACTCTGCAAATGACATCAGTGCTGAAATCAAACGTAGATTAACGATGTTTCTTTGCGCTATGTAAGGAATAAAGCCCTATCAAGAAATACCAAGGAGACGCGGTGTTGCCATATGGTGCAGAAGCATGGACCCTTTTCCAGGTGGATAAAAGCTTCTTTGGGGTATTCGAGAGAAAGGTTTTACGCACAATTTATGGTCCGGTTATCTGTCGTAGACGATACAATCATGAATTGTACGAGCTGTAGAGCGACGTGTCCCTAGTCAAGAAAATACGTATTCAGCGGTTAAAATGGCAAGGGCATGTAGAGCAAATGAACTTCGTCGCTCCATCCCGTAAGATATTCAACTTGGTATTCGTAACTGGAGGCAGCAAGCTAGAGATCGAGACTGCTGTAGGAGTCTACTATTTGAGGTCTAGGAGCGCCCCGCGCTGAAAAGACGAACAGCTCGAAAGACAACGGAACCTATCATATGTTGCTTCCGAAGGACACCTTAAAACCCTAGATCACCTATGACATATGTGTCTCAACCATAAGGCACAGAGAACCGAAATCACTATTTCAATGAAAGGGCTGGGTGGTTAAAGCGTTATACAGGGGAAATACCGATGAACACTAGTTTTAAAGTTCTGAATGTTGAAATTTGAAGAAAAAATTAAAACAGGTAAAGTATTCTACATTTAACAGTAACATCCCAATAGCCAATCTTTTTGTCATCTTCGGTTTCAAGTTTTATTTATTTTATTTTTATTTCAATTTTTTCATGACGGTGATATCACTAGAATTATCAAATACATAGTTGGTTCTAAATTCAGAACCTTCAAAACTTATGTATGTAAGAACAAACGGCTAAAAAATGTATTTGGAGAGTTCTTTCGTTAAGTTACAAATCACACTGGAAGGCCAAAATTGACGGCGCAAAAAGTAATTTTCCCGTTGAATTCATCAATAAGCTTAGTTTCATCTGTAAAAATTAGCAACTTTAGTAGATTTAGTAGAGGGTCAAAGACTAGAAGATTTGACAAAAGTAGCTATCATTATATTTTTCAACCGAAGAAACTGAACTGAACCAACTTTTGGACCAGCTAAAATATATTCATATATATCTTATGCTATAATTTTTACGGAATCTTTGGCCACATCTAATTATGAAAGCAGTACAAAAAAAAATTTCTTTGCCAACTTGAAACATAAACTGCCTCTGACTCAAAACTTAGTTGTTTGTTTATATTGTCCCTTGTGAAGACTAATCCAAAAAATACTTTGGTGAAACTATTAAAAAATTGTACAAAAGACTCGAATTTGATAATATGATTGTGATATAATCCTGAAATCTAGACCAATCCATTGATTACCCAAATGCGGTCAAGTACATATCATTGTTTGATTCATCGTTGGATAAATGGCATGACAAAGTTAAATTTTGTTTCTGTGATATAATATTAACAACCAACCTTTCCTGAATCTGGCAGGGATGCCACCATGAAATCAATTTTGAAAAATTTCCTTAGAATATTTAGGTACATACAACTCTACCTACTGTACAAAAGATCAACCCGCTATCTGAAAAGGAAAAGTTGATTTACACTAACAATCTCACTTTAGTAGGGTGGTTACCCTATTATTATGCACTTCTTTAGTATTACCATCTTGACAAACCTTCTTAAAATTAATCTCAGGACATGAAATGCAAGGTTTTAGTCACTAACAGCCCCGCTGTTCTAGACGATTTAGTTCCGACATCATTTCTTTAAAAATTCAGCCGAACGTTTGAACCTGGCTACGGCATTACATTACCGTTATAACTACAGAAGACAAATTAACGAGACCAAAAGCAGAAAACTTTGATGCATAAGAATACGGTATCTACAGCAAAAATTATACTTAGCTGTTTTTTAACCTATTAAATAATTTCCCTTGTTGGCTTTCATCAGTAAGAATTAATTCAACATAAGCAGTAATTCTTATTCTTATCATCAATTTTAACTCTTGTACCACAACAAATCAAAGTCCTTAACTCTCTACTTTTCAACACAATTGCTATCGCAGTTATCATAACTGACATGACATTTTAAGCAATCGCTAAACAATAAAATCCTCAAAACGAGCGACGTTACATCGTAATCGGATAAACTTTTATAAAAGAATCCATTTCACCAAACTCAACCGAATCCTCGCCAAAGTTAATTCGTACGTAGGTATAACGGTTCGCTGAGGACCCCTTTGCTCCTGTGTGTGCTGTGGTTGCACGTTAAAACTCAATGTCTGTTGCTGCAATCTTCTTTATAGCTGTCCTGTCATTCACGATTCAGCAGTACCTCTACCTATACTATAGTTTCATTCTTACGCGAATAACAGTATTTGCTGCGTTCCTGGAAGAGACGACAACCATGTATTGTTTGCAGCAAATAGGCTTAATTTCCTCCTTCGATTATCTTGACGAATGATCGACCAACGGTGTGTCACGTGGCTCAGCAAGTTTTTATCATCGAACTCGAGCCAAACAAAAAAAAAAAAGGATAACGTCATTTATGATTAACAAAAACCTATTAGTGTCCTATTCATAGCTCAAGGATTAAATTTCGACGTTGTGCACTTTCCGTTTTTTTTTTTTTTAAGGACTCTTCTCCGTGAGTCGTGTAATGAGATTCTGTTTTGTATGAAAGAGTTTTTTCATGTCCTTGTGGGTTTTAAAATTTTTTAACGACCTTTAAAAATGGTTTAGTGATAAATGGATTTGAAGGTGGGAATTATTATTATTGAATTTATTTTTGGCTGGAGAGAAATTTACACCCCAACGCGCGCCCGCCATTCTGAGCGCATTTTTAACATGTGCGACAATGTATATGGGACATCCTTTTACAGGAGTATCAATATCCGTTCGAGTGGCATGGCACGTTCAGTGAGACAGTGAGAGATTTTGAATTGCAAAACTTCCGAATTGAACGCCTCGCCTGTGTAGGTTAAATATAGGTAGACACCTATTTGTATTGAATTTGATAAAACTTATAAAACCACATTTGCTTAGGGACAGATGAATCGCAAATGACATCAAATCGAAGCTTATGGGAAAAGTTTTCGCCACGACAATTGTATGTGCCATCCTGGATGATGATGCCATCCGTGTTCACATGTTTCGACAGCTCTACGTCTACGACGACGATATGTCGAGGACAATGCTGAGAGCTGAGAGTGGAGTAGACCTCGACAGAAAAAGAAAAAAAAAAACATCACGAAGTACATGATTCTCGGTGTCAACGAATAAATAATAAGAATCTCATGATAGATTCATGACGATGTCGTTTTGGTGGAACTAATGGAAACACTGTATGAAGAGATGGTGATGTTCCGTGATATGGTGACGATGATGATGATGATGATGATGGCTGGGGAAGTGGAATTGGAAACTTTAGATGACAAAAGTGTTTATTGATTTGCTTATACCAACTGGTTATGTCAGAATGATGGCATAACTACAAAGTCATTTGTTTTGACGACTGAAGTGTTATTGATAACAACGACGATATGGGAAAGCAGGTACCCCAATGAACATTCGAAATGTAGATTCCAATGCTCATATGGATATTCAATGGAGCATGCAGGTATCATGGTGGCTCCAAGAGAAAAGTAGAACGTTTATGTTTTTTTTTTCTGCAGGAAATATTTCATGTTGCATGTTTTGGTTTCATTTACGATATGTAGACTAAGTTTTGGAATTTTTAGGATTTTTAATAAAAACTTTAGTAATTTGTTGAAGCATTTTTGTTTTTAATTTTTATGAATAAATTCTAGTAAATTTTTGTGTAGCATACTTCACTCCTTAAAACTTTTAAAATGTAGATATAACCATCACTCGAATTAAAAATATCAAAATATAATTAACCAATTGGGGTCCATGTTTAGACGGGCGAATTAAAAACTTTATGTTTTGTGAGCTAGTGTAAGATTTGGCCCCGAAAAATCCTATAAACGTTAGAAAAACTGTAGTAAATGAAACGTCTATCCACAATTCTTCATACATTTTGCGTATGAATAGCCTCTTGTAGCTCTTAGTGACCGTATTTTTATACGACACCCTACATATTGTTTTACAAAGATAATAAACGTCTTCAGTAGTCCTGACGATGATTGTTACCAAAGAAGAGTTCGAAACGTATTCGCGTTAAATTTAAATACGTTTTTTGTAAAATGGAATTTTTAAAAATTTTACGGTTCATTTCTTTGGTTCTTTTCATCTTAAGGTTTTATGTTTCACGTTGTTTTGGTTAAAATGAATATTTTTTACTTAAGTCATTGATTTGTCGTTTTCAAAATATTGAGTTTTCAAAAAAAAAAAAAAAAAAATGGATTTAGTTTCAAAAATCGAAAAGATAATTTTTTTCCATTACAATTCGACAAACCATTATTCAGTCCTTAACGGTTTTATAAAAAATATTTGTTGGGCTTTTTAGAACCCACATTTTAGGGTAGAGGTGGCATGCCCTATAAAGACCACTGGGAACCTTTAAAACATATTTCCATTTTTGTGTGAAGTAGGCATTCCAACCCACGCCATCAATTTCTTTTTTGCTAACTCAATATAAATAGAAAAATTTTTCCAATGTTGCTAAGATCCGAATGTTTCAAAATATTTTTGAAAAAAAAACTGCATTCTTTTGAATATTCTCAGCTCAGATTGTGTAGCGGAAAAGTATTTCAATTTGAAAAGAGGAAAACAAATTTGGCGAAGCGTTACTTCAAATCCGGCAGGTCTGATGTTTAACTTAGTTGTCAAGTATTTAGAGCCCATGGTTACTCCAAATTTCCAACAGTGAGCTTTGAACGCAATATTGGATTTTTACCAATCAGTTCCTAAACAAATTATACCTGTGTCCATGAAGTTGAGAATTTATTATTCAAAGCTCGAATCCACAAGTCTTTAATAATAATCACAAAAACCCCTGAGAAAAAAAATAAGAATATCGCATTCATATTAATTTATACAATTTTTATAAATAAATAAAATGCGGGCACGGGCATACAATAGGATTATGATTAAGTCATTGTAATAAGGGGATGACGTTTGTTCGCATTCGCTTGAAATATGATCTACACCAACAAAAAGCGACATCGAGCCCGAAAATCTTAAATGGATATGATACAATTGACACGAGCAATCTGCACGGCGGCGGGCGCTATGTGTTGTAGTCAAGGAACAAAGCAATGCATCACTTCCACCCTTCGAGCTAATAGAGCGGATAACAGATTGATGCTGCCGCTCATAAGGAGGAAATTTCCCCCTTTTTTTTCGTAATGGACAATCCTTGGCGAACAAGGATGGAATTTTGATTGGAGCCGCAAAACGAATCGCAATCACTTGCTACAGAAGCCGGATGTAAGTGGGAAAAAAACGAAATCCAATATATTCCTATAGTGAAATCAACCCTTAAAAAAAATGGGTCAAAAAGAATCTTAACGTTGCCAAAATTCGGAGGATTGGGAAAAGTCAAAAACCGTTTGACGAGTTAATCTGTTTTCATATTGTTATTGTGTTTTATGATGGGGTGTTGCAAACAACCACCCGCACGCCACACCACCGCCGCCGCCGCCGCGCCGTAGCATATTCTTGTCCGGCTGCCGTTGGTGGTGTAATGTATACTAAGTATTTCATAAAACCGAGGCGAGGGTGCGAGAAAGGGTGTGAGGTTAAATAAATATTTTTATTTATAACATTGTTTGCAGCGTCCGTCGTCGTTGTTGTCGTGTTGTTCATTGTATACATTTATTTGATTTGGGATGGAATTCGGGGTATTTATGGAGTGACATGGGAAATTGGAAAAAAATTAACAATTTGGACATGGAAAGGACTGTACAGGAAATTGACCAAATGGGAGTTGATGTTGGTGATTGAACGCTTTTTACGAACGTTATGAATTTTTAATAATTTTAATTAATAGTATTTTATAGGGCAAGTGAGTATAGCGATGCTTTTTTTGACATTTATTAATGAAAGTTGCCTTAAGGATAGAATATTTGTTGTTAATATTTTAGCGTTTTGTTTTTTGGAGTTCTGGTTACATCCAACTTATTTCTCTAGTTCCTGACAGTTTTCCTAAATAGTTCTGTTCGATTTTATCAAAAAGCTGGAACTTCTTAAAAAACCCAGCGTATCAGAATCGTTTATTGAACTTATTTAGTTATTTAAACAGTAACTTACTTACCTAGGTCCTAATATCCGTGAGTTTTGCCTTGCGGGGCACACGATCTTATGGGCCATAGTGTACGGTTTCTTGAGATATATTTCAACTCCCTCCAACTTTTCTGTAGTTATGCCAATTCCTCTTTTACATTTCTTCGACAAGTGTTCTAGGCTGGGTTTTTTGACTTAAACTTAAAATAATCAGTGGCTAATGCATTCAAAGTTGACATGTTTAATATTTCTATGATTACCACTTCAAATTCTTTGTTCCTATGACCCTTTGTTTAAAGTTTCGATTATGTATCACTTAACGCCCTCTTAAACCGTCGTCGTTCACTGATCAGACCAATAACACTTTTGCAGTATGGAGAAAGTTGTTTAACTGCGATAAATACAAACAAAATATCGATAGTTTGTGCGGAAATACAATATTTTTCTTATGGTGACCATGCCCTTTATAATTGATTATTTGCTTTAAATTATAGATTACTTAACATTAATAATAATAATTGATTCATTAACCCAATATTAATTGTAATAAAAAGAGGCTGGGTGCGACCCACACTGATAACTTCCCATTTGTGATCTTGAAAACTTTATATTTAGTTTTTTTCAAATAACCAAATTTTCTGCGAAACAAACTTTAGCTGTTAAATTCAAACAATCATTATTTAAGGATTGAAAAGCATTTTAATTATTTAAAGAGATTTACGAAATGCACATATATTATATAGATTGTTGATGTATAAGTTGTTTCCACGTGACCCAGGAGGTAAACTTCCACGCGTTTTTTTTTAACGAGGTATAGTCGAAAACCCAATTTTACCACTTTCTAGTTTATTTTTTTTTATATTTTTTGTCAAAAACTGTTAATTAGATATTTTTAAAAATTTAACCTTTCATACAAAATTGTACTATGTATAAAATAAAATATTTTAGAAGGCACAATCGTTGTTTGTTTTCAGGATATTCGAGCTGAAATACAATTGTAACTACTTTTCTTTAGAATTTCTAACAGATTTTGATTTTTTGTTAAAAAAAACTGCCCATTAAAAATTTTCCAAAATTTATCAGTTGCTAACAATTATGTTATGTAGAAAATAAAATAATCAAGAAGTCAATACCGTTACCCGTTTTTGAGAAATTTGAATCGAAACACAATTTATACCAATTTTTGGTAGAATTTTTTGTAGTTTTTAATTTTTTGTAAAAAAAAAACTGTCCATTGAATTTTTTTTAAATTTGCACCAGTAGTCAAAAACAACATTTTTTGTAAAATAAAATTATTTTAAAGTTAATATCGTTTTTCTATCTAAGGATATTCGAGTTATAAAATTTTTTTTTAGTTTTTTTTTTGATTTAAAAAATAATGGTACTATATTGATTTTTTTCCAAATTCATATCAAATTTATATGACGTCATAATGTGTCGAATAAAATTTATTTTTAGCCAATAGCATTATTTGTTCGTGAGATATTTGAGCCCAACCAAAATGTTCACTTCTTTTTTAAACTGCTATAGTAAAAAAACAACTGATTAATAAACGCCCTTTCAGCTTCTTTCGAAGTTATTATCTGTAAAACAAAATTTATTTCAAGTCGATATCTCTACTCGTTCTTGAGATATCGACAACGAAAAATGGTACCATGCACACACAGACATCTCTCTAAAAATGATTGGTATAGCCTCTAGGGACCTTGAAACGTCGAGAAATGTCAAAAATTTCAATTTGACAAATCGGACTGATTACAATAACTCCCTATGCGAAGTTAATAAATCATTGATTAACAAGATTACAATCAATAGTTATTTGCACAGGAAAAGATTTACTATAAAACTACAAGAACCCGTTTTTTTTTAATAACGGAAGAACTTAAAAAAATATTTTAAAAAATATTTTTTAATATTTTCGAAGTTTAATACACCTGCTAACAAAAATGTCAAAAATTGGGGATACCAAAATCACAAAAAATCTAACAGCTTTGAATTTCGATTTTATTGTTCTTCGAGGTCTAAAAAACGCTCATTGGTCACTTTTTATTCTTAGAATCGGTTTATTTTTATTCTTGTTGATCAATCGGTTTTAAATAAATAGGGGAAAATGAGAATTGAAGTGCTGGGAAAGGGAATACGCCAATTTATGTTTTTATACTTTAGACTTCAAGATAACCAAAATCCAAAGTACCTACATTTGTAATGTTGGCTATGTTAAATCCTTGTTTGTCCGAACTGTTTTTGTTTTTTGTGTTATATCAATATTTTCTGTAAAAAAGGACAAAATGGTGATAAAAGATAAAAGTATTAAAAAAAATTAATAAAAATAGAAATTGGAACCTTAGGGATCTTATTTGTTTTATCCCAATGCAACCATCTCCCACAAAGATGCCGCAAATAAAATGCATGCAACTTAACTCTTAAGTTGGTATGCTACCATAAAAAAATGGGGCTCTGTACCGACGATCTCTGCATAGGCTGTGTTGACGAAGATTAGCATGAAGACACTGCTTACTTTCTTTGTCACTGTCCATCATTTTGCCACACTAGGAAAAAAAAATCCTAGGCAATTACTTCTTTAACGAATTAGAAGAACTATCAGAACTCTCAGGCAAGACCTTACTGAACTTTGTCAAGACCTTCAAATAGCTAGACTAACCATCGGATTAATTTCAAGAAGTTATAATACTTCAGGGTATCACAATGGATCTACATTGATCTAAGTGTGACGGTAACAAAACCAACTGTCAGCCCAATTAACCTTACCTAACGTAACTCTTAATTACCCCCAATTTGAGTTCTCAGAATAGATTTCAAGAATGATTATACAAAATTTATTTGTGCAGAAATGCAACTAAAGTAATATGTTTCTAGCAAAGTCTTGACGCCAGAAAGCGTCACCGTTGCGCCGTTTTGGTCACTGTCAATCTTTTATGTTTTGATCACGTTAATCCAAATTAAATATTCAAGCTGTTTTGCTCAATAGTTGTCCTCTATTCGGCAATAAAAATAGATTCATATTTCCAAAACATCAATTTAAAAATAAATTCCTATTCTAATAAAATCATAAAGATTTCCAATATTTTTTTTTTATAAAGAAACCCCTTCTCGCCATCACCGAACCGCACCAACACGATGCACCTCCAATCATTATAATACACACCCGGAGTGAAATGTTCCACAAATCATCATCCCAAAATGATGTTACCTCAAATTAAAGCCTTCAACAAACTTATTAATATGATAATTTGTAAGCTATTAAATCGATTCACACACAGCCAGGGCCCAGCCCATTGTTGATTCTTTGTGATGTATATTATTATTTTTTATTATTATTATGCATTTTTTTTTAATCAAATGAGAATCGAATTAATTCACACTGAGTTTGAAAATATTATAATAAACGATGATGCGCCGGTCATTATCACTTGGCCGCAAATGATTTGGGGCGGTGCCGGAGACACTATGGAGACACGACAATCAAATTGATATTTTTTTTTTTTGAATGAAAACCGTGAAATTATTCAAATTTAAGGGGGATGGGAATGATCGGCCAATATAGGCTCCCCCAATTGATCCCGGCATGAGGTCCAAAACATTGTATATATCTATTCTTTTTTCGTCATATTGAATTTTTAATTGCAATCGAGAGTATAAGATTTGATTGTATATGAATTTACGACAGTGGGGCCTTAACGAGAGGAACGCATTGCCTTTATAGTTTGTGATGGTAATAAAAAATAATTCTTTGGCTATGGAAATGTACCGATGGGTAGATAATAATATTCCCAATCGAAATTGGATTAGACCTCCTCCTCTGCTCACAATATGATGGTTAATTGCTTTTGTCACCGAAGCTATCAGTTTTTGAATTAAGGGGTTTTTCTTTTGTTTCGTAATTGCTGTTTGTTTTAAGTTTATTGTTATTTAAGATTATTAAAAAAATGTTAACATAACTAACCGGAAAGGGACAGGGTTTATGGTTTAGGTTAGGAAAATATTATTTAACTTTTCACTGAATAATTTATAACACAAATTTCAATTTGGTAACTCGAAAAAAAAATTTTTGAAATTTGTACAAGAGAATGTTTTGCAAGACATTGATAAAATGTTAACAAAATCTTCTATTTGTGACCAATCAATGAAATTAAGATGATACTTAAGAAAGGGTGTTTTTTTTGGATAGAACTTTAAGTTGGATACACTTTTTTAATTGGTGGCTATTTTAACAGCTGTTGGGTGATCGGTGTTTAGTTTGATTTGGCATTTCAACATGAATAGACTGAGACGGGCAAATTTATCTCGATCCCGATTTGATAAGTTGGTTGAATGGCAACGTTAATAAACAAAACTGTCGTACTGACTTTTTCCTTCCTCAATTGAATAACCGTAATGTGCAGGAGCTGTAGTTTCAACAAGATGTCACATATCTCGTACCACTTATTGAAGGAAACATTTTATAACCGCATAGCTTCACGTTTCAGACCATGAACTGGCCTCCTAGATCGTGTGATTTAACTAGACTATTTTCTGTGACTATTTAAGCTCGGTAGACTCCGGTGGGCAGGGCACCTAGCTCGCATGAGTGAAGAGGAACCGGTTCGGAAATTCCTTTGTGGTATATTCTATGCAGACGGCAGCGTGGTAGACCATGCTTGCGCTGGAGAGATGGCGTAGATCAGGACGCCCGAAGCCTTGGAGTGCGCAACTGAATGGCGTCAGCTCAAGACAGGGATAGGTGGAGAGACTTGTTGAAGGAGGCCAACACCGGATTCCGGTTGTCGAGCTGTATTATTGTCGATATACGGCCATAACTACTTGTGGAAAAGTAATCGAAAATTGGATACCCATATCATATGCCAGAAATCCCGTTTAAATTGTAATGCCATCTTCACCCTATATATTTGTATAACAATCATTGTCGGACAAATTGTGTTCAAAATGTTAATCAAAAGCGTTTATCGCCTGGTTTTTGGGTTGATCCTTTGATCCTTGGTGGTCCCTTCCTTAAAAAAAAATATGACATATCTCATATCTAAATTAACCAGGTATCTAAAAAATGTTTTTAAAAATATATTTTAACCTCACCTAGTATACTCGTTACACGTACAAGCGTGAAATCATAAATGTCAATAATATGATCCTGGTTTTGATTAAAACTATTAACAGCTTCTGTACCTTTAAGGACAAAGGACCACCTGGGAATCGTAACCAAACGTTTAAGATAAGCAGACAAGAGTATGGGATCAGGTAAACACCGCTTTATTAAAAAGAAATGTTGTCGCGTTGATAAAAGATACAAGTTGTATCTTATCTTAGGATAATTAAATAGTCCTGTATGCCTTACTTCGTTGGTGTCCGTACAAATAAGAGAAGACTTCGGAAATAGCAACACGTGGATGGGGTTTGTTTTAATATTTTAATTTAAACCATCCATTCATACAATATTGTAGGTAGGTGTGTATGTAGGTAAACGAAACAGAAGTTTGGATTTATAGAATTTTGGAAATCAGATTTTTTTTTTTGATTTTTCAATTATTCATGTTTTAAAGGACCTATGAATGAAAAGACAAAATAATTAATTCAACTTGTATATACACTTTGAAATAAAAATATTATTGAAAATTAATAAAATTATCAAGAACAAAAATAATTGAAATATGTTTTTCTTTTTCAAAAAATTAATAGATCTGTGGCAACAAGGAATAACAGCATAAGTCGACTTATGTCGAAATTGAGTTTTTGATAACATCGGATGCACAACGAGCGATTCTACCTCAAATTTTTTTTTTCGTATTTGTATCTCTTATTGTTTCTGAATTGTAGCCTAGAAAGCAAAACAACATAAGTCGTTTTCTGTGCTCAGTTTGCACAAGACAACACAAGTAGACATATGCTCTTTTTACAAAACTATAGCAATTCCTTTTGAAAAAATAAGTCGACTTGTGTCGTCACTTGTGTAGCTATTCCGAATAAAAAAAAAATATTTTTTTTTGCGGAATGCGCAATGCGGAAATACGACATAAGTCGACTTAAGATCAGAACATTTACAAAACTACAAAAGACTGCAGAAGGAAAAACAACACAAAAATTCAAACTGCTTTCCTGAAAAACTACAAAAAGTGACTCATGTTGTTTTTCCTTGTTGCCACAGAGATAATCAAGAATTATTTTTTTTTAAAATTTATTTTTGCACTGCTCTGTATAAATTTGAAGTTTCTTAAATCAACAAGTAAAAGATAAAAATCAAAACACAAACATTATTTGAAAAAAACATACTGGAAAAATTTCACAAAAATCGTTAGAACCGTTGAAAAAATAATTTGCCATAATTTTTGTAACCAAAAAATTTCAGATTGTATTAAAAAAGGCCAGAAAAAAATTATTTTAGTAAGCTACATAACCTACAAATGTATATTAATGAATTCTTTTCATTTAATCGAATTAAAAAAGATAAACAAAATTTGATCGAACAATATCCAAATCATCGATTGTCTATTTAATCGGTAACCATCACAGAGACCACCTAGATTGGGTCCAACCTTATATTTTGTATATTGACTTGCGTCATTTACACCAATATGATTGCATCCCACACATAATATCTAATAAATTCTCATCCATCAGGTGTTAATTGGCTATTTACTTAACATAGCTGTGCATTTCGGCAAGTTGCCGTTGGCTTTCATCATATTATTATATACCTTTGTAAGTAGCTAAGAGATATCACCGTGCTTTGAAGGCGGCGCGGCGCGCAAAGAGGCAATAAGAATCACATCGACTTTCATCTAATTGACAGATAATTAAACGAATACGGTTACGGAACTCTATTAAGATAGGATGCTTTCATCTTGAACCGCTATAGCCACTGCCGGTAGCCACCGGTAGTATGTAATTACTTGAAACGCCTTTACAACATAACAAGTCAGTTTAAACCTTCAAACGATTATTGGAAGTAATTTGCAATGACCGTCTAAATGAATTAACGATAATGAATTTGTTAACAACCATTGATGATATAGGGGAACTTATGATGAATTTATTCTGTGTTAGTGTGTCAGTTAGAAAGAAGTATTATGTATGAATCAATTATCACGCAAGGGGTAACCTAATTTATTCATTAAGTTTTTGCATAAGAACTTCGTTAGATATAGAACAATTTTCTACAAATTCATAAGATATAGAAATATAACTGGTCCTAGGAGACTACCTTGTGGTATCCTTCATGGTTTGTTTGAATGACTTGTGAAAGTGACCATTTTACTTAAAATTGTTTTCATCGTTGTTATAACTATATTTCAATACAAATTCATAAGATATAGAAATATAACTGGTCCTAGGAGGCTATCTTGTGGTATTCCTTTATGGTTTATTTGAATGACTTGTGAAAGTGACAATTTTACTTAAAATTGTTTTCATCGTTGTTATAACTATATTTCAATAGAAATTCATAGAATATAAAAATAAAACTGGTCCTAGGAGACTACCTTGTGGTATTCCTTTATGATTTTTTTGATTGACGTGAGGAAATAAGCATTTTACTCATGATTGTTATATCTTTTAATATTTAATAATGCATGTTTTAAAGGCGGCCTATTTTTAGCTGTAAGACCTTCTTTTGATCAAATGGTCGCTCTCCTCCTTAAAGGTGCTATTTTTCGAAGGCTGCACGCACACCTTTGATATTTGGTGCTCTTATTAATACTTGCCTCATGGACAAATTGATTCAGCCACGTGATGACAAACGATCTGTCAACCAATCATTTGACACCGAACAAAAAAAAAAAACATAATAATTCAGCAAATTTGTATCCGCAGCACAACATTCACCTTATTTACAATTTACTCTAGCAACAACATCCAGCCGCCAACAGCAATAAAATTGTAAAAAGTGAAAAAATGTCTCGCGTGAAATTAAATTCGCCACATCAACAAAACTGTCAATCTATCTCGCACAAGACAAAGCGCCGCATTTATCCCGCCAAAAATATAGGAAGGCCATCAAGACCTGAGGCCAGAGAAAAAAAAAAACAAAAAACACACAAAAAATTAAAGAAAAATCTCGATAATCGTCCTTCATCGCACGTCAAAGGTGGTCTAAAGTCATAAATTCATCGTTATTGGCAAGGACCTTTTTTTGGTTGGAATTATTATTAGGTATCAACTGAACTACTTGAAATTTTTGGAGGCACAAAAACCATCTAGGAAAAAATTTAATTCGATTTTCATAAACTGACTCGATCGATCGATGGCGATCGACGACAATCACAGACAACGACGACGACGACGCCATCATCGTCGCGTCATCGACGACGACGGTAGTCGATGGAGGGCGTAGGTTGAAACGATTGCGTGTTTCGTAGATTTCATGTTTTTATCTTGTTGATGGAGATAAAATTTAGAATCGACATCATGTTGGACATTTTTGCTGCTACTCCTCTTATGCTTTTTAATTTATAGTTAATTGAGGTTATCGTTTTTTTTTTTTGTGTTTATTGATTGTAGGTTACGTGATTCGACTAGGCATAGGCAAATAATGGCTTAGGTATCTACTGCTTAGATTACTTAAGATATTAAATAAATTTGCTTTTTTGAATTTTAGAAAGAGTATAGGTTTGGATTAGCGTTACTAATTAGTTTTTAAACTTTCATAATGATTTAAATTTATAATATGATAAAATTTGTGATTTAAAAAAATCAAATCTATTAGATAAAACTTTGGTCGATTGGTATAATGTGTTAACGGAAATTTCATTTGAAAAAATATGTATTTGCAAGAATCAATGGCGTCGATGGCTTTTTAAGGTCTGAAGTTGAAGAATAAATAATCTTATAACGAATAGTGGAATTTTTTCAATCAATCGCTCTATTCTTATAAAGTTTTCAAATGATTGATATTAAATCTGCAGGCTTACGAACAAGAATAAATTTGGGACCCCTATTTTCAAAACATTTTAATATTTTATTTCTGAAGATGATAAAAGTAGGTATCATCCAGGACAGTGACTATAAGGGCGCTAAAGCAACAATTTTGACAATTTGGACTAGTGGCATGTGGCATCAAGAGGCGGCCAATAAAGACGCTCAGCGCTGAACCAATTTAGATGAAGTATTTGACACAATTCCAGCTTTTTATATGCAGAAAATTAAAAAAACGGAAAAACGGCTAAACTAAAAATAATGCGTGCCAGAAATATTTTGGTAAAAAAAAAATCTGAACAGTTTTGGAATCGCGAGGATAAAATTTGGACAAAACCTAAAAATTGTGAAAAAGGTAGGTACTCTTACATAGGCACACCTCCAGGTACTTTGGGTTTGGCTACACCTAGTGGATGGATGAATTCAGAACTCTTTCCAGAAGTAATAAGGCACTTTATTAAGCACAGTTGTTCATCTAAGGAAAATCCTTCGCTGTTATTGCTTGACAACCATGAGTCTCACCTCTCAATTGAATCGTTAGAATTGGCAAAAAAAAACGGCGTAACTATGTTAACCCTACCACCTCACTCATCCCACAAAACTCAGCCTCTCGATGTGGGTCTCTTTAAGCCATTCAAAAGTGTTTATAACGCGAGCATGGATTCCTGGATGATGAGGCATCCAGGTCACCCGGTAACAATTTATGATGTGGGCGCTTTAATTGGTGAGGCATACCAAAAGACAATGACGCCGACATCAATAGTGAATGCATTTAAAAAAACCGGCATATATCCGTTCGATATAAACATTTTTAGTGAAGTTGACTTTTTGCCCAGCTCAGTCACTGATCGTCCTGAACACATTGAAAATTCAAATTCTGTTAATGTCGATCAACCAGACGACCTTAATCAGACCGAGACAAATTACCATCAGTCAGAAGATATTGAAAACGTCGTCCCCAGTGAGTTTGTAAGTCCGTCACAATTCAAGCCGCCCTTGAAAGCTAAGCCCAGGAAAACTAACAGACAAAAAAAAAAGAAAGGAAGAAGTCTAATAGCCACTGATACTCCAGAAAAAGAAGAAATTTCGCAAAAAAAGATAAGAAAGCTTCAACCAAAGGAAAAAAAAAAAACTGTTAGAAAAGTGCTCCAAGAAATTTCAACCTCAGAATCAGATTCAAGCATGGTTCTTGAACGAGACGATATCATGACTGATGAGGACTCCGATAATGATGATATCAATGATGTTAGAATCAATAACAGTCAAGAAATAGAAGAACCTGTTCGAGATGCTGTTCCAGGTGACTTCATTTTGGTTGAATTCCAAGGAAAACGAAATTTTGTGTATTATGTCGCTAAGGTTTTATCACCTGAAGAAAATGGATGCCAAGTCGCGTATCTTCGCAAAAAAAAAATGGATCAATTCATCTTCTCATTGCCAAATGTTCCGGACAAAGCTACTGTCTTAAAATGTGACATAAAAATGATTCTTCCTAAACCAATTGAGATTGGAAGCTCTTCAAGACTCCAAAATTCCAATTTTTCATTTTCTGTTAATTTTTCTAACATGGATGTTCGTTAGAACCTCACTTATTACAATTGTGATAAACTGAATTATCAGTTTTATTTATTATTTCTTTATTTTTATTTTAAACTAGTAACATTTTGTGATTTTCTTATTGACTAGAATTGTTAAGTTTTTTATTTATTTATTTTTATAAACATACATGAAGAGTATTTATTTTTTCGTTTTTTTATTAATCTTAAAATAATATTTGGAATAATAAATAAAAATTAAATATTAAAAAAACAAATGTTTTTATTAAAAAAAAACCTTGATTCACTGTGTACCATGCACTGATTCACTGTGTACACCCAGAGTACACAGTGGATCATATCGTAAGATGAATTAAAAATATTTTTTTTACCTTCTTAAAATTAATAAAGTTTTGAAACTTTGTGATTAAAATAAAGAAAAAATGTTGAAAAAGCTGTGGAAAAAAAAAGGAATGGCTGCTATTATAAATGAGAGCTTAACAGCACAAAACGTAAAAATTGATCCACTGTTGACACCTCTACCCTAATCTAAAAAAAATTAAAAAAAAAAAAATTAGTACAGTTACACAATCCAATCAGTATTGTGTGAAAACAAAAAATTACTGTTGTTCTAATTTTTCAATACTATAATTTTTCAATTGTAAACTTAGTCTTGTTTTTATTTTTTGTGTGATTCTGAGAAATCGAGTCGAAATAGCATCTGGAGCTTTATTTATTGTTTTTGGCGCTATCAAGTTTTGAGCACCAGACAGCACAAGTACGTCCTATTTTTGAATAGTCGGAAATTTGAAAAAAAAACTTCTTTTGCAAGGTTTATAAAAATATTGTAAGATTTTTATCAAAAATTATAAATTTGGAAAAGAAATTGGCTAAATTTTGAAAACTATTTATACCACTTTCATTCATCACCACAAGTTGAACAACGAAAACGACCAAGCCCATCAAAGATCAACCGCCCAAGAAAAGTTATTCATCCACCAAAAACTCACAATTTAAGATTCCTTTTTGCCATCAGATTTCTAGCCAACATCGACTCATAAAAATACGCAGAATTGGCAGGTGTGTTGTGTAGACAAGACAGAAACCTATCCATCTGCCATGAATAAAAGCCTCAATAAAATAAAAATATTTCCCAAAAACCATTTAGCTACGCGCTCCTCATAAACCAGCAATACAAATGTATCAGAAATAGTGATTCAATAAATCGTCTCCCTCCAGGAATACCATCACTCGTGTAGGTATAGTTAGACCTATCTTCGCATCAAAAGCGGCAGACTCGTGTGATAATTCAAAAGCTAATGCATTCACAAAACACCGTTGGTCCTCCGAAATATAACCAAATACCCAAAGAATATTATGTACATTATTTGTACCGGCAGCGGAGCCCGAATCCTTTGTCCAATAGCGGCGAACGACGACGCCGCCGACGGACGACGTTCGGCGCGGTGCGGTGCGATAAACGCATGCGGCTTTTGGTGCCCCCAAAGAGGCTTTAGAACCGCCAAATAATACCAAGTGAGTGAGAGATGGAAAAAAGCTACTTCTCGTTCATATACGAGTATGATTGGAAGAAATTAATGTTTTCCTCGATCGAATGATAAGAATCTAGGGAAAGAGATTGAAAACTTTAAGAACACTACCGACGACGACGAACCAACGAATCGAATCGACCGCAATCGCGACGAGAAGCCATTCGGCCGATTACTTACGTAGGAAACACGCACAGGGGGTAGTCTGACTATACGAATCCGATTCCGCTGCGATGAGATTCAAATGTGGCCATAAATCTCATCGATTTGGGAATTATGTTTATTATTAACTTTTATGTTGTAATGTTTCCTTCCTTCGCTGTGATGTGGCTTAGTATTCGGCGGCGCATTGGGTATCTCATATAGCAGTGCAGTCTGCGCCTCTACTGGGGCAACCATTCAGTTGGTGAGACTTCTCTGAGCAGCGTCACTATTTTTATTGATATAAATCTAGTTTCCGAATTGATATACGAACGTTTTTTTCTTTTCCGTTTCCATTCGCGGCTGGCAGTCCCGAGGTGGCAACATCAAGATATCGAAATATTGATACTTTGGGGCTAATTTTTGCTAAAATAGATTGGCAGGAGGAATAACCAATGAGGTATGAGAATCAAGTTTCTTCATTTACCCTTGAGTGTCATGATCTCGAGTGCAACACTCTCCCACTCTACTGCTTCACCTTAGGGTTTCACTTGTGGGGTTCATCAGATTGACCTCAGAAAACGAAGATCAGTCTCAAGGTTTTGAATTATTCCATGTCTGATGCAGGAGTTTTCGTGCCTGCCTTACTTCCGTTATAGTGTTGGTACTTCCGTCGTGTGCTATTGCCATTTGTACTGAGTTCTTCGGCTTCTTCTTTATTTTCCTAGGATTTTCTTTCTTTTTATGCGATCACGCTTTGTCACGCCTGGCTGTCATGCGTAGTATCTTCATTTCAGCCACCGCACCGTCAATTTATTGTAATACTTCTGTTACAGTGTATATTTAAATCTGAAAATGGGCAGCAATACATCTAGTGCTCGTTGGAAGGACACAGGATCTTCGCTTATGATGGCTCCATTGTCAGCAAACAATAATTGATCCTCAAGCAGAAAGTCAAGGAATGTGATAAAAAGTAAAGGACTCAAGACACCTCCCTGGTGCACACCTACTCTAATGGGGAACTCTTCAGTGATTCTTGCGGAGCCTCTTACCTTTGTTTTAACTTGCTCTACATGTCCATTATCATCTCCACTTAGACTTCCGGAACTCCTAGTTGTCCAAGTGTCTGTCGACAACGCCTCAATTTTGATGAAACCGGTTTCAAATAATTATTTTTGTTTTAAGTTTGAACTATAATTAAGTTAAACAATAAATCACTAAGCCAGCAGGAGTCATCACATATTCAAAATTCGTTGTTATTAAAATTCAGAAATTCCCAAACCCAGCAGTTCATCTTGCCAAAAAATGTCCCCCAATTCACCTACGTCTCCATTTTATCTTCAGAAAAAAAAATTGATTACACAAAATTATTTTTTAATGTGAAATGCTAACAAAATATATAAATTAAAAAATAAATCTCCGACTGATGTTAAGCAATAAAGTAATAAAAAGAAATATAACAACTTGGGCAGCATCCATATACAGCTCCTTGAGTGTTTTATTTTATTTTTCGTTATGCTTGCGCCAGGATCGTTTATCAAAATTAATTGAAATTACGTCAAGACCTCATCCCTTAATGCAACATCATAAAAGAGAAAGTAATAAACAAAAATTCTCACTGAAAAATTGTGTATTTCTCTACCGTTCGTTGGGCTAACAGACCGCCATTGCCATCGCCGCGCCGCCACCCTCTAGCCAGCTAACTTTTTTTTTTATTGGCGTCTTTCATTGTAATTGCAATAAAAAAAAAATAAGGAAATAAAAAAAAAGGAGAAAAAAATATTGTAACTAGGTAAATGCAAGGACAATGATGGTGGATTTGTCGAGGAGAAAATAAATAAAACGTTTCGTGTTCTGGGGGCGATTTACATTAATTTGCAATTATTCATGCTGGGTGCTTTATTGTAGGTATTTCAGAATTTATATTTTTTTTTTCAGTTTTTGTAATTTCCTTTTTCTTTTCATTTTTTTTGGTGGGCACCATTTTTACATAAAAAGAAAATGAAAACAAAATACTAGGTCACTTAAATTACAATATAGGATAAGTATGAGTTGTATACCTACCTTTAGGTTTGAGAGATCAAATATTTATATAATTTTATTCTTTTGAGAAATATTCAACAACAGATTGCCAAAAAATTTATTGAAATGAATTCTTTTTTGTTTTTGTTAATCCATAAATGCCTCTAAGCAATATATCATATCTTAATCCCTTTTATAAGGATGAATTTGTTCAGTGGATTAAGATTACCACACTACTTTTAGAGATGATTTACAATACATCAATATTGGGATTTTCGGCAAAAATTAGTAATTCATTTTTTAGGGGCAATTTTTCAAAAAAAAAATATTAGAAAAAAAATACTAATGCTTTATAAATCAAGTTATTTTAATAAATATTTTAACTAAGAATTAATTTTCAAACTCAAGATTTTTATTTAAAAAAAAACAATTTTTTTTTTAAATTTTCTATTCACTTACTTATTTTAGGAATTGACCCTCCTACCTTAATAGGGGAAATAGCCCCCTTCCTATATGTCTTGTTTCTTGTCTTGGTCAAATCTGCACCCCTTAGCTTTTTGTCACATCTTATAAATATCTTCGTACACAGTTTTTATAAATTATAAAATAAAAGAGCTGATCTTAAAACTCCAAAAAAGATCACTACTTGCAATACCTAGCTTGCAAACTTTTATCCAAACTTTTATTTTTTTCACTTAAAAGTGGCAGCTTAAATTACCAATTTTGAACACAAGTTACCATATTTTGACCGCACACAAATCTCAAAATATACTCAAAACTCATTTTTGAGACATAATCAATATAAAACATTCGGAAATCAAATTTGGTTATAGATCTCTAAAATAAAATAAAATTAATGTCCCTTTAACTTCTTTTTCAAACACCCTTAACACAAAGATACATATTTTTCATTAATTTTTGAAAAATATATTTTTTAGGGTTTTGAATGAAACAACAACGTTTGAGTGAGCTACCACCAACTGCCTGGCCGATTATCAGTCTCCTTTCAGTGGTACTTGGTCTTTAATTGTTCAATTTTAATTATAAAACTTTTTGTTCAGAGGGGACTTGAACTTGAACCTGACCAAGCTTGCCCTCAGAGGTGATATTCTACATTTGGATTTTTACTTTTTTCAAAAATTTTGCAATTATCTGGATTAACATATGGCGGTTGTTGGATAATTTTGGTTGAGGTCATCTCAACAAAAAAGTTAAAAAAAATGAGCTAAAAAATTATAAATTCAAAAGTTTAATTACTTGTAATAAGCCAAAATAAGTCACAAGATTATATCTGAAATTGCTCCGATGCAGGCTTTGTAATAAAAAAATGTCCCAAATAATAAAGAAATAGAAAACAAATAATTTCTACCTACTTGTTTAATGTGTTTTTCACGTGATTGCAAGAAATTCACTACAGCTATAATTTCAAACTGCAGTTGAAAAAAAGTAAGTTTTCATTCAAACCCCCCTTAACCCATGCTTATTAAAATTATAATTCCCACAACAAGATTCCATTTGCAAATGACAATGGCACTCCATTAAATTATCCTTAATTCGTTTGCCGCATGCAGAAACACTGCTTTATACCAAAAACCAAGAATGCATTCCAAAACAGTTTTTAAACTTAAAACAATTACGTTGTGTCCCAGACGAATGACATTCTACTAGCAATAACCTCCAACAAGGATTGGTATATAAGTGCAATAATATCTGGAAAGGAAAACGCGATTTTTATGAAACTAAAATCACAGTCATATCCATATGATATTCCCAATCCCCAACTTGAGGAACTTTATTCCTGCACGATTGTTATGATTATTATGTTTCTTAAGTCCTATTTGAGCTGACGACTGACGATGACGATGACTACAACGACAACGACACCACCGACAGCGCGAGCGGTGGTATAAAATTTCAATAAAGCCCAAAGGACGAACACGAAGATTATGTGGAAAGTCTGGTGGCTCGGCTATAGCTACGGATTGTGGCACTCGTGCATGAGCTATCCATGATATTAGAATTTTTCAGCAGTAAAATAATAAAAAAAAAAGTGCTGCTGATGCCAACGCAGGGGAAAATATCCAATAAATGTGGAAATTCCCGAGTGTTATGGGACAGGCAAGGAAGGACCTCTATGATATCCTCATTCAGTATATGATGGGCCAATATGAACGTCTTTTCTTTGCATATTATATGTCCATGGCGGTGTTAGCGGCAGCCAGCGGCGGCGTCGGCTTCTTCTGTAATGGGATCTCTTTTGTGCTTCCAAAGAGTAGTTCACTTGTGAAGGTAAACGATGTGGATATTCTAAAAATATATACATCACGCCTTATGCCACATTACGTTGCAAAATGTCGTCTTAAAAAATTATTTATTACCTCGAAGGGATTTTTCACTCGGTTTTTATGACAATAGGGGCTCACGCAGTGCGAAAACAATTGACGGCCATTTTTTGTTTTTTGTTTGTTTGTCCTCTTTGTTTGTTAACAAAATTATGGTAACTTCATAAATATCCCAGGTAACTCACAATGGTTATATAGTCGAGAGGATATTGTATCGTTTAAACTTATATTCTAGCTTTATGGGTCTATAATTTTTCGTTGCGGACCGTTATTGTGATCCGCATCAATGATGTTTTCATATTTTTTGATGTGTGCATAATTTCGCAATGAAAAGTGGGAAGATGTTTTTAAAAATAAATTGCAGAGGGTAGTTTAGTTTTTATGTAGTCCGCAGTTTATCCCAACGGTAAATGGCCAGAAAGAAGTGTTTTTTTTTTGTGGTGAATATGATGGTGATAAAAAGGTGTAGTTATTTGAATGTGCAAAAAATTTAGTTTGCTTATATTCTTTATAGCAATCTGTGTTTCCATTTTGGAAATTAACGATAGAAATTCTGATGGATAATATTGGCGTATTGGCATGGATATTATCCATAAGAAAGATTGCCACTTAGAGAGATGTTCAAATTCCATAATGCTTCAGGGCAACTATTCCTGTTCTATGATAAAATGAAATGATAAATTGTAAAAGAAAAAGATCAAAAAACAAGAACAAGAGTATGCCAGTTCCGAAAACTTATGGATAGGGCATTATGGATATACTTGCACTACCCTGCCGAGCAGTTCCATTGCTCTGTGTGGTACTGATCCTGGACCGATGAGAAATGAGTCAAAATCCGGGGATGAACAAAGTAAAGCAACAAATTTTACGAAATTAAAAAGTGGCACTACGTGTTGGAACTATAAATCAGTGTAAGTTGTGAGCTGGAAGAAATAGTGAAAAGAAGATGAAAAGATATCTTGTGCAGTTGAAGATTTGAATAGACAGTTTTGGGAATCTAACGAGAACTATGAGGACTATCATGGTGGTCTGGGATAAGGAACTAGGAAACGTCCTGGTGAAAAATCTTTAACACCTTATAACTTACAGCAGTGGTGTAAATGAAACTCAGATCGATTACCATCTAGTACCTGAATCAAATATCCGCAAGTGAAAGATCGCAATGTGATTTTGCGTGAAGCGTTGAAGACATCGACAAAGATGCAAATGAAGACTGCGGACATTTGACAACTATAATAGGAGTTCCAGAAGTCATCGTGTGGATGATCATGGACATGAACGAACAAGTTAAATCGTTCCAAGACGAATCACCGAAGAGTTCACAATTAGAATAGGTGTGCACCAGGGAAGCGTCTTGGGATCATTGCTCTTTATTACAATTTTTGAATTTCTGCTTGAGGATAAGGTGACGGACCTCAAAATCAATCAGTTATTCTTTGCTGACCATGGAGCCATTATAAGTGATAAGATAAGACCCTAAGCACTTCCAAGGAGCGCTTTGTGTATGTTCTAGAGGGAAATGGATTATGCATTCATAAAATTTAAAAATACTTTGAATCTGTGATCAATGCAAAGGATCTTCTGATGAAGACATTACACATACATAGCCTAAGTTTAGGATGGATACATTGTCGGGAAAAATATGCCATATTCTGTGTCTCCAACTCCAAAACAGAAAGGAAATCTCTATATGGTTGTTTGTTCAGGAGTTGTGGTTAACCTCGAGACAATCGCCGGTAATGGAAGAAGATAAATTTTGTTTATCGTCAGAATTTCGAACTAGATCTTTTTTATTGTATTTTCCCTAAAATCTTGATTCTAGTTTGACAAATTCTTGTAATGACACGATTGCATTTAAAATTGGTGAACGAAAAAAAATTACCTGGAGTATTGTCATATGAAAACTAAACTAAAATAAACTAATGAACTAGATGACTGAACTAGGTTTATTTTACTAGTTCGTTCGTGAACTAGACAAGTCCATTTCAATGTATTAAATGCATGGTGGTAGCCACCCCTTTAGTAAATGAACGCAGAAAACTATCTAGCTAATCTTTGCTCTTAACATTAATGGGGAACTCTTCTGTAAGTTCTTCGGAAAATCTAATCTCGATTTTGACTCATAAATGTCCTTGTCCATGATCATCCACTTCAAGACGTATAGACTTCGGAACTTAGATTTAATAATCCGAAATGAACAATTCTATATCCAAAAGCGTTTACAATTTTAGCTCTCCAAACTTAGCGTTGTTTTATTAAGTTTTTAAATGAAACATGAATTTAAAATAACTATCCATAGAAAATTTGATAGATTTCACATTTCCGCAAGCTGCAAATTAGCAAAGAAAAATTCCAATCCCAACAGTTATAAAAAAAACATTCCCTAGTTATAATATTGGTCAAACATTGGAATAACAAACAAACTCCTTAAATACCTACCTACTCACCACTAAATACCTTTTAAACAAATAAAATCAATTTCCCAAAACATATCAACACACAATGCGAAGTCCTTGAAACAAAATTTCACATATGAATGTCCTTAAAAAACCATCACCAAAACACAAAACTACTTGACAAACTTGCATTAGCCTAAACACTGGTTTATCCCTAGAAATCGATGTAACCGCACAACATCAAACGTATGTTGTATTGAAAAGTGCTAGAACATGTTAACATAAGTGCTGACTTTGGTATATTAGCAAAAAGGATATACATAAGTGCGGAGAGCGTCCATCGAGTGATGCGCAAAGTGTTTCCCCATAACAAAGGATTCCGAAATGTAATGTCTACCGTCAAATCGGTCATAAATATTCCGATCAGCCGTAGATAGGTTAGGTACCTGCCGAATAATATATATTTAGAGGTGCCTCTTTGATGGTTGGTGTCCTCTTACACACACGGCACACATACATCAGAGTGAGTCCTTTGGACGAAACAATTTTGCAAAAAAACTAAAAAAGAACCCCTACCAATGGTTCCATGGATTTGGATAAACTTTCTTTTTTTTTTGTTCCCACAGCAGTCAGCCGACAAAAGGAGTTATTTGTTGTTGCTGTCTTATAGCTCTCTTAAGTTGCAGGATGTTTGTTTATCTTATTCGCCTAATGGGCTTCGTGTTGTTCTTTTGGATTTGCATGCATTCGGAAGAAAAATAACAACACACCGCAGCGGCAGCCAGTAACTTCTGCTAATTTTTCAAGGTGCCAATTGATTCGTGAATCGTGAGACTCATTAACATTTTTTTTTTTTTTTTTGTTGATTTTTCGTCCGACACCCGCTGACTTATTAATTAGTCAAATTATAAATACATGTTGCCAAAAATAAAATCATTAAATGAAATCGAACCATCATGGCATCGCGTGTTATGAGCTGATTATTATTATTTCTTACACTAAAATTATGAATGGGTTTTTCCTGGATCTTTAAGACAGTATTAATTTTTGTTTTATTTTTCTGATCAACAGAATTGAAATTGAATTGAGAAGCTTTTCCTAGAAGAAAAAAATTGTTTTCGATTCAATAATTTTTAAAGTTGGCAAAGATTGAGAAAAATTATAGTGACTTTTTTGATTTATTTTTTCTTTAAAAACATACATAAGAATACACTTATACGTAATTAAGAGAAAAAAAATTTACAAGTATGATTGGTTGTCCTGGGAATTACTGAACAAAAATTTTATTAAAAACAATTTATTTAAGTACTGTAGAAAAAAAACGACAGTTACCAAGAAATATTGGGTTGTTTTAAGACAACTGTTTTCTTCAAACCATATTTTTCAATAGTTCAAAAGAGAGTTTCAGTTTGAGTCATCCCCAGGTTAGGTTAGGTTAGTAAAGTTGCGCATTCTAGTTCACGCCAAAGATTGGTCAATCTAGTTCAAATATTTTTGCTAAATTAGTTCATCCTTTTCGTGCACTAGTTCAATAGTACCGCGTTCAAGAGAAAAGTCTTAACAAGAATTGTTTGCCCTATTTGTGAGGAAGTACGATTCCGGAGACGGTACATTGTACGCAATCTGCCTTGAAGCAGACATAGTGACATAAAATAAGCTCGGTAGATTCCGGTGGGCAGGGAACCTAGCTCGCATGAACGAAGAGAAACAGGCTCGAAAAGTTCTTTTTGGTACATTCTATATGGAAGACGACAGCGTGATATACCCTGCTTGCGCTTGGCGTAGACCAGGATGCCCAAAACCTTGGGGTGCGCAACTGGATGGCGTCGGCTCGAGACCGGGCAAGGTGGAGATACTTGTTGAAGGACCGGACCCCGGTTGTCTAGCCAATGATGATGATGATGAGTGATGACACTAGTTCTCTAGTTGTCTCTCACTAGTTCACGAAGGAACTAGAATTATTAAAACTTGAACTAGAACTATTGCTCGCTAGTTGACCCATCTTCAGTTCAGTTGTTGGTTGTTGGTATCTCACTAAACGTATAGGAATTGTGAAACTCCTGTTATCGATATGGATGAACTTTTGAGCGTGGTTGGGTACACAAAAATCAACATTGAAAGCGGATCCACTAAACTATTGAGCTACTGAACTAATCAACATAGGAGAGATGAACTAATTCACCTCTTTCATTTAAAGGAATAAACCTAATACTTCAACAATATGTTGAAGATTGAGAAAATTAACAAAATCTTCTTCCCAATCCAGTCATAAATAACTCCAACTACCATAACCAAACCAAACCTTTAAAAAAATGTCAAAACTTTATAAATCCATCTTCAATTTCAATTCATAACAAATTGGAATTAATTTTCCACGACATCCTTCTACTTTCTGACTCTTTTATAATACTTTGGAACAGCATCATCGGTCTGTTGGATTCGGTATACCCGCTTCATAAAATATTCCCAAAGACAATACACGACGTTGATCCGAAAAGAATAAAACAAAATAAATAAAATTAAATATTTATTAAATTTTGATTGGGATGAAAACGCATCTTGATTCCCAGAACAAAAAGAAAAAGAAGAAGAAGAGGAAAGATCAACCTCGTGAAGTATAACAATCCGTATTCGCACAAAATTACCATTTAAACTGCAATCAGACATCTTCTCCAATTCCAAAAAGGATCAAAATGCATGGCATCCGGGACGAACAGGGCAAAATGGAGGTAAAGGTAAACATTATATTGACATCGCGACTGGTACAATGGCGGATAGATTCGGCTTACCTTATGCCAGACCATCAGCCAACAACAATTCAATCCCGCGCGGAAAATTTAATAGTATACCATTGCGAGAAATGAGATCCGTAAATGCAGTTCCTATATAGCTCCAAAGGAACCTGAAAGCCATGTCACGCTCCTTTCCCCACAACTATACTGCTCCCCAAAGTCATCGACATTGTAAATGGAAAATCGTTCATTACAGAAATAACGAACTCCTTTTTTAGCGTTATTTTGTACTGCACGGATATCAATTGGCCATGTTGCATTCCGTTGACGGATTCTGTCCCATTGCAGCGACTTTGAGCGACGAGTGAGTCACGCAGGATCGTTATGAAGACATCAACAATCAGCAAGCAAACAGCCAACAGCCAACCAGTCGTGGAAAGCAATGAATGGTAATTTTTGCCCAGAGCGTATAGGCACATCTGCGAAGCAGGGGGAGTTTTCTAGTTGCACTTCACGTATAACCAGATCCATACGCCTGTCATGCGGCCACCTTGGAGTGTGGTAAAGGAATCCCAAGTTAGGAGTGTACCTAGAATCGAGAATTTCCTAATAAGTACCAATGGAATAATTTTTGAATTTGTACTTTTCACGTGCGTTGTCGCATATCGCAGGCACTAAGTTTTAGTTTATCCGTGGTTCAACGTTCATGGTTTCCACGTTTGTGGCTCATCAAAGACATATATGCAGGAAATTGTTTCTTTCAAGTTTTGCTTAATGATGGAAAAATCTGGAAAATCAATTTGGGTAAAAGAGGTTTTGAGGCGCTTCGCCAATTTTATACACCACACGATGATGATGATGATGGTGCGCGGGTATTCAAATTGGATGGAAACAGTGAGCTGACTGACAAGTAAATGTTGCACAAACGTCAAACATCAACTTCACATCAATTGTGTCAATCTGATGACCTGGTTTGACATTCGAGAAAAAGTTTCGTGGATGATGGTTATTACACTGAGAGAAATATTTCGTGCTATTTTATGGCTTTCTTTAAATTTGCTCTTGCAGTTGAACCAATCAATTTAGTTCGCCTTTTCGGTATACTTGCGTTTTTGTAAAGAACTAGATTTTTTTTTAAAGAAGTTCCTTAATTTTATGTGCTTTGAAAATCTGAAGTGCATACATATATATTTCCAAAATTCAATTTTCATTTGCAAGCTTTTATTTGTCAATTCCTGGACTCTCTCTCTTCTTGGTATCCTTTAGAAACGGGAACAGTCTAATACCAATTTTTTCTTTCAGTGTATGCGCTATGGGGGATGGGATTATTTCGAGCATCTGCATGCGCATAACATGGATTTATAAATTCCCTTTTGATTCTTCTGTCTTTCTACATTTCGTTTAAAAAGGTTTAGATTTTTTTGGTTTTATTCACTTCCAGCTGGAATGTCAATAATATATTTTTATGAAAGTGAGTTTTTTTATGTGATGACATTTCCCAGCCAACGCAAACGGATCGAAAAAGTTGATCATCAAAAATTTGCATATTGTGATGCATTCCAACTTCCAACTGTGACATTTAGTTTGCGTGTTTTTTTTTTTGTGTTGTTGTTTCATTTGACAAGTCAATTTGTGGTGAGTTAAATTCAAACTAAGTTATAATAAAGCTGGTTGTTTGTGAAGATCACTTTTTTATGGTAAAATTTAAATATTATTATTAATTGATTTGGAAAGTAAATAAATTCATAAACATAAAATGCGGGTATAATATTTTAATGGGGAAGAAAGAACATTTATGTTTGTTTCAAGTGAATTACATTATTATGATAGGTGCTTTACTTCATCAACAGGTGTACGGAAGACTGGATGTTATTATAGAAGCAAGAAATAAAAAAAATACAAGGTGAGTCGCATATATGAGAAACGATAAAAAAATGTATAAATCTAATGAGATGACTATTTCCCTATGCTTTTGGAGATAAATTAAAAAAAACGATTGGAATGGAAAAAACTTATTGGTACTTTTTTTCTAGCCAAGTTTTTGTATAAAGAATTTAGTTTAAAAATAAATGAAAATGAAATAAATGGAAACAGTTAGGAAGGTAGTATGCCACCAAGAGTTTCAAATTAGAACGGATGCAACAGGGAAGCCTCTTGAGTCCTATTCTATTTATAACTTAATTTTCTGCTTAAGTATAAGGTGACGGACCCCAAAATAAATCAGGTATTCTCTGCCGCCGATGGAGCCATGATAAGTGAAGATCCTGTGTTCTTGCAACGAGCACTTGATGTATGAGTGGATGCTATGGAGGGAAATGGATATCATATCTTTTATCTATAGTAAAGGAAGGCGACATCAAACATCGCGTAAGTTTAGGGTGGTTGAAGTTGTATGAAAAGTGTGCTCTCTTCTGTGATTGAAAATTGTTCCTAACCTGAAAGGAAAACTGTACACGGCAGTTGTCCACAAGGTGTTTGAGACCAAATTAACGGCAGCTGAAATGAAGATGCTTCGCATGAAAACCTGAAAAAAGCTTTCAAGTCAAAAATAAAGTCATGCGCAAAATGCAGCATAATCAACTCTGCTGATACTGTAATGTAAACAGAAGATCCCTGAGAACCCAGTTTAAAGGCAATATCACATGACTTTCGCAAGAAAGCGCAAACACTCCTGGATGAGTGGATTTAGTTGGCCTAAGACATGGAACAATCCATAACCGGAGTGGAGAGGGAGAGTTGTAGTCAACGTGACCAAATTTTAGATGATTTTCCCTGCAAATATTGATTTATAATCAAAAACTACGGTCTTCAGAAAATCTTAATATATAAAAAATCCGTGTCACTGTGTATGTTCCGAATAAACTCAAAAACGACTCAACCGATATTCATGAAAATTGGCATATATACGTAATTTGGTCCAACTTAGATGATAGGATAGTTTATATTTCGATTAATAGTCTTAATAATTTATAATTAACAATAAACTGATTGTCAATGTTGATGTTTGTTATTAATCGTAAGTTTCATAAGTCTCAAACAGATGGCGCCTTAAATCAGATTTTTTACAGAAAACTGTCGGACCATCTATTGTGAACTTCTCATAGATGGCGCCACGTTGGAATTTCTTTTTCAACAACATTTTTCAACAACACGTGGTGCAATGCTTTGTATAGTTTTTTTTTGCAAGATTTCAGGAAAGCTATTTATATTGAAATTTGTATTTTATTATTTTCATTGTATCTAAGATAATGGGGTTCTCACTTACAGACAATATACCTAACAACCTAACCAGCTTTAATAATAAGTTACAAAAATCAATTTAATTGTCAATAGTGAAATTGAAAAATCTACTATATAAAAATAAGTCGGGTTTACCTTCCTGACGCTATAACTCCAGAACGCACGAACCGATTTCCACGGTTTTGCATTCGTTGGAAAGGTCTCAAGGTCCGTGAGGTTTATAGCAAAGAAAATTCGGGAAACATTTCAAGAGAAAAGCCATCTGGGGGCGAAACGGAGTTCGCCAGGTTTTCTAGTCACAAATAAAAAGGTTCTCTTTAAACAAAAAAAAAATCATGAAAATGACTGACAGTTTGAATTATTTTGGTAATCCGAATTTTGGGATATTTGCATAAAAAACATATTGGGGCATATTCATAGTCATCTGACAAGTTATTTCTTTGTCTCTTCTAAGCTAGCCTGGAATTTATGTTATTCATAGCCAAAAATAGACCCGGGTCCAAAAGATAAACTGGAGCTCAATCCTTAATAACGGTTGACTCTTTGACTAAGTAGTTTTTTTCTATCTGTCAAAAAATGGATTGGATTTTAATGAATTGACAGGCAGTAGTACTAAAATTGTAGTAGAATTCTGTTTTTTACTAAATAGAGCTGCCAAATTCTTTATGAATAGCAGCTGTTTCGAACCTGTGTGTTAACTGTAGACTCGAGGCCATTTGGACCCAGTTCTAAAGTTTGACTATGATTATGTCACATTTTGTTTTAAATTTCTTAAAGTTATTCAAATTCATAGCGATTTTTAGTATACCTCATTTTAAAAAAAAAAAGCATATCCCATTTGCGAGATGACGGGTTGGATATGATGGTCTGGCGTGACACCATGCCAATCATAAGGCAGTAATAGATAAGGAAATGTCAGCTTCTTTCAAAAATTTACCAGCCATAGGTTTTTCTTAATAAATGTATGATCAATATTAACACAAACTCACAACGTGAAATTTTATCATTCGATAGCTTTGAAAACTGATCATCATATCTCCACCAATGTCTATACGGTCAATTAATTTGTATGCATTTATTGCAACATGTAATTGATTTTTGAAAAAATAAAAATACTCTCGTGTCCTGTCCTAATGATCACTCTGAATAAACAAACCCAGGTGCAAAGTATCATAAAAAAATATGTATAAATAATTCGAAAATTATGATCTCGAATTAACAACTATAAACGAGCCTGATGCCATACAACTGGGGACATTTAGTTGAATTACCTGGAAACAAGAGTTAAATTAAATTGGAACAAGATCACAAGCACCCCTTTGTCGTAATCAAGTGGACATTTATTTGGTCCCTTTTTTTATAAAGAGCCTAAAATGACTTTGGGTTAATTAACGACCGAACATTTTTTTTTGGTTTGTTTTGTTGTTTCTCCTAGGCTAGGTTTGATCCTAATCGAAGGCATTTATAGGGTCCTTGTAGATTCTAGGAAATTTTCGGCTCTTTGGCTACTGGTCGAAGGTAATAAATTCTTTCAACCCACAACCATTACTGTCAACACTGTTTAGCTCAGGGTGAGAGTCTTTCTTTGGAGTTTAATGAATATTTTAGGTTTACATCAATGTCGGATGTACTTGCACTTAAGACTAAAGGTCTTAACTATTTGATGACTTTTGAGAAAAGGCGAGCTTAAAGGGTTGATCGTTTAAGGCGCAGTTTGAATTGTAAATAGTGAAAGCCAGCTAGCTGATTCTGTTTTTCTTTAATTATTTTTTTTTTTATTAATCCATAACTTGTCCTGGTGCATGAAAGAAAATAGCAGGAGGTATGTACAGCAGAAACATTTTTCCGCATGTGCTACCTGAAAGTGTGTGTTCATAATTCTTCTTCTTTCATAACATTTTGTTTTTTCAAGCTGTTGTTGTCACTGTGATCACTGATCATGATCATAATCATAATCATGACCGTGACAGTAGTAAGTTTTGTAGGTGTATCCATCTTAATTAAGACATTGAAGGAGCCAAAATGACAGAAATGGGGCGTGTGGTAGCCCAAATTAAACAACGAACAAAAAAAAGATGCTAATCTGATTGCACAAAAAACGTTTATACACCGATTACTTGGAATTTTATTTAAGACAACCAGAGATTGCCCTGAGGAGATAATAGAGTTGGGTCATAACATTTTTTTTTAAAATTTTTTTATGAGACGAACGAATTTTCCACATAACATTATACAGGTGGAAAATTATTTTTCTGTTATATGAGCTCATATTAGCAGTGACATTTTATGTTCGCTGACATTGAATTAAGATTGATGTGGCGCTGTGGGCTTGAAGATTGTCCAGAGAGAGAGAGGGTATCTATATAGTTTTGTTGTTTTTTTGATTATGATCTTGTATTCAGGGATTTCAAAATTCAAAGTCATAAATTATGAATAGAGACATAATAATTACGGAGGCTGGCTGTTGAAGAAGTCAGTGATGGCTGATGGATGCTTTGTATAAGAGACATTCAAAGAACAAATATTTGGACATAAGTTGTAAAAATGTTAATAATGAGTTTGTTTTTGATTAAGAAGGCAGCTATTGCAGATACACATTTAAAGTTAAAGATCAGGAAAAGAATGATTGTACTTATTGTGACATAAATGTTTAATTTTACACAAAGCAGCTGGATTTGTTTTGTTATTTTGAGCCACATCTTTTATTTTTATAATTTTGATAAGGTCACTTAAATTTTTATAAAGTTTGCAGATGTTTGGAATTTAGATATAATTTTGAATTAAAAATTTATGATAAAGGAGAATGGGCAAAAATATATGGGACCTGGTCTACCTGGCGTCCAGAAACGAGACCTATAAAAATGATTGGGTTATATGGAGTTCACTAACGTACGAGTATTTTTTTGGTCCTAAACAATGGGAGATGGCTTAAATAAGCGACCAAAAAATAAGAAAAACACTTTGCAAATTCGAATAAACAGAGATACTTTATAAGATTATATTAATGTTTCATCAAGAATTACATTGTTCATGTTGTCAATAAACTACCAAAAGAAAAGAAAACCACCAAAAGAAAAAAAAAAATTCGCTTCATTGAATAAACAAAGTAGAATTGTATACTGTTAAAAGGAAAAAGTAAGATTTTTTTTTTTATATACTGCGTGAACCCCATGGTTTACAGATTTGTGTCCAAGTTCAAAAATGAAGCTCTTGAACTAAGCTTTCAAACGTACTATATGGCGTTTGTGGACTCTTGACACATAACTATTTCCATATATTTAATTCGTTAAATAAAATAAAAAAAGTAGAATTTTCGTATTGTTAAGCGCATTATTCGCCAACTATGACAATATTCGCTATTATTGGCCATTGGTATAAAAGTTCATGTATTTTGGGATCTATTGAGTTCATCGAAAGTGACCAATACTGTCATTTCAATGGAACACTAATGCACTTACTTTTTGCTCTAATCTTTGTTGCAATATTCTGGGTAAACCCCATGGTTTACAGCTTTGTGCCCATACAAAAAAATGATGTACTCGGGCTAAGCTTTCCAACGATATATATCTCATTCGTGGACGCTAGGTAGACCAAAATGCCCATTCTCCTTTCAGATAATGTTCAGAAAAAAAATATTTCAAATATTTGTTCTAATAAATATTTTAAAAACTTTTACTTTATAACGAGTTCTAGAAGACATTTCACTCTTTTGATAAATTAAATTTTTTTGAAGCTTAAATAGAGATATAACTATAAATTGGAACTTCAAAACACTATACCTAATCGAAAAGTGCAACGTTCGTTATTTACGGACAAACTTTGAGATATTTATTATAATTGGCTTACTAAAAATTGATGAAAAACGGCGGAGAGCAAAAAAAATATTTTTCCTAATTAATGTTGGCTCAAAAGTTTTATTCAGTTTCTAAGAGCTAAGAAATGAAATTTAAAAATTTGTGTTCAACTTAAACGCTTGTCAAATACCTTTTCTTCAGCTCAAAAAAAAACAGAAAAGCTCATATGTAAAACTTAAACATTAAGGTTTCGTTTCAGCAAAAGACCCTTCGTGACAAATTTGCTATTCTAGTTTTGGAAAACACAACAAACCAAAACCACAAGATTTTCACAATGGAAGATTTGGTTTTTGGAGATAGGTTATTGTAATCGATTAATATAATAGTACTTGTGATGTCCTCAATTCAAATTCTACCTCAGGTAGCTTTTAATAGAAGCGGTTTCCGAAATATAAGGTGAAAACCAATATTGAAAAAAAGTCTTACTAATGTGCCAAGAATGCATTGGGACCTGGCTGTATACCGAACATGGTTATGGATTTCTTTAAGTTGGTAAGTGTCCCCAAAGAGGAAGTTACATTGCTTTAGGACTCTGTTTCTTTAAATTTTCGTACTCCAGCGATACTTTGAAGTAATGCCTGCCCACAAAAAACACCCAGAACCCGAAATGTTTCTGGCAGTATTGTAGTTTTGTTCATGTTTAACACCTCCTAGACTTTTTCTATTCAAATGCAAAATATCCTGTATCCTATTGAAAAAATGAAAAACTGCCACTTTTTAATTATACTTAAGGTTTTAACATGTACCTATTGTTTAAAAAATTATTTTTGTTCATCAAAATCTTTATTGTAATTTTTAAAATACAAATAATTAGTGTTTCCCATTCAAAAGCGTTTCGGAGTTTTTTTTTTTTAAATATAATGTAGAAACAAGTATGTGAGGGTTTTTGTGTGATGACACATTTGGAGTTAGGTTGCAAAGCTTTCGAACCATTATCATATTAATATTGAAGGCTATGAATGAAACAACAACACTTGAATAAGCTTCCAACAACAAGATCTTATAGGATGCAGTAAAAGCTAATTCACGACTGCCAGGCTGATCATCAGACTCCTTTCAGTGGTGCTTGGTCTTCAAGCGCTCAATTTTAATTGAAAAACGTAATGCCCACCTGGGACTCGGCACCAGGTACCCATAGAGCCATTATTGCACTAGCATTGCGCTACTAAAGTCTCGTGATCGGGTCTATCCAGGACTTGAAAAAAGTGTCTCAATTGGAATTATTGAACAATTAAAAACAATCACCACTAAAAGGAGTCTGATAATCACCTGGGCAACCGTTAAATACTAGGGGTGATGATACCCGGGTCATACCCGATAATTCCCAAGTACCCAAGTAATTTGGGTAATCCCCGACTACCCGATTAACAGATTACCCGGGTACAACATAAAAAAGAAAGCAAAAATAGGAACTGGGAGCGAACTAGAACCATTTGTTAGGCTACCCGGTTACCCGGGTACCCATTATACATATTATTACTACCAGGGTGCAAGCAACCCGGGTAGCCGGGTAGATCATTACCTGGGTGGAATCATCAGCCCTATTAAATACATCCAGCTAGCTAACAAAATACGTATTACTTACCCTTGCTATCTTTCGGAAGAAACCAGTTTTAACATTAACCAACAATTGTGTTCGTTGTCAGTTACTATCTTTCGGAAGAAACTAGTTTGAACATAAATCAGCAATTGTGTCCGTTGTTTAATGTAAACATCATCAATTACAATTAGTGAGAAAAAAACACCGTGAACAATACTTTAAAACAAAAGACCAAAAAGGCCGCCTCAATGGCTGCCACCTTCAAAGAGAACTCTCTCCAACACCATTGTTAACTTCGAAATTGATCTAGCAAACTTTTCATCATTATCTCAATTTAACTCAAGCTAAAAATTTGTTGATGCACCCCACCAACCACTTCAATACCAAAAAGCTACTTAACGACTTTTCACTTACCTCCTCTATTCTCTGGTTAAACATCAATTTCGGCTGATTCGGGTAAACAAATTCTCCCTATATTTGACCTACAACGTAGCAGGCTGCTGCAGAAGTTACACTGCTGCCGTCTCTAGAATTTGTGGACTCCGCTATATTTACACATCGGATTTACCATATTCCGACAAATTGAGTGGACGAATAGAACCCCAGCGCAAAGAAGCGGTCCAGAGGCACCAACTCCTGAAAAACATCAATACACTCGAGCCGCCCTCTTCTGCCGCCGCCGCCGCCGCCGCCACCGCTAGCCGCTGCTGAAACAACATACATTCATACTGTCCATCCCGAACGTGCATATTTGTCCATTTGCTGCGTGTTTACTTCGTTAATTTGGGATTCGTACCGACCGACGACGATGTCGATTCCCAAAAATTGCCACTCAAGGTTTCCGAGTGCTGAGTCTGAAGTGGCAAGTAACACCACACCGCCATCGCCACTCATCGTGTAAACACAAAATCACCTTTGAAGATGATCTGACCGACCGCGACCGCCAGGTAAAAGTACCTCCGCTGCTCGGCGTTGTTGACCCAAGCGATTATCAATTTACACTTCTTCTGGTCGTCAATAAAGCGCGCTAAACGGTTTTGATATTTTTTTTTTTATAATTACCAACTACAATCGCGTCGATCGACTGATCAGTTAATTTGGCTAAGCTGAGTCGATTTTAATGCGACGGTAATGTGTCTGGCGGCACTTCGTCTTCTCCATTGAGCCCGGCTTAGAAGAGATCATCATATTGTTATGATGTCTTTGAAGAAGTTCAATCATAAACATAGTTGGTTTTATTAGTCATCGATCAACAACGAATTAAATAAAATTGGATGTGATGGAGAGACGTTGCGTCTTTCTGTAAGAAAAGTTAAGTTGTTTTTCCATGATTCGATTAGATCCCGAGCGTGTTGAATATTTGTTTTAATAGATTTTATTCAATTGAGTTTGGGGATAAGGAGGAACAGCAGAAGATATATAAGGAGGTGTCAATTCGTTCGATTAGATAATTGATGATTTTGCTCAACGATGTTAGATCGATGCAATTAATTTAAAATTATAAAATTGATTTTGATTAATAATTCTTCAATTCTTTGATTTCTTATCATAAAATATTTAATTGCTAATTTTGTTGAGCATTTTTTTTGCTATTTGATCGTATTGCAATGACATTTAATTAATTTTTAAAGATCAAAAGTTGAGAGTCGAATAATTTATTAATTTATCATTTTAAGTTTTATAAAGATTGTAAAGAACTTTCAATTTGTTGGAGTTAAATGAATACAAATCAATATATTTCAATGCAAGAAAGAAACTTTTCAGCACTGATTAAAATAAACCTTACTTCCTTCAATTTTTTACTTAAGGTGGATTTTAATGTTCCCAGTAGACCAGCTCGCATCCAGCAGAAGGGAGAAACGAGCTAGAGTATACTTATCGCATAAAGGTCAGAGAAGTTCATCGTAGTGTGCGGTGTGATAAGCGTAACTACATCAACGCATTGGCTACAGAAGCAGAAGGGCCGCTAATAGGTGTGACAGTAGAATTGTCTACAGAATTACCAAAGAGCTCACAGGTGTCCAGAGCTCTGAACAACACCTGGCAAAAGACACATATGAATCTCTGCTACTTTTGGATAAGGACCAGCTCAAAAGGTGAAAGGAGCACTTTTCCAGTGTTTTCACCAGTGAAGAAAACCCGAATACGCACTGTCTTCCCAGTAGAGAAGAAATCATAAGCGTAAACAAAGTACTGAACAACAACAAAGCGGTTGGTATTGACGGTACTCCAGCAGAGCTCGTGAGCAGCTTGAACAATATCCAATGAGCTAAAGTACTCACTCATTGAGAGAGCCTAGGAAACTTTTAACTTTCCTATAAAGAGTGGAAAATAGGAATGACTTTTAAGCTCCATAAGGAAGGAGATCTTAAACAGTGCGAAGAATGGAGAGGGATTTTCTTGCTTCCTGTTGTAACCAAAGCAATTATCGTTCTGGAACGAGTAAAAGAACACCTCGAAACCACACTCGAAGCTGAACACTCAGGATCTTAATGTGTGGACAACTTTAACACCTTGCGGATCATGATGGAACGGTGTGTTGAATATCGATCACCACTTCACTTGCTGTTTATTGGCTTTGAAAAGGCGTTCGACACCGTCAAATAATTTAGTTATCTGGCTTGCTTTGCGTAAGAGGCCGTCCCAGATAAATTGATTGCTATTATCAGGGCTATATGTTATGAAAACAAATGCCACAGATTTTGATATCCAAAGTGGGGTTAGGCAGGGCTGTATACTTTCACCAATATTGTTCCTGTTGGTGATTAGAATTTAAACGGAGGAATTCGGTGGCCTCTGCAATAATATCGTAAATTTTAAGTGCGCAGATGACGCATGTCTGCTCTGTAATGGGATCATGGATCTCCATCAAATTTCATCAAAGGTGGAGAGAGAAGCCGACTAAAGATCAACACAGCAAAAACAAAAAGGATCAGCCTTAGAACTTCCTCATCTGAGCAAGCATATATATCTGGACAACCAGTAAAGATGGTTGGAAATTTTCATTATCTTGAGGGCGAAACTGAACGAGGTATTAAAAAATTTCAAATAATTGCTAACATACTTCAAGCTTATAAATTAAAATATCTACGAGTAGATACACTTCTGTTTTTTATTCTTTTGGTAACAAGACCAGCACACATATATTCTCAAAATGCCTTTGGTGTCCTTTTTGATGTGAAAACAAATACAGGTTTTTAAAAAACATCCAATTTTAATTTGACACAGGGGCAGAGTGCTTAAGACTCCCCGGTTCAAATCTAGGGCTGCCCACGCGATGTGACCAAGGAGAGACTTTTTAAATAGTCTCATTAAATTATTGAAAATATTGAAATAGATTTTTCAAAAGGATGTTTTTTCTGTGTTTTTCACATTGACATCAATTAGCCCCTACTTGATTGAACTTACATGCGTTATATAAAAATCAAATTATTTTTTCAACAAACAAAACCATAAACTAATATAATAAAAGTAAGAATTTGGTTGAATGAAAAATACTTGACCAATTCATGACCTTTAAAAAAGAAAAAAACTATTATGAATGTTTCTCGAATATTTTTCATTGACAACTTCATTTTCAAGCTCAATAAATAAAATATCATAACAATAAAAACACCACTGCAAGATCTTTTTGATTTCAAAAGAAATCAAAAACCCAATGAAAATTTTTCTTCAACAACTCAACAAAAAAGAGGATCTATGAGTTTTCTCACACACTTTAGGTCGGTGTACTCTTTCGGTGCTCTTTGTCTATTTTAACCCTCCCTTTTGACCAAGAGTCATTACACGTGAAACTAATTGATTTATTACACCTGACTTGTTGGCAACCGTTTATACAATAAGAAAAATAAAACATCCTTAAGGTAATTGAGTGCGACTACCGAAGGATAAGAATAAGAAATCCAACTTGAACAATACAAAAGGACAAATTTTCAAGCAATTAAAAGATTACAAAAGAAACGCACGCAGGTTAGAAGATAAACGATAGTGCGTTTCATTTGAAATCGAGGGCTGACAATATCTTCCCACGTCCTTTTGTAGAAGAGCAAGCCATAGACTAGGTATATCGATTTCAGGTTGATTTTTTTACTGATCTCTCAATGCTCGAAATGATTTTTTTTCAATTTTCTTATGTACGAATGTAAGAATCAAGTGTGCTGCATTCTTATATACTTTGGGAGGCATTCTCTTTGAAACGTTCATAAGGACAGTCACCAGCTTTCTAGAGATTTTTTAATGCAAAATGACAAGTTTATATTGTGAACGAGCCTGATGAGGCCATAGATTCCATTTTCAAAGGGAAACTATGATGCAAAATATGAAAAAGAAATTCTTTTTACAGAAAACAAAAGAGCTGAGCAACGAACCCTAAAACACATTTGAACGTATTTCATTTCGAAAATGTGTACTTTCAGTTCTCGGGTGATACAATTTTGTATCTGACGTTAAACAAACATTGATCTTTACTAAAATCGAAACTTTAACGCATCAATTTTCGGAACTGACAAGGATCTAGGAGACTCTCATCATCCTTACCACAGATTAAATTTTTCAATCAATCGATTTTCTTCTTATTCACAGAATTCTCCTCACAACAAAACCTAAGCCTCATTGCAACACAAAACACAATAAATCATGTCAATAGTTGACTGAAAATTTGTTTCTGAGATGAAAAAGAAAGAGAGTTGCAGACGACACATCTCCAAGTTGGCCACATCCATCGCTGACTGTCTGTTTCAACCATAAAGGAATTAATTATTATCCTTCAGAGTTTATCATCTCCATGAAGCCCATCAAAGGCTCCTCTGCAACTATCACTCTACTCTCTCTATATACTTAACTCCGAACTGAAAACAGATCTTCAGATAATATTTTGATATTCGTGCTAGCAGACTATGAATTTGTCAAAAAGGTCCGTAAAATGGAATTTCAATTTTAGATTGAATTTTGAATTCGTTTGTCGTGCCTGCATCAATGTCATTGAAATTGTTGTCGTTTCTGTGTCATCATCATCATCATCTTTGTTTTATCGTCAAAAAAGGATACGAGTATAGCTGATACAGAGAGAGGGTTTCATTAAATTTTTCTTGGAACGAAAATCTCAATTTCTATTGTTTCTTGCCAATGCGAGGTAAATTTATGGGTTGAAATTGATTTTGAGATGATGTTGATGAGAGTGTGATTGATTTCACGCTCGATGCATGATTTTGGCGGTTGTTTTCTATTTGTGAGCTTGAACCAAAATATACTAACAAAACGTATGTACTTTTTTTTAGTTGGAACAACTGATAATGAAAATTTGATTTATGAATCCAGAAAAATTACAACTTTTCAATTTAATGTCTCATTTTTATGCTAATTCAACTTTTTTTCAACTTTTGCACACACAAAGTAAAAACAATAGAATTTGAACATTTAAATATCATGTTCTGAATCACAGCAGGTTTCTGCGGATTATGCTTCTTTAAATTCCTATATAAATTTTTTTTCTTATTTTGACCAAACGAATCCACAACACAAACTCATCGGATATTGGCGCATACATAAGTCATTAATTTGAAGTTAAATTAATTGTTTGGGCTTTCAAGGATGTCATCGACGGTCGATGTCGGCCTTTGTCTCAATTTCATCCATAAATCGTTGTACCAATCGGTTCCCAATTCCCAGAATCATGTTTTCAATATTGTTTCTTTGGTATTCCGATGATATTCTGTCGCTGATGATGGCCCAGAGGGAGTTTGCTCCTCGTTTGTGTATATTCTATAGACATATTTGGCTTGATGGCCACTCTGTTTTTTTATCTGTGGGAAATCTTTGACAAATTTTTTCGATTGGAATCTTAAAAATGAATTGGAAGCTGGATGCTCTGGACCTTTTAAGTATCTTATTTCCATACGAGATGAGAGTCTGTGTGAATTGAATCTATGAATACGTAAAAGAGTGAACGATTTAAATTTGTCCTAAATGGTACTGCTGACATCTACAATACGGCTTTGTCATTTGCGGTTTTAAATTTTGCTACAAATTTTACTCAATATTATTAAGAAGATACATTTTTCTTTCAGGAGTCTTAATGGTTCTAAGAAATTAAACGAAATTTGTCATCTGAATAAAATTTTATGTATCGTATGAGTTCAAAAAAAATTCAATGGATTTCAAGTTAAACTGGGAATAAGGAATGAAATTTAAGTTTTATTTTTACTAATAGGGCGGAAAGTTATTATTTCAAATAAAAATATTATTAAAGAATAAGTCCTCAGTCAGAATTCCAATTACAATTACAATTACAATTACAATTACAATTACAATTACAATTACAATTACAATTACAATTACAATTACAATTACAATTACAATTACAATTACAATTACAATTACAATTACAATTACAATTACAATTACAATTACAATTACAATTACAATTACAATTACAATTACAATTACAATTACAATTACAATTACAATTACAATTACAATTACAATTACAATTACAATTACAATTACAATTACAATTACAATTACAATTACAATTACAATTACAATTACAATTACAATTACAATTACAATTACAATTACAATTACAATTACAATTACAATTACAATTACAATTACAATTACAATTACAATTACAATTACAATTACAATTACAATTACAATTACAATTACAATTACAATTACAATTACAATTACAATTACAATTACAATTACAATTACAATTACAATTACAATTACAATTACAATTACAATTACAATTACAATTACAATTACAATTACAATTACAATTACAATAAATTACAATTACAATTAAAATTACAATTACAATTACAATTACAATTACAATTACAATTACAATTACAATTACAATTACAATTACAATTACAATTACAATTACAATTACAATTACAATTACAATTACAATTACAATTACAATTACAATTTTTGTTGAATATTTATCGAAGTCAATACATCTTGCTGCTTACTATTTTTTACAATTTATTGATGGTTATATTTACTTCTATATTTTTCTATGATGTTAGTGCATACCATGTTCCTTTTTATGACATGAAATCAAACGGCAAACATGATCGTAATTCCTTAAAATATTTTGTTCCAACTTCAAGAACATACTCTATATGCAATCTGTTAATATTTTCAAACTCCTACAAGCATCAGTTCCAATTAAATTCCCCTCGCACGCTTTTCATTGAACCATGCAAGTGAGATCACTCAATTAAATTAATTTCCATTACCTGTTTTGATTCAACATGAGTCTAACGACATAATTAAGCCCACATTCATTCCATTACGACACTGTCAACTCGCTCCAAGTCCGCCCCTATATATTCTGGCTCGATAATTCCATACAAACCAACAACACCAACTAAAAACAACAAATACAAATAAAACACAAACCAATGAGCCGAAATTTCCTTTTAGCAAAGCTCAAAAACACGCTCATAAATTACCTCAACATCGAACCATAATTTGCTGAGGCGTTCACAGCCGCCGCGCCGCCATCGAGGATATATCAAATGCGACCGAGTATGTAGGTATGTATAATGCGCCTAATCTGGCTATCACCATCATCAACCACCACGTATCCGATCCGTATGTGAGTCTGATCCAATGCGGCGACCAGTTGAGTCGTCCCGTCCGTCCGTTCGTCGTTGTCTTCTATATAATGTGGTTGGTTGATGCGGTGCAGCGGTAAGGCAATTGCGGTGTGGCGGCGGCGATGCCATTTGCAAATCTCTGCTTGTTACTTGCGCCGATGTTAAACATAATGCTTCGATCCGATTCAGATACAATTATTATTTTATCTGTTTGTTCGTGTATCTCATAATAAACATGTTTAGCAAAGCCGCTATCTAAAGGAAGAAGGGAAGTTGTATAAGCGGGGATCAGACATTACCCCACAGGTGGACTACTTCATTTAGCGCCTCTAGGCAAGTTTTTGAATTCGCCTCTTTAAAAGTGGGCAAACTATATTAGGGTACCCACGATATCGTCATCTTAAAAAAAATACGACTTCTCGTTTATCCTTTTATGTTCATAACTAAATTACAGATTTTTAGGAATAATTCGGAAGCCTCACATTTTGCGATGCTCTTTTCATTTTATTGTTTCAGCATTTGACTAATATCGCCCTCAAGCACTTCAACATTCATGGACAAGTCCGCTTTTAAATTCCTTCCACCAATATCCAGCATGAAATGAGACTACGACAATCGTTCATTTATATTGGAGTCCCAAACCAGAAAGTACACACAGCGAATTGATACAATCATACAAAGCAATCGTATCTCATACAAGATACTTTGCCAACAAAGATGTTAAGATACAAAGATATACTCCATACTCGCCGCCGCCGCCGGCCGCATACAAACCTACTCGACCGCGTTTCGGATGCGATTTATTTAATAGCACAACTAGTGTCAGACCATTATGTCTCTATTTGAATTCCTTGCCGGGGGCGGGGGAAAGGCGAGAGAGCTCGGAATCAAAATAAATGTTATACTCGCACAATATTGATTCAGTGCGAGGAGATATCCTTGCGGGGGTGACTCGCTTACTCTTTCTACCTCTCGTCCGCCATTCAAAAGATATACTCGCTCATAATCGAGTATCTCAACCGAAAAGGAACTTTTATTGCCATCAATAATATTTCCGCCATTCCACACTATATAACATCGCCGTGGATTGATCTCATCCGGTATTCGATGGGACAGAAGATGCAGAAGAGTGCAAGGGGGTTAGGACCTCATCGGGCTGGAGCTGCACTCACGTCTTTATTTTTGCAAGCTCGCGCTGCTTGAGCGAGTGGATGCAAAATTTGTTTGATCCAACTTTAACGATCGGCAAAGATAAAATAAAAATAAATCCACAAAACATTACCGGGCATTTATACGAGTACTTATGTATGTATGTATGAAATGGATGCCTCTTGCCAATTGTCCGCGCGTTGTATGAAGTCGATTGCCAATAAAACATATTTACATTTGTGCTTACGCTTCCTCCCGCTTTTGCCTTGTTTACCCCTCCCCCCCCTTTCTGCGAAATTCGCCGGTTATTGTGATCTTCTGTGAGAGGTGCAGAAATGCCGCTCAAGAGGAGGTCTGTCATAATATAAGCTTCTCAATCGGGCAATTGATTATTATTTTTTTTTTTTGTCATAAAACTGCTTTTGGGGAAAATTTATTGAATAAAAAAGTTGAATTGTTTATTATAATGTTTGCGGAATGTTCCATAAAAGTGCATTTTTTCAGAGGAGTTACTTAGAGAAGCGGTGTGAGTGGCATTTTGGAATTGGATATTATGATGTGCAGTATTGAATTGAGCTGACATCATGTTTATTATTTATTTTTAAATAATTGTGACATGGGATTATTGTAAAGATAAAATAATAAATATTTATGCTGTGGAATAAATCAATAGAGTGAATGCCAAGTTATTGGATATATTATTTTTATTAATTATAAATTATGTGATAATCTTTTGTGTCATGTCGTGCTTAGGTTTTTCCTGAAAGTTTGAAGATGATGTTTGACCTTTCGTGTAACGTTAAAAATTTTCAGACATACCATACTTTTGCATTAATTGCCGAAATGATTATGAGTTTTAGAATCGTTCCTATTTTTTATTGAAAATGCCTTAGAAGTAAATCTACTTCTACTCCTTCTACTTTAACCGATGCACGGTGGTCATGGTCTAGAGTCACATGTCTGTCAAACTGTAACCATAGCTCTCTTTCTGCTCTAAACTAAGCATTCACTTGAAGACTTCACCGGGTTGATGAAAACATCAATTTTGGATTGTTCCATGCATGAGGCCAATTTAATGCAGGCGTCGTTGCATTTGTTTGGCCTGCCTTTCGTCCGCTATAATATCTGAACGTCGTGTGCCATTAATTCCTTTTGAACTGGGTTCCCAGAACATTGGTTCATTGGTCATGCTGTATTTTGTCCAAGATGTTAATTTTGACGAGAAGGATTCCTGGGATTTTCTGGCTTTTTATTCAATTACTCTTTGCCAGTCCTAATGTCATGCGAAGCACCTGCATTGCAGCTTCTGTTAGCTATTCTTATATATCTTGGACATTGTTCAACCGTATGTAGGTGCTGGACAGACAACTGGGGAGTGGAGTTTTCCTTTCAGCCTAGGAGGCATTTACAGCCTGGATAAACTCAGGACAACCAGCAAATAATCATAATTTGCTGCATAATTTTATTCGGCCAGCTGATCTTATCAGGAAATTGGGGGGATGACCAACGGTTTCTACATCACCTTAGACAAACGTCTTAAATAAACTCTATGGGCAAAATTTACTTTAGCTTGGGGAGTGGACATTTTGTATTGAAAAAATCATCAAAATATATCTAGTGGAGTTAATCTCTATACAAATGAAAATCCTGCGCACTAAGGCGCATACGCACTTTTTTTATTTCACTGATTTTTAATAAATTCTCCTCTTCTCACCGCCAACACTAGTTTACAAAATTTTGGGTCACCGATGCTACCTAAAAAAAACAACTTTTTTTTACTAATTTGGGTTCGCTGAAAACGAAAATGACATTAATTTTTTTTTTCAAAGAACCGTTTTCGAGATATACTCAAAAAAAGTTTTTTTTGGTCTATTTTTCGAACACTGGCTTAAATCTTTTAAGTGATCTTTTTAATTTACAAATAGTAGATATTTTTGGAAAGATAACACTTTCTGCTTTCCAACGGTAGGTATATGGTTTGTTATAATCGGTGGCGAATTCATTAAGATACAAGCAATCAAAGATTATAAAAATCGATTTCTTCGAGCTTTTTTGAAAATTTATCATATTCAATTGAACCGTGTGGATAGAAAAAAAAATAGAAAAAATATTTTTTGGCTCAAATAAAATATATTTTTATAACAAAAATTTGAAGACCAAATTCGTTAAAATTGAACGAAAAATTAAAAAGATCGCTTATATCTAAGCCAGTGTTCGAAAAATAGACAAAAAAAAACTTTTTTTGAGTATATCTCGAAAACGGTTCTTTGAAAAAAAAAAATTAATGTCATTTTCGTTTTCAGCGACCCCAAATTAGTAAAAAAAGTTTTTTGTTTTAGGTAGCATCGGTGACTCAAAAATTTTGTAAACTAGTGCAATTGGCGTTGAAATAAATCTGTGAATAATTTTTTTAATGAGTTTTATTCCCTTGAAATTCATATTCCTGTTATAGCTCATTCATATTCTACATCATCATTTAATATTCGTAGGTAAGTACAATGTCAAAAATAGTTTTACGAAAAAATAGTATTCAGTTGTCTAATAGAAATTCACAATAATGTGGTTTTGAATATGTTTATTTGTAAAGACTTACATAGTTAGTTTCTAAGTTTTTAATATGTTGTTCGCCATTGTTGTCAGCTGGAAAAAACAAAATTTACAAAACCACTTTCCTATATCGAATCCATCTCCATCCTCAAAAAAACCACTTGCAGAAAATGAATTTATCTAAATAGAACAATTTCGTTTGCACAAAGGATTTCGTATTGATAATCATTTTAATTTTTTTTTTTTATTTTGAAACTTTTTGTTATGTGAAGTACCACCATCGAAAAACAATGAATTTTTTTCCAACATTTTTACCTATAATTTTATTTTTGAACATATACTCGTAAGTGAAAAACAAAGTTTGGGACTGCTTGGAAATCTGTTAAACTGTAACGACCTTTATGGTTCACACGTTCAACTTCATAAACATGATGAAAAAACAAGTTTTTTTTTACTAAACACAATAACGCCTAACATTTCTTTTCATTGCAAACAAATGTACATATTTCCAGCCAATCAAGAAATTTAATTTTCCACCTGGTATAATTAAATTGAACTAAGAAATGTGTTCCACAACGGTTCTTGTACTTGATATATGTTTTCCTTCTGATTGGTTAGTGTCTTAAATTATTTTAGATAACAACCAGTCCACTGTGATTATGGTTGGTCTATAAGATAAATGAATTTTGAAAATGAACTGTGGAACTGTAGATATATTTTGAAGAAAGTAGAAACTTTCTTTGTATATGAAAACTATAGTACTCTCATGGTGGAAGTCGAATGGGGCGACATCTAATGTATGCCGGCAACCCTTACTCTTTTTTTTTTGCGGAGAGCTTATGGAGGTTTTAAATGATATTTATTGATATTTTTTGGATGCAATTATCCAAAAAATAGTCTCCTCTTGCTCCTACCACCAATTTTCGACGCTTAAAGACTCACCAAATCGAATTTTATACCTCACATTTTGCAGCGCCACCACCAGGATCCGGGCAACCCTAAAAAAAACTCGCCATGAGAGTACTATAGTTTTCATATACAAAGAAACTTTGTATATGAATATACAAAGGTACAGTCAGATGTGTAGATAAATGTATATAATTTATTACTCAAATGTGGTATAACAATTACATAATTTTTTTTTTTGACAGAATTGTTTAAGCTCGGTTTTGACGTCTACCCAATTATCACAATTTTATAATAAATGTATATATAATAATATTATAATATAATTATTTCCTGTTAAGTGACCTTTATTTTTTAAATATCAACATCTAGTGGGCTTAAGGTCGAAGTTGGTTTGAAAAAATAACGCATAGTTCGTTTTAACCCTTCATTTTACAAGAAAAATTAATCAAATATTTTACTATATATATATTTTGTATATGCTTCGTTTAAAATAAATTCATTAATAAATAATTAACATAATGTTTGCTTTGAATATCTTTAAAAATACGTTAAAAAAAATTGTTTAAATTTTTTTCAATTGGAATATAACTTTTATATGTAAGCACATAATTAGTTGCAATTTAGAATTTGAATTATTATTTATCAATGAATTAAATCTTTATTCAAACTTAGACCTACTATAAAGGTCAATATTTTAATAATAATAGTTTGTTAGCTAGTTTTAAATGTATTTATCTCAATAAGTCAATTAAAAACTCTTTCAATTTTTATTAAATATTTAAAACGATGAAATCGTAAAAGTTCCAGAATTATAGTATCACATTAAAACACCTAACCAATTACACATGTCGTCATTACATCAAGGTAAATATTATTTTACAAAATTAGGATTTTAATTTTCAATATTTTAAATAATATTCCGTTCCTTTTTTAACATTCATCAGTTAACATTATATCGTCCCAAATATAAACTGTTGTGTGTGCCTGCATACAAAAAAAAAATTCCCAGCAGCTATTTTTTTGTAAAGTGCCAATCAATTTCTTCCAGTATCAAAAAAGGAACTGACAATATATTATCTCAACTATCCGCCGCGTCGCGTCGGTGTCATACCAAAGAACACCCCATGTGAGCTTCCATCGGAGTTTTTCTTACTTTTCATAGAATCTCCCCACCATGTACTCTCATTTCCCAATTTGATTTATTCAATCAACTTCCATATAACGCCACATTGGATGAACACTACTTGATGGCTGTCACATCACAATCGCAGCAGTCAAGAACCATATGAGCTCATCTCATTCCGACGCGATCCAGCCCAATCCAAGCAACATGAATGCTTTAAAAAAAATATGACGAAACAATTTGTCGAGAGATAAAACTAATGGACACGTCCGTCTGTCTGTCTCTCTGTCCTTCTGCGAGCTGCCACTGCGCACACAGTTAATGCTGTGGGCCAGCAGCGCCAGCCAGCGCCATGATTGAACCCCAAACGATACAAATAATGCTCCCCATTTGTGTTCGCCCAACTCCCGTACCTAGTTCCCCCCTGAATTATGCCTGAACTTTAGCGCAATTAAGGCGTATTAATTGCTTGTATTTTGATACACTGAGTGCTCCCGGGCACGCATTTATCTTTTTTACTGTATAGCTCTGACTATCAATCCGTTGAACGGATTCCCCCTTTTTTTTTTGTTTTAATTGATATGGCCAGATAAATGGAGAAATAATTTCTTGAAATGGATGCATGAGCATTAGCAAGAGGAGGTAAAATAATTGGAGACGAACAGAAATTTTTTTGTTTTGAAACCATTATATTTTTTTTTAATTTTATGCGTTACGTTGCGACAAAAATAAAGACAAACTTTATAAAGGCAACATGAAAATGAGCAATCTGATAAAGTGATTCGAGAAGGTTAATTTATCTTAAAAGCTACTTTCTTGATTTAAAAAATAAAATAGTCTTTATAGTGTTTCAAAGTGAACTTTTCATTAAATTCATTGGATCATTATTTTTTTACTAATTGTTCATTTTTGTTTTAAAAAATCGTTTTGTAAAAATAACTACTGATTTTAACTTCTGTGAACAAGTGCCCTAAAAAAATTTAATTCGATATATTAACTTCATTTAGTATCTAATTAAAAAAAAATACTAAACAATATTATATAAATAACTAGTGTGCTCTCAGGCGTATACGTACTTTTCCTATTTTCTTAATTACTAACTAAATTAATTTTTTGGGTGGATCTATAATCTAAGATTTTAAAGTTCATGAAGTTCATTGAATTAACAAATCGAAACAATGCAAAAAGATGAGTTAAAAGTTTTTGTTCACTTTTCTGAGAACTTTCCTAGAGTGATATGCAAAAAAAATATGTAAACCGAGATCGATCTCAAGCTGTGAGTTTGAACTCAAAGTATAGAGATCGATCTTTTGACGAAAGCTCGATGTGAGAAAGTTATAGTTTTGGTATGCAAAAAGATGAGAAAACGTTCGATTCGATGGGTTTTCTCTTATTCAGTCCATAAACAATTATCAAAATGGCCGAGTTTCAGAATAATTTTGTTACAAATCGTTCTTATAAAAATGAATATGTCCAATTTGTGAAGATTTTCGAAAATTGTATAGATTTAGTGAAGCGAGTGCGCAATTATTTCCTGACGAGTCTTTGACTCATGAAGAAAAAATGAGGATTTATATAGGAGAACCTGGATTTCAAAGTGGTGTTGGCGACGATATAACTGGTGTCAATCAATCAACGATATCTAGAGCGCTGCAGCAAGTCGCAACAAAAATTCCAAGCCGTCCTGAAGAACTATTTTCTTATTACCAGTTTTTTTTTGTGTATCTATTTTGCCTTTTAAGCGGAATTTCATATTTGCGACCTTTTTAAAAAATTTGTATCACTTATGGAGGTCTTCACCGAATTTGTGTTTATATACTGCTATGATTTTCAGCACAGCCTCCCTTTTTTTGCCTTGAAAAATGCTGAGAATTTTGAAGTTTGAAGTTCTTTTACTAAAAATTCACTTAGTTGATCACAATTATTGTTTGAAACACTTTCATTTTGACTTTCAGAAGACATTTTTCCGTTTTCTACTTTGACTAACCGAAACTACAGCTTTTATTATTCATACGAAGAGCTTTGAGATCTTTCTCATTCCATCGAGTGAGTGAACACGTTTTTTTGCATATGAAACTGAGTCCAAGCTTTTACTCTGCTCGATTGATCTCTTATGCGAGTTCAAGCTCATCAGCTCTGACTCTTAGATCTTTCTCATTTTTTAGCATTTGACCCATTATTTCACTTTAATGAATTTTATGCATTTGAAAGCGATTTTATGGCAATAAAAAAGTTGTTTCTTTTTTAATTAGGTATTTTAAAAAAATTAAGAAAATTTTTTAATGTTTTTTGGTATCCCACCAAATTGCATTTTATAGTTCCAAAATGCTCTAGGAAAAAAAAACATCACCTTCCAGACCTTAAATTCAAAGAAATCTTAGATCTTTTGATATCCTCTGTTAACATAATATTATGTTTGCGAAAACATACATATCTGCGCTGAACTATGTTTTCCCCCATTTTAGCAGGATGGGTGATTTTTTTGGAAAAGATAATTAAAACAGAAAAAAATTGAATCAAGTTATTTTAGCTGATATTCTAAAAAAAAAAATATTTTTATACTTTTCGTCTTTAATCAATTCATTCAGCACCTTAACCACCAGTTTTCTAATTAAGTTAGGTATTTCCCATTTCAGCGTAAGATTCTAAAATTAATAATTCTGTCTTAGAAATGCCCTTCAAACAGAAAATAATGTGAAGAATACGATAAGAGCAATTATTTTTGAAGCAAGACAAGTCAATGTGGGCTAGAGTGAGCTTCCAATGAATCAATGTAGAGAAAATGTTACTTGACTATACTTTTTTAAGAACAAATGTTAAAGTTGTCCTAGGACAGTTGTAGAAATATCACGAAATAAAAAAACGTAGCATCCGAAGTTGCAAACAGTTGTGCTTTCTGTTTTCCAAGAATCTATATAAGGCGTAAGGCCTTTATATGAAAACATCGTGTGATCCTGCCTTTTATCAGGAACTATTTCTCAGATGCAAGAATTAGTTTTCACTTTGGTGAATATATTGCTATCAGTAGTTTTAAGAGTTGTTCAGTAAAAAAAGCCGCAGTAAAACGCAGCTTTTGTTATTTTAAAACTTTAAAAAATTCAATATTATTTTTTTGGATTTTGAAAAATGAGTTCCAAAAGTTTTGAGTTGTATTTTTTTTAGAATTACAAGAAATAATAATATATACGTTCACTTTACTGTTAAAACCAGAAGTAGCTACACATAAATTGTTTAAAAAGTTTTAAAAAATATCATTGTTTTAATTTTATATTTTCATTTGTTTTATTTTTTACTATTAGATTATTTTTATTTATTTACAAAACTACCAAAGATTTAATTTACAAAAATTTATTCAACTATTCAACAAAATATTATTTGCCTAATTCAAACTTAAAGTTAACAATAAAATAATTTCAAATGTTACAACCAATAAGCCTTTGGTGGTTCATAAGCATTAACGAAATGCACGCCGGCGTCTGTCTCATGATTATTCGGCGGCAATTCGTATTTGATTCCTCCAGCATTCGATGATGGATATGGAGGCGGTTGATGAGCAGGGCCTGATGAAGCAACTGGAACAATTCCAACTGATCCATGCATATGCATTGTCATGCCTTCCATGGACGATGACTTTCTCGAATCAACTCCGTAAACTCCCACAACTGGATACTTCTTCCAATCAAGGCTGCATTTTGAGGCAGATGCAGGATCGGCACAGCCATTATCACATTCCATTCGTTTTGACTTGTAACGTCGATTTTGGAACCAAATTTTGACTTGCGTCGCCGAAAGGCTCAATTTGTGAGCAATAACTTCACGTTCGGCACCGGTTAGATATTTCTGCTGACGAAATCTGCGTTCGAGTTCGAGAACTTGAGCTTGGGAGAATAGGACACGAGGCTTTCGTTTCGCTCGAGGTTTTCCATTTTTTCGCAATTCGGACCGTGATGATGTGACATGGGTGGAGTCTTCTGTGAAAGGAAATAAGAGATATGAAAATGAATATTTGTGGTTTTGAGAACCCCGAAGATCAAAAATGAACTTACTCTGTTGTGCTGCATCCGTATCGTCGGTATCTTCAAAATCGCATATCGTCTCAAGATCCTTGACGTGCTGTGAGGTGATTTCATTGCAAGGACTGCCACTATTTTGGACTGAAACTAGTGGATCCTTTTCCGAGCTGGGACACGAAGACCTACTTGTGCAAACATCGACTTCGGCTGAACTATTCAAGTCTAACGTCGGAGAAGGTGTCACATAAGATGGCGGCATCACCTCCTGCTTCATATAGGTGCCATCATTCAGAAGGACATGCGTATGTGATCCATTCGGAGGAATATCAGCATACGGGTATGTGAATCCCTGTGAAGTTGCTGTGGGGTAGTATTGATGGGGAGGGTATTGATATGCTTGCAAGGATGGATGGTGATGGTGATGATGTGGACTGTTGTTGTAATCATACGATGAGTAAATCTGACCTTGAGCAATGTATCCGTGTGGAACAACGGCAGGATCTGGGTAGCGATCATAGTCAGGATACAGATTCGTTGCAGGGCTGGAGCTGGAAATAAAATTGAGTTAGGTTAAACATGTGTTGCAACATATGATGTATTTAGTAGAAAAGTTGCAGATGTAGTGTGTCTTTTCGATCTTTTTAAAGGAACAAGAAATTTTGCAACTACATATTTCATTGCGATCTAAATAGAGAGTCCGATGTCCTTTTTGTCAGAATGATATGAACCATATTAAGCACAGTGTGAGTTTTGTATAATATCATTTCATGCACCATTACCCAAATGTGTAACAAATGTGATACCCTGTGAAGGAAAGAGCAAAAAAAAGGATATGGAACAATGGATGTGCATAGACACACACATGTGTTGACCAGGATGTGAATTTGAGATGAGCGTCCGCCGAGTTTCCGTTTTTGTCATTTTCCTCTTTTGTGCTCGTGTAATTTTATTTTTGGGTTTCTTTTATTGTGTGGCTGATTTTTGTTTATTTAATGGTTACGAGACGAGGTCGCAGGATTAAATATTTATTTTTAGAGAATTGTTTTTGAATGAATATTCTAGGCGTAAGGCGTGGGCAAATACTCGTTTTAAATGGATAAAGAATACGAATAAATCACAAAAATTAAATAATACGCTGCAGTGCCACAGGGAACCGCTTTGTCACCTAGTCTCTTCCCCATTTCCATCATTTATAGTCCAGTCAACGTAGACTTTAAATCAAAAATATTTTTTGGATTTTTAGTTATTATTTGCTGTATTGCTGTGTAGGTATAACCCCAATTAAGTAATATGTAATGCTCCAGGTTAGGACCGTTCACTTGAGGCAGGAAAGATAAATAGCGGATTACTGTATGGTTCCTGCCAGGAATAAATCGTATTAAATCGTACCTAATTGGAAATTCAGTTTTTTTTTTTCATAAAACGAAAACATAGGAATCCAAAGGAATTTAGGAGCAACGTAATCCAAACTCCCCCTGGAAAAGTGTACACATTTTAATTAAAGTGTATGATTTAAGAATTCGCCATTAAATTAGTCGTATGTTTTCTACAATTGTAGCCAAATTTGTGTCAAGTTATAGCGAAGAATAGTTTATGGCTAAGGAATTTGTCGTTAGCCACTCTTGAATTAGTTCTGACAATTTAAATTTTACTGTCCTATGTTTTGTATGTTTTATTTTTAATTCATTTAAAGTAAGGAAAGCACATCTAGAAAATGAGTAAAAATTTCTTATATTGGACTTACATTTACAATTTTAATAAAATCGTTCGATGTTTTCCTGTGTATTTCTACAAAATTAGTAAAGCTTCTTCCTAAACAATGTAAAAGCTTCTTACAGTTATATGTAAGTATAACACTTACAATTTTTCCCAAAACTGGTCGCTAACTAATGTACTTCAATAAACTGGCACATCTAAGCTAACGGCAAAATATTTACCTTAAATTATAAAAAATTTTGACAGAAGCTTTGTTTATTTTTTATGAATTTAACAAATGACCAAAAAAACATGAAAAACGATGAATTTAAAAATTTCAACTAATTTTATACAAAATAAAAGCAAATTATTTAAAACATAAACTGTTCAACAAAAGAAGTATTTAAACTTTTTTATTTATTATAAAAAAGTTGTTTTTCTAGTGGCTGCATCGCTAACTTGACAAAAACTTAGCAAAACATGCAACAAAAAAACAGGAAAACATTAAACGACAAAATCTTAAAAGGCAGAACTAATTCAAGACTAATTAATGACAAATTCCTGTTCAATCAACTTTGCCTACGCTGTAAGAAGTTTTTACCTCCAGATATAACTTGATGTCAAGTTAGCAAAGCAGAAAAAAACATAGAAGACATAGGATTGTGGAATAGTACTTCGCTAACTTGACATTCATTGTTTGCTTCCCTCAACTAAAAACAAAAAAAAAACTACGAAAAATTGTTTTGAAGCTCTTTAAAGGTCGAAAGTATCTTCAATAGTTGGGAGCAGTCTTAGAGACCTGTGGAATCATTTCAACGAACGCTTTTACCTAAATCTGAATTCAACAATATTTTCTCAAATAATCCAGATAGCCCTTCATCTGAAAGCAACTCCTGTTATTTCTTATAGTTTTCTAATTTATTAGGTAAGCTAAACCTTCAAGTTTTCGATGGACAAATTTTAAGTAATGAGAAAGGACTTCGACCATTGTAGGTATAGGCAGGAATACTATACAGAAACGCCAATTTGTATTCAAAAGTAAACATATAATCCGGCTGGAATAAATTGTAGGCAGAGATCCTGGCTTTTGGTAAGGAATCTTCAGTCATTCCGAACCAAAAAAAGTCTTTTAGTGCACTGGAAACTCTTGATGAAAACATAAACTCGAAACCCAAACAAACCTACAGCCACACTACTGAACAAACAGTAGTAGTAATGCAAAAACCCGGGGACGAAAAAGTCATATTTTCATAGAATGCCCGTCTCAGAAAATTTTTAATAATTCAATATCAAAGTAAAGACGTCTTTAAGCTATAAGACGTTTTTACATCACCAAAAATTCATGGTCTTTTAAACATTTTTTCCAACTTCAATTCTAGTCTCACAAGATTGGAATGATACTCGAAATCGCCATTTTTTTCAATTCTTTCTTTATGTAGGTAAACAAATTTTCAGCAATTTTAAATTCTCACCTGTCCATATGGCAACCAGTATACGGTTCATTCTGATTGACCAAATTCAAAATATCCTTCACCGAAAATGGCGTCGTATTGCAGGAATCAGAATTTGTCAAACTCCCAGGACTCGGATGATTGTATTCGTAATATCCTTGTTGAGGTGGTTGCTGGTGTTGTTGTAGCATCGTTTAATTTTTGTTTTTTTTTTTGTTTTACTAATTCACTACAAACATTACTCGAGAGAACAAAAATTCCTTGAATTCGCGACGGCTGTGTCGAGAGTTTAATTTCAATTTATATTGAGTTGATTAATTAATTAATTTTCAAACACCGTTTACGTCTTCCATTTACAAGTGTGGATTCGAAACTGACCGACACCGACGCACTGATGCGGAAAATTGATTTGAATCTTCAAAACAACACCACACAACATTCCAATGGAATGAAACAAATTACTCTAGACAGGCACCCACACCCACTCCCTCACCAATTTGTTCGTCCATTCATCCAACCAAACCGTCATCATCCCTTATTTTTAGAAACATTGCTTTATTCTTTGTATTGAAAAATGGAATACGTTATACTGAACCGCCTTTTAAAAATGGCAGCAAATTGAACCAATAAGAATTCATTTTCAAATCCAAAATGTTCCTCTAGCGATGTCAGAATCAGAAACAGAATTTCTTTGTGAAGGGAACATTGTGGTTTTTTTAAACAAATATTTTTATATTTAAAATGCAATTTTTTTTTCTTCTTTGGAATTTTTATTTGTGGAATAATTTTATCGATTTTTGCACAAAATTGGTGTAATTGTCAATTGATGGGTTTATGGTACTTAGAAGCCAATTCAGCAAAGCTGCCACTTGTCTGTAGTGCTTGTGGGAGCTCTTTGCTGCGATTTGTGTGGAATTATCACTTCAAGTAGCCAATATAAATACAATTGAGAGGAGTGAAGTGTTTTAGAGAGCTAAGGAGCTAAGGAGCTGAGGTAAGTAGGTGTAGTTTAGTTATCTCCTGTTGACTTCAAGAGTGATTATGTTTTGAAGCCAATTAAGAAATGAAAGGTAACGGTGGCGTATATTAATGATATTTTTGAATAATGATAATATTTCAATGTAAATCAATTAAGTGAACATGGTTAATGAAGTCGGTGCTTCCAAAAATTGTGTGTCCACTTTTTAATAGCCGTTAGCACAACAATTTTCAAAAAAAAAATAACTTTTGAACAGCTCAAAACAAAATTTTCCGATCTTATGATTCTCTAAAATAGCCTCAAATTCAACAGTTGCCCGTGCTTGAACGCATTGAGAATAAGTTAGGTATATCTCAGCAGTAAATGCTAGTTGAGATCACCGGCTTCCCGCCCGCCGTGTAAATAAAGAAAGTCCAAGGTGGCCCTTTAAAGATACGTTGACTAATATTATGGAACGTCCCAAAATGTTAAGGCCGCACCACCATGTTTTTCAATTGAAAGCTTGATAGACTTTCCATATAATGTAAGGCATAAGATCAAATAAGAATTCGATTGTGAACACAACCGCAACACAGGGGACAGTATTGAACGCAAAGTGGAAAACTCGTCACACACTGAAGATCAAATGAGCATTTGAAAATTATACTAAACTAGACTTGACATTATTAAACAGAACAATCCATTTTATGTTCTGAACTAAATTTCCTCACATCCTCTTCTTTATAATGACAGCTTTTACCCTTTACGGTACAGTAAACATACATATGTCACGGAAAGTTTGAGCTCAAAAATGAAGATACCTCCGAAAATTTCAGGAATAAAAAGTTTGTAAAAATCGTTAGAAGCGGTTTTTTCAAAAAAATATTTTGTATATTTTGTAAATCTTTTAAGTATTTTTAGGCAAAAAAAATAGTATGAAATTTTGAATACCTATAAAATAAAAACACTCGGTTTCGAAATATTGAGTTTTCAAATTGAAAATGGTTTTGTAATAAAAAAAATATAAACTTTTTAAAAGCGGCTTTTATTGAGGTAATAATATAATACCTAATATAATAAAACCAATTCATCGTTTAGGTAAAAACTTTTCGCTTCAGTTGTTTAAGCTATGAGACAGAGTGATGGACAGAGTGATCGACAGACATAAGCGCTACACCCTAATTTTCCCGTTCTACATAAATATTATCGTTATGAAAGCTCCAAAGACAAATAAAAAACTTGACCAAATATCAATAGGATAGCGGCAGCTGAAAAAAAAATAACAACAAATTTAAAATACAAATTATTTTTAAATGAAAAAAAACTACTTTGCAGATTTTCAATATTCAATGCTATTACTTGACTTAAAAACGAAATTTTAAGAAAAATTATTCACCTTTTTGTAAAGTACACAGAAAGTACACAGAAATCCAAAAAACTATTTTTTTTTTTTTGAAAACGTTTTTCTTGTTGATTTATACATATTTTCACAAATTCAAAACTTGCTCAAAAGTAGTTTACTTCTAAAAATGTTGAAAACGGGCTATTTCTTCAAAACATATCACTGATCAAGATATAAAAAAAATTGATCTTATGAATTCGATGAGTATGCACCAGTTTGGAGCTAATGGGCTATAAAATTAGAGGTGATACGAAACTTAAATATTTACGTTGTACTTAAACTCTTATGATGTACTTTTTCCCCTTCGTAAATTGTGACATCATAAGCTCATATAATCAACTTAAATATTAAAGTTTCGTTTCAGTAAATGGTTCATAGACTTTTAAGTGTTTTCATTTTAAGGTTATCTTTCTGCACATTTCCTTCAAGCATTTACTATATCGCTTGGAAAATGCTTCCATAAACCTTACTTTCATAGGAAAGTATATTTTAGATCTTGGCCCAAGAATTCCCATCAGTTGTTTAGCCCTGAGTGTGAAATTGACTGATTTCTAAGAAAATGCTTAAACTTCCGGACAAAGTTTCCCAATCTACAAGTTCTATTACATTTATATTTCCTACTACTTTTCTTGATAATTCCATTGTCAAAACACACATTTTTTATTTTCCCATTCATGATGATTAGACTGATTGTCCTCGTAGAATTCTATTGTATGGTAACCGAACAAAACCAGTGCCCAGAGATTGTAAGTCTTCGAATCTGTAATACACTTTCAAATGATAACTCTATTTTTATGGGAAGAATGAACTAATAAATTTAATAACTGAATATTTCCATATGGAATCTATTAAACAATTAGTTAGACCTTCAATCATACCATTTAAACAAAAATAATTTATTTGTTTAGCAAAATACTCATCCCTATTGTTCGATATCCTTTCAAAAAAAAGATCACATCGATCTTCAAAAATACACTTCCTAAAAATTGCATATGAACCCAAATGAAAGTAACAAACATGCATCACCACTTTCATTGTCTCCTGAATAGCAAAGACGCCTTCCTGGCAAAAAGTCAGGCGCCTCTGTCTCTGCCGCCATTGACTCACAACACTGCACTGTAGGTATAACTGTGTGTAGGCTTGTAGGTGGCCATGTCACACATGTCCAATATCATAATAAAAATTCCATTTCAATTCCATATGCTGAAACTGATGTCGGGTCGGTAAAATAGCAGATCTCCCCGCACATGAGATCATTCCATTGTGAACGACAACGAACAAAAATGCTCAGCAGAAAATTGCAAATTCATTAAATTTATCGAAAAATAAAATTTATTCTTTCAGTTTTCCTTATCCCTCGAATTAAATGGCAGTTTGCGAACATTTATCATCGAATGCAAGCAATAAAATGATTTTTGACTTTTTTATCAGAACAGAAAAACACTCTGAAGCTGGATGCTGGCGGCTAGATGCTTTGGGGTCGCATTTCTCATAAATGTAAAAATAACGATCAATTAGTTGGAGATATCGCGCAATTAATCGAACCCCAATGTCTGATGTAGAATATATAATTTGTTAGTCTGCGGATGATCCCATTGCTTGATCTCGATCTCGATTTCGATCTCGTTCGCCCTTGCTGCCCACTTTGTTTTCCAATATTTTTTGATTTGATGAATCAAAGGGGAACGGAACATCACGCAGAAGCTATATGGAAATTATAAAAGGCCATGTGCCTGGGTAATGTTTTGTTCGGTTATCGCTCACAAAAATAAGACATTGAACATTTTTGTAATATTTTTAGTTTTAGATACTTTTTGGTTTTCCCCTTTTTAGATTAAAAAGATTGCGCTATTGCTACTGGTACTTTGGTGAGCGCTTACGCTCAGGTTATTGTGGCAGTTTCCCGACTGATGGTTTAGTTTGTTGGTTGGGAATTGCGCATAATAATGCTAATGAATTTATGGTAACGGTATATTCTCAAGTGGATACGGCACGCAGAGATGTTAGGAAATGCATTCGAGTCGACCGACGACGATGACGCGACATGGCTTGGCTGGCTAATGGTGTAATGGTGCAGGATGAGCGTATGGTGCGTTTTATCTGCGTCCGCATTATTAAGTGCGGTCTTTTTGAAAAGTAGTCGCAATGATATACAGGTCTGCAAGGAATGGTTGGTTGTTAAATGTAATTGTGTAGCTTGACATCATTTGTTATTTTTGGAATGTTAAAGAATTGCGTATTTAAATATTAAACATTTTTTTTTAATTAAAAAATCATGGACAACGTTTTGGGAAAGGAAACTCAAAATTCTTAGTGATGAGTTTTTTGCAAGCCAGAAATGTAACAAAATGTTACGCTGAAATTAAATATTTTTTTCTTACATTTTTTCGTAGTTTTTGAAAATTGAAATTTTGAGAAAATTGAAATAACTAAATCTTGTTCTTATAATTTTTTTTTAGATGCAATTCTGGCTCTCATTTTTTTTTTAACTGTTATTTTGAGACATTTTATTTCATAATAGAGATTTTTTTTTAAAGTTCACAAAATCACCAATTTCGCACTGGATCTTAGCTGCCATATTAGAAAAAAGTGCGTATACGGCCTAGTGTACCAATATAAAAAAAATATTCTATCAACCATAGTGTGTATCTATATCTATTGTAAAAGGTGTTTTTAAGGCCTAAAAGAGTAACTTTTTGAATTGAACATGTACCTATAATCAAATACGAGTTTGGTGAGAATAAAAATGTTAAAACAATAAAAATAGTGATTATAAAAACTTTATAATTATTTGTAAGCAAAGCAAAATATAAAAATAAATATAATTAAAACATGAAATTTTATTTCTTATATTACTGAAATATTACGAAAAATTAAGTATTTGACTTTTTTGTTTTGTTGCGGCAATATATTTACTCCGACAATAATATTGAAGGAAATATTACTATAAAGTAGGGACCATTGTACTATTAAAGCTTTAGGCCCAAAAATTATAAATCCATCTGTTAGACTGTTAGATAAATGATTGATGGCAAACAAATCTGGCAAAGATAATTCAAGTATTCGGATTTCCGAACCGAAATATTTGCATGATTTTTTTTCCAGTATCACTTTGAGCTATAAAATCAGTATGATTAAAAAACTAAATTTACAAGAATAGCGAGATAATTTTTTAGAAAAGCCAACCATTTTACAGTTACCTTATAATAATATTTTCCTTTGGTACAGGACATACAAAGACATTTGATACCGCTGCAGTTCAAACGAATACACATCACACTAACCCAGTTCATACCGAGAGATATACTTCATAGATAGGGACAGTTCATACCAAAAGGGCAAATTCCGAAGCGATTCTACGCGAAAAAAAACTGGTATTGATGTAATTTTAGAAAGCGAAAGTGTTTAAATTGTTTATTTTACATTTGGGGCAGATGCAAATTTGGGTATTTGCGGTATAATGAACTGTTGGTATTTGGTGTGAACTTATTGAATTGCTAAAATAATCCAAAAAGCATTTTGAAATTCCGAGGTTTTCAAACAAAAAATTTAATTGCCTTTTGAAAACTTCAAAAAACATTTAATTGTAAATTATGAAATGGTATATTTTTGAGATTATTGTGATCCGTCAAACTATTTATGAGAACATTGAAAACCAAAAATTTTGGTCTTTGGCAGTTACCGTTAGTAACAATTTTTTTGATATATATTTTTTGAATACAAAAATTTATTTTCTTAATGTTTGAATACATTTTTCTAAACCCACAGAAAAAATGTATTTAAACATTTTGGGATTCAGTTTTGAGGTCTAAAAAATTTGTCATATTCCGCGTTCTATTACAGGTTCCGTTATTTTGGTTCAAAAACATAATTCTAATTTCGCCTGTATGGAGTCATAGCAAAAGTCTATGAAGAACCAGGTCTTAGGTGACTCGCTTAACCACTCCTGTGTGTGTGCTATTAAAGGAACAAAGGAACAAATTTTATGCCGAATCCGAAGAGCTAGGGAAAGAAGCACTCTATTCTTGACAATTGGAGACTCTTGGAGAACATCTGAATCTTGCAAAAGGCAGAAGCCCGTGAAAACATTTCTGTTTTTAAGATGAACGAAGCTGGGAATCGAACCCATACATTGTATGACAGTCCTACGTACTAACCACGGGTTACTATATTTTTGCTCCACTAATTGCAAAATCAATTTTCTTGAAACCATTTTGTAGAAGTAATATCCAACATGATTGTAATGTAGCAGCATCCATTCTTAAGTTTTTGGACGCGTAACGGAAATAGTGGTTCGATGATTTTAAATGTAAAATCTTAAATATTTGAAGTTATTGTCATGTGGTAAACGTTAAATTCCTAAACCAAACATAAATAAAATTCATTGCTTCCTACAACAAGTGTGCTCTTCAAACAAAGAACCCTTTCATTTTCACCATTTCAATCAAACAACAACACGATGTAATATAGATGGGTTGGGTATAGTTTACAAAACAAACATATTACATCCTTCTAAATGAGTATCATTCCATGACATTTCTGACTTAATCATGGCCATTGGATGGATTCAATTTCGCTGCCAATCAATCATGCGTTAAATCTTTAGGAAGAAAGTGTCAGCATATAGGCTGTCGGGATCAGTTACAGAATCAACTGATTGTCTGATAGAAAAAACAAACCGCCTTGCCGTCATGTCCGTATATACATACTAGCGTCTATCCCTTCGTCTCCGCCTAATGTCCGACCGTTCTCAAATTTCAAAAACACAACTCAATAATTTTGTTTACAACATCTCATATCGTGTCCTTGCTCTAGTTTTTTTTTTTTGAAAATATCTTTCCTGATTTTCTATTCATCCCCGAATAGCAATTTTGATAATTTAGTTGGTGACATTCATGAGATTCACCACCAACGCTAACGTCTAGACGCCAGACTATAGGAGCCAAAAGATATCCTTTTTTGTTGCTTATATATACCACACAGAGTTATATATTATCCTTGTTTATCAATTCATTATACGAGCTGACTGCGGTTAATCCAGAGTTCAGTTCTTCCTTCAACGGTTAATGTTGAACATAAAACTAAGGATTTAGTATTTGATAATACAGAGTTCAAGTGGTTTTGAGGGTTACGAACTAAATTTGTCATTTTCTAATAGCGCTGGGATGACATTTTTGTGGCCGCTGTCATCGGCATCGGTGCGGCATCATAGAAGATATGCAGTTAAACTAAACTCGCTGGTGGGTGAAATATTAAATAAACAAATAGCTGGTAATAAAGTCAATGGTTTTGTGCTGGGAAATTTTCCGTTGAAGGAAAAACAAAACAATTAGTGAAAGGATTTTGTGATGGAATCTCAAGAGCGGTCTGAATATTATTTCACTAAAAGAATTTTTATGACTTCAATTTTAACTCACAAATTTATAATTTTCTTGAAGGTCAATTATTTTTTTATAATTTATTGTAAACGGTTTGTTTAAAAAAATTAATGAGGATAGAAAGTAAATTTGAGTCCCAGATTTGGGATAGTTGTATAAAGTATGAGCAATTAGATGTAATATGAGCCTGTGGATAATAAGCCCGTGGGATTATATGAGCAGTAGGTATTTGGGTAGATACAAAGTGCTTTATGAACTTTAATTAAATTAATATTAAGAATTAAATAGTTCCAACATGGCCAATGGCCAACACATTATGCGTGTCTAAATTTGATTTCCGTAATGGTCTCCTAATGTAGTGTGGTATTTGACATTTTTTGATTCATATTTTTTCAGGTCAATTTTTTTTACAGTTTTTGACATTTATTTTTTGTCAGAGTTGGTAGAAGAAACTTCAAATTTGTTTTGTTTAGTTTTTGAAAAATATTATTATTAATTTTTTCTGTTGAATTCTTACTTGCAACCTATACTATAGGGCAAGTTTTGAAGTGATGAAGAATCGAGCTCGAGATATTAATCAATCACACCCAACACTAGGATGAACGCTAGAACAAATTGAAAATTCGATCACGCAATTCTGTACGTGTGTACAAATCTGTCTGTCCGTACGTGCCTCGGCCTACAGCCCAAACTACTGAAGGGAGTTTTTTTTCAAATTGGGTACTCAATGGTTTAGCTATTTCCTAAGAGGCGAAATTAAATTTGTTTTAACCTTATTTATCTCAATAACGGCTCTTACAATTTTAATGAAATCAATTTGTTTGAAAAATAATTTAGGCTTATATATTTTGACACCTCTTTTTTTTTGATTTTTTACGAAAAGAAGAATTCATTTTCTTTGGGTTGGAAAGCTAGGGATAGCCTTTGTATAAAAAAACTATAGTACTATAATGCCAATTTTTTTTTCATGTTGCCGGGACCAGTGTGGTGGCGCTTCAAAATTTTAGGTTTAAAATTTGATTTGGGCAGTCTTTAAGCATCGGAAATTGTTCGTAAGGGCAAGAGGAGACTATTTTTTGGATTATTGCATCCAAAAAATATCAATAAATATCGATTTAAGCCTCCACAAGCTCTCTGCAAAAAAATTTGAGTAAGGGTTGCCGGCACACTTTAGCTGTCGCCCCATTCGACTTCCACCATGATAGTACTATATAGTTTTATATACAAAGGGATAGCTCTACAACTCGATTCGAAAATCAAATCGTACGAATTAAAAAAAAAATTTACCATCAGTTGTTCATAATTTATTGTTTAAAGAAATTTAAAGAAAAACCGGGTTCAGTGCAGTTTCCCTTACTTTGTTGGCCTGAACAATCAAAGTCCTAAAAATTTACATGCTACTCTTCATCGAATTTGAATAGCAAGTCGTTTATTTTCATTCTTCCGAATGGTCGCTTCCCCTACTATACTATATTTTTCAAACAACTACGAGTACTTAATGTTTAAATTGTCTCTGTCAATGTTGATTTGAGTTTTAACTAACAAATAAATGTATATAAAAATAAATAAAATCCAATTACAAGTGAACAGTTTCGTATAAAATACAAAATTCATTTTTTTATTCATCATGTACAAGAACCAGGTTGTAACATTGGATAAATGAATTTGTGGAGGCAAATTGTAAATTCATTTATAATTATAATTGTGGGTTGTGTACAGTCAAAACAAATTTTTTGAATTGTTTAAGAATAAATAGGTTTGGAAATGTGCTAAACGGTATCTTGCTATAATAAATATTTTTCTATGAAATATTATTTTATAGTAAACATATTTTTTGCATGGTTTTTTGTTTTTCAAAATCAGAAACATTTCATTGATTAAACAAAAGATTTTAACAAAGGGTTTCATTGGATTCAACATTTAGTCGCTAAAGACTAGTTAGCTATTTAAAAAAAATGTTGTAGTGGGAAAAAAATTGATCTGTCGACTTTTTGCACAAGATAATGATGAATTCCTTCTTTTTGGATCACAATTATTTTGAAAATAAAAATGGCCAAAATCGAAAAATTAACAATGGCCACTTTTTTCATTTTCCAATCATATAGCCTTATAACTTATTAAATGGTGCGGTCTCACCATAAAAAAACCGTAGTCTTATTTCACTCAGCCATTTAATAGACTTGAGTCCGAGTGCGGGTATATTTCGGTCTTATATGGGTTCCACTTAAGCAACGGGGAGTTCTCAAAATCTACGTGCGGACGGATGTTGATGGACATGTTGAGCAGGTTAAAACAAAGGTTAGATGCCCAGCAGGAATCAACGAAAAGTTCCCAATTAGATAAGGTGTGCCCCAAGGAACCGTCTTGAGTCCTTTGCTTTTTATTACTGTAGCTGGCTTTCTGCTTGATGATACAATTACGGACCCGGATTAGCCGCCATCATAAGTGAAGATCTTATGTTCTAGAGCAACGATCACATGATAATTGATGGCTTACAGGAAAACGTATATCCTATTAGCGCGAAAAGGCCCAATTACCTCTGTTGTCCGTTTTCTGATCCACACAGGCCTATTCTGTATATCTTTTTCCCAAGTGCGAAAATTTAAATATCTTCGATATGTGATCAATAGCAAAGTATCTTGGGATGACGACATCAAACAACGTGATGGTGACTCTTCAATCTCTTGTGAGCGGAAAATTGTAACTAAGCTGAATAGAAAGCTGTACATGGCAGTTATTCATTCAAGCTTGCCTACGGTTCATAGTGTTAGGCAATGTACAAGAAGTATGAGAGTCAATCTACGGTAACTGAAATAAAGATGCTTTGTATGACAGCACGGAGTCAAAAAAGCGTGATCAAATAAGAAGAAAAAAATCCAATGAAGCCTTCAGCAACTCAGTCAGTACTATCTAATGTAAAAAGAAGATACTCTAAGAACCCTATTCAAAGGGTTCTATATCGAAAAATAAAGTGAGACGCATGAACTCCTGGTTCAAACCATTGCAACGACATCTGCATTTAGTTGGCCGCAGAAATGGAACAATACGAAATCGGGATGCCTGTCATTGTTTAATGAAGTCAACCCGTTAGAGTCTTTTCGTGAAAACAATGGAACTAGAGAGTTGTGGTTCCAGTCTTCAGGACATAAGGCTCTACACCATTACCACGATCGGTAAAAGTAGAAGAACGCTTTAGAAACTGTTGTACTTTTTAAATTTTTTTTAAACGTTACACAATAAAATATTTAAGATTTCCTGCCAATTTCTGAATTAGCGCAACCAAGCATAAAAACGCATTCACTGGAATTGTATCATTTTTTAAAGATTGAACTGATATATGTCCAATTTTGAAACATTGATTTTTAAATATCGATTGCTAAAATCGAATGAACTCTTAAATCTATCCAATTCGAAATTAAGTTTATAAACATTTTTTTTGTGAAGGAAACAAAATATAATAAACATTCTCTGAAACTCTAAAAAACATATACATTTTCAGCCCCATTAACATATCAAACAACTTACATTAAAGATTCATGATGTATCACTTCGCTTGTGAATCACTTCCACTTCTTGTTAATTGATATCTAATATCTATACAATCTACACTACTAACGCTCCACGGATGGAGTATTAAATTTCTGACTGTACCACCCAGAAAACTTATTGCGGTCAGATAATGCCATGGACAAACATTTGAAGTGGATTTTGATAATCCATTAAACGGATACTGACAGGGAAAATGAGTACTGCAGACAACAGAGTGCCCCATAAATGCTTACAATGACTTTGTTGTATTGTAAAATACACACAGCTTTGATTGGTGAGCACTTAAATAGCTTGAAGTCGGGATGTTATACACATCTAGCAAGGACCAAACTGGGTGGTTGAATCATAGTCTTGTTGTACTTTATAGACTTTTAATGAAATATTTGTATTCAAAGCTAGTTTTTTTTTTTAAGTGGGGTTGATAAGAATTTTAGCTAGAATTTTTATTGTAGTCAGCAATAAATAATTTTGGCCGACACGTACAATATTGTGTTCCTACCCAAAGGCTTTCGTATTGAAAAAAAATTGCAATAACGGGTTTCCGCATGCTAGCGACCAAAACAACTGGGTCGCACGTACTTGCTTTTTTGAGTGATCACATCGTTTTTAAGTTTTAGTGTAAAACAATAATTTGACATAAAATAAATATATGAACCTTTATCTCATGGCACAGAAAAACATGTTTATGAGGAATTTGAATTTTTTTAATTTTTGCTTAAATTGTTAAAAATAATATAAAACCGCTTTGTACCAAATTTCAACAATATTTGAGGCCGTGAGAGCAATAGTGGCGTAACCCATAAAATTGACTTTAGAGCTACGAGAGATTTAAGAGAAACAGGGTTTCTTTAAACATTTTTTGTATTTTCCCTTTGACATTTTTGATTAATCTAAAAACGTAGAAGAGTTTGAAAAAGGACATAATAAAGAGCAAGCTTCTTTGTTTTTAATTCAACATTATTTTGGAAAAAAAAGTGGGTTACGCCACTATTGCATTCATGGTTTTCATTAAAAATAAAGAAAAAAGAAAGATTACGCCCAATTTATTATATTATTTTTTTATTTCTTTCATAGTTCAATATTTTAACAACCATAAATTATGTGTACATTTTTGCTTATTTTTTAATGATTTTATTCCTAATCTGATAAAACGTCAAATTTTTCAATTGGAACACCTGTTGACGTTTTTAAATTATTATAAAAAAAGTTATGGATTGGTGGTATAAATGGAAGCAGTTCTATTAAGTCTCTCTTTTTTTATCATTTATTTTAGGTTCCTCAAGCTGGTTGAGTTTTTTAATATCCACGGATTGTCTCTTTTTTACATTTACCTCTTCGAGTAAAACATCAATTTCATTGGAATACTTATAAAAAATTGAAATGTTTTATTTTTTTTCGAAATGTGATTACTGAATTTCAAGCCATTCAACCTTTGAATTGGAAATGGACATTTTCCCGTTTGTGATATTTTCTTCCAGAGATTTTGAGGAAAAAAGTCATTTTCAAAATTTCAAACGGGTTTCTCTTTCTGGCCGAAAAAATGACATTTACCCAATCATTTGGGACGAAGATACCCTCATAATTTTTTTTATTCGTCTCTATTAAACCAAAATCTTGGTCAGATGGCAAATAGGAATGGCCACTAACAAAAAATAATGATCATTTTCTTCAACCGGGATGGAATACCATAAATTGGCGCAACAGGGAAAGTTTTATATTTCTATTTTGGTCCCACATTGGACAGAATACATAATTTTTTTAGAACATCCTATGTACGTTTTTTAAATAATGCATTAAACAAGACCCAATTTCTTGAGGTCCCGTTGACGCTGTAAACTCATCCCAGACATACATGTGAACTTTTTCACTGCCCATATTATGTATACCAAAGCAAATGGTCTCAATCTATACCAAAGCAAACAGTTTCTAAGAGAAGTATGAAGGTTACGCCACTATTGCATTCAAACTATGATCAAATTATAAAATGCAATAACACCTTTTTGAGTGCCATCTGGTTTTAAGTGTAGATAGCTGCATAAAACTATTTTTGTATTAAAATAGATATATTAAGGGACCCATTTTCATGAAAAACTCATTTTTGAAAAAAAAGTGGGTTACGCCACTATTGCACTGACGGCCTCATTTATCAAGTCTATTGTGAAATATTGATTGATTGATTTCAAAAAATAATCTAACTTTATTTTTCAAAACTCGAATTTTTTGTAGGTAGGTATACTGGTTTTATAAATTTTAGATGTTTTTGCATAAATTGTTTGATAACAATCAGAATTAAACATTTTTTATGTAATGTAACGGTATCTCCCATTTTGGATTTTTTTTTCAGTGTACAGTGTGGTAACATCTACATATTTAAATGCATATATAAATTTTTTTAAATCGTTAAAATTTGGCTGGTAAAAAAAGTGCAAGTGCAATAAAGATATGTACGTGTGAAAACAACAACCCGTTTAGCTTAACGGGCAGAATAATTGTGAGATTCATTTTTCCGACAACACTATCAGAGTGATATTAATTTCGATCTAAATCTCGAGTTTTTTTTTACGAATCCAAAATTTACCCTGTAGTACCTAAGAATAATCTTATGGGGGATGATTTTCTTGTTAAATTAGGAGGAAAACTTTTATATTTCTTGAAATCTGTGTTTGGGTCTCATTTTTTTAGATGTTGCCCATTGTTTGGTGCTCGCAGGGCTTAAATGTATATACATAGTGTATGAACAATGAATAAAACTAAAATCTAGGAAATTTCCTCAGAATTAATTTTAAATATACTTGAATGGAAGATAGGGGTGGTTTTGGCCGACAATTTTTGATACACTTTCAATCAATACAGCGGCAAAGATATAAGAGGTTTCAAACTTAAAATTCGGCAAAATCAATAAGAAATGCTATTTTCTTAATGATTTCTTCAGAAATTTATAGAAAAAGCTCGTTTTTGCCGTAAGTAAAGGCAGACAAAGACAAATAGTGCAAGAAAAGTAAATAACCACAAGTTAAAAAGAGATACTGGCATATAACACTCTGGTCTCGCTGTCACACTAATCTGTTTCTTTTATGCTCAGAGCGTCATATACAAGATCATTGGAGAGAGTGAAATACGGACATTAAAAAAGGAACTAAACTGATCTTGGAAAAGAACAAATTTGTAAATCCTTGAAATTTTGCTAAGGCAGATTAGCCCGCCTTTTTCAAGCATACCAAAAATTAGGCATTATTTTTTTGTAGGTAGGTACATCGTACATGTACCTACAAGTATTGGAAGGATTAAGAATTCGGATTTGAATCAAGTATAATAGAAACATTCATAAATGTTAGTTTTTGAATTTAAAAAAAAATCGATAACCACTTAGAATATGTATCGCACAATCGAAATTGGAATAAAATTGCATTTTTTTAATTCGTAGGTTTTGGTAATTTTTTTATAGATTATTTATTTTATTTGAAGTTATTTTCAAAATGTATTAGTAAGTTTCCAAGAAAGCAACTTAGAACTTACTCGTAAATTAATGACCTCATTCATATTTCACAATACTTAAATATGACCAATTATAGTAAAGAAACTTCTGATTATACTTTACTGTTCAGATTTCTCCGATAAGTCAATTTGACTGAAAATTAAATAGATGACATAATTCAGTGCGTTAGAGATTTGTTAACATTTTACATATCATTAACATGTTCAAAGCAAAATGTTGAGAAAAATCATGAAAATCTATCTTCTAATGCTCAGGAAATAGGTTTGTCCATCATTTAAACTTTTCGTTCCAATGTGTGAAAAATTAAGAATTTTAGTAACTTTACAAAACTCATGATTTTTTTTTTTTTTGGGCTAAGTCTTTACAGTAAAATATGCTCTAGCTTATTTACACATGATTTATTTATTCAACCGAACAAAAGTTTATTTATCCAATAACGATACAACTGCTATGCCAAAAATAAAATGAATGACTGGGTCGCGCGTACTTGCTCCTATGTGCGATAACATCTTGGTTTTTAAGTCTGAGTATAAAAAAAAAAATGAATTTGAAAAGCGAGCCTTTGTGACGGTTGTTTATTTTGAAAAACAAAATTAAATAATAGTAAACGAAAAGATAATTCGATTGGTAACGACTTGAATTGTATATTATACTGAATTGTATACTTGAAAACCTACTATCGATTAAAATAAAAATATGAAAAAACCCTGAAATTCATTATTTGAATTGATAAAATATGCCAAAAAAGAAGTTAAAACTGAATATTCCATCTTATGTATCATAAAAATACAACTTTTTGAAAAAAAAAATTCGAAAATCGTTAAAGCTGTTATTTCAAAAAAATTATTATAAGTAGGTACATACCTACCTATCTATATAATTTTTTTTATTATTTTTACAAAAAAAAAAATTGGTATGCACATTTTTAGTATTTGATAACATACACTAAAAACCAAATTATAAAAAATTGTTATTGGCTTTCAAAATATTGAATTTTTTTTTTTGTATACAAAAAATATTTTTTAAAAATTTTGATATGCAATATTATTAAAATTATATAGGACCTCATTTAGAAAAATTTTGATCGAAATCCGTCCAATAGTTTGCAAGAAAACCAAAAATCAGGTTCTATATGGCAAGTAGCGTTAATAACGGTTTTTTCGAAAATATTTTTTGACTTAATTACTAAGGTTACTTGACAAGCTCGATTTTAAAAATTTCCTCAAAATCGTTAGAGCCTTTTTCGAGATAAAAATGTTTTGTCTAAACGGTACTATGACAGGTGCCGTTATTTATAGAGCAAAAAAAAAATCGATTTATTCTCAAGGCAATCTCTCCAAAACCTTAGGTCCAAAGTTTAAAGAAAATCGCTTCAGAAGTTTAGGCTGTAGGTCGAGGTACAGACAGACAGACAGAATTGAATTTTTTCGCGTTCTCTATCATCGTAATGTTAGGTCTGATTAATATCTCGAGTTCAATTTTTTGCACGAAGTAAAAAGAGGGACACTAAGGCGTATTCGCATTAGACGTAAAGTTAATTTTTGACAGTAAAAATATTTAGGTACCTATATCCGACAGCAAAATGTCTATCGGATCTTTAACGAGCAAACAAAATATAAAATAACTCTTTTTTTCAATTTTTTTTATCGTTTTTGACTTTATATTTTCGAGGGTTGTTTTCAAAACTTCAAATTCATACAACGTATATTTTTATACATTAAATTTTTATTTGAAATTTTTGTTGTTATCTGTGTAATTTTTGTGCGTTGTTTTACAATATTCAAAATTATACAGCAAATAGGTATGTAGGTATCACATTTCTTAGAAAAAAAAAATAAAAGTTCGAAAAAAATATTTTTTTTTATTTCAAATAGGTCACTTTACTGTAAAGTTTTTTTTTATTGTAAAAACGCATTTTGAAAAAATTAATTTTTGAACGAAAACACAAATTTGATAATCAAATGTTGATAATCAAATGGATTTTTAATAATCTGAAATGAAGCGGAAAGTATTCAATGTAAGATTGTAATAATAAGTAATAAGTAATAGTATGATACCCCTTTTCGAGACTGTTGCGAAAGCGTAAGTATTTATTTCGAGCTGGTGTCAAAAAAGGTAATTATGTTGTTTTACATTACATTGAGCTATGGAATGGTAAATGGAGATATGGTTATTGTGAACCCACTAAAAAAAGAAATGAACTTATAGTTTCCGAAACAAAACCACAAAATAACCCTGCTGACAAAATTCCATTGTTAAAAATGTCTACATATACCAATATAGTGTATTTCTATAGAACACAAGATCAAAAAAAAAAAAAATAATACCTACAATAAGCTAAGCTTCGAAAAATCACAAAATGTATGAAATTCCTTTTCAATTTTATTAATCTTTGGTCCACAAGAAAAAATCTTTCAAACAACTATCAAATTCATTTGTCCTTGCCCTTAGACTTCCATCCACATATTATTTCATACACCATCAAAAATCTGCTAATTTCTCTTTCATCAATAAATTCCCAACACGCGTCTATATCATATCCGTTAGTCCTTAAACCGCTTATTAATTACACTTTCCTTATTCAAACTTATTCGATTGAAAGTGCCACCAACCCAAATACACACAATACCAAGAAGTAGCTAAGTGTGACAAGTTATTCAATCAAAATAATTCTTTCACAATTCAACCCTCTTCTCGACATTATAAAAGTTTCAAACAACAATACAAAATTCCAACTCAGTGATTTTCCAAAACTTAAATAGAGGACCATCGCCTGAGGTGTAGATTTCTCATATCAAAACCCCACCTAACATCTGTATATGGCGGCACAACAATATAATAATCATTATTAACCACTAATCACCTTCGACTTCACAAAAAAAAAAATCAATTCAACTAAATCCGAATCATCATCCAATATTGATGTTTTAAAATATGGACCAAACGAGCTGATGACAGTCGCACATTGAATTTAGAACCCCGACTCCTTAGACAATCTTCCAATGGGAAACCAAGAATTGCCAGAGGCAGCAGCCAATAGGAAACCACTTTTACTATCTCTCAGATACTTTCTAAGACGATTTTCTTCACACAGATACTTTTTTTTGAGAACAAACAAAACTCACCCCCGATGAGAGGAGTTCATCGTCGAGAAACCCATCATCAGCAAGAACGGAAAAAAGAGACAACACATCACCACCCATCGACCCATCGTAAATCACAGGCACTTTCCGGATGCTTAAGTTGCCAGCCACAAACCAATACACATCTCCAAAACAACTCACACATACACAATATGAATAACGGGACGGGGAGTTTAAAAATAGAACTCTCGATTATATGGGTACTTACTTACTGTGCTAATAGAGAGGGTGGAAAATATGTTTCGGTACTCAGTGCAGTCAGTGCTGCTCATTGTGTGTGGACCGATCGAGGAGGACTATTTGAGGACTTGCGGCTAGGCTAAAGTATTCATTCGGTTGCAAACTTCGAGGCACGTCAGTTGTTTGTCTTCAAAACGGATTTTATTGGATTATTCTCTTCTTCGCTCTCATATAGTAGATTATGGATACGTTGAGCTGTAATAAAAATCTTTCGACACCTTTTTCAATAAACGATATTCTCACCCGCAACAACACCACAATTACGCCACACATTTCACGACGGAAATCTCTGGAATCGGGTCCAATGCTGGGAGGACATCATCACGAGATGAGCATTTACAAGTTGAATGCCGCCGCTGCTGCTGCTGCAGCCAGGCATACACCAGAATCAGCCTCGAATCCAAGTCCCACCTGTGATGGAGATAACTTACACGCCGCGGACTACTTCCAGTACTACAACAACAATAACCGTGGAGAAGGATACCTGAGTCGGTCGGCAGCGGCCCACATGAAACTTTTCCATTCACCACCATCTTCGTCGGAAGGCGGAAGTGGCAGAATGCACGCCATCGATATGCGACGGTGTACAAGTAATGACTCAGGTGAGCATAATATCCCTTGACACGGACTGACACCATCATAATTTCCATCTTTTGTGTGTCACCCATAAGTGCTGGAATTAACTTTTGTGTTTTTTTTTTTTCTTTGTGTAGATTGTGATTCGCCTCCACCATTGTATCAAACAGGACAATCGCACCTGCATGATGACACCATGAGTGGCAATAGTCGGAAGAAGAGGTCGCGTGCCGCTTTCAGTCACGCACAGGTGTTCGAGCTGGAGCGCAGATTTGCCCAGCAGAGGTACCTTTCCGGACCAGAACGTTCCGAGATGGCCAAGAATCTGCGGTTGACAGAGACCCAGGTGAAGATTTGGTTCCAGAACCGTCGCTATAAGACAAAAAGGAAACAGATTCAGCAACACGAAGCAGCTCTTCTGAACGCTACCAAAAGAGTTCCAGTGCAAGTTCTGGTGCGGGATGATAGTCCATATGCCCATATGTTTCCACAGGGGCCCTATCCCGGTGGACTAGATCCAGCTCTTCTAAATATTTATCGCCATCAGGTATGTCTCCACACCCTCAAACTGTTACAACCAATGCATTTTCTAAACAAAACCTTATCTCATTTTCAGATCCAAATGGCTTATGGTGTCGGAGTGCCCTTACCGCAAGTTCCATTCCCGTATTTCTATCAGACAAAAATTCCCACTGCCATTCCACCACCATCAAGTGGCCCCAATACCGCCAATCACTTACCTTCGCAGAATTTCTTATCACACCTCAAAGGAATGCCAGTTAATTTCTCCAAGAGTGATGACGGTCTTCGTTATACGGATTCTTCCCCCGCTCATAGTCGGGAGTCTTCCAGTCCCATGCAGTCTTCATCTTGTGATGATCACACACCAAGAAGATTAGATGTTGTTGGTGAATCTTCTTCACCAAATTTTCTTACACGGATATCAGCAGGTGCCACAATGGCGGTGACATCTAATATCACTGAAAGTAGTGGTGATAGTGAAACAATGGAAGAAGAGGATTGTGAAAATTTGGAAATCGATTAGAAAAGTATTGAATTCAGTGAATTGAAGTGCTAAAGTTATATATCCTGCGGGATGTTATTGCATGTGATTGTAAATATTTATATAAAAAAAAACTAGTTCCTATGTTGTAAGGACTTGTATACCAAATGTACGTAAAACTAAGCTTTAAGTGTAAAATTGTGAAGAATAATAATATTTTTCAGTTGGTTATAAATAAAAATCAAGTATAATAAAATAAACGAAGTTGAAGTTTTTTTTAAATATAAATTGGTGTTTTAAAGTTTCAAATGGTACATGCTATAATATGGAGAAATTGATCAGATTGTTAGAAGAGTTGTTCAAAATTTTCAATTTCATTAGAAATATTCATGAGAATTTTTTGTAACTTACGAACTAACAACTTGCGAAGGAAACTCTTGTTGTTTTTGGTGCATTTATTTTTTGTTTGTTTTCTTCTATTTGGTACTTTTAAAAAACCATAAACACATTGAAGAGTTTTTATCGTTGGCAGCGGGCGACTGGATAGGCCAATAGTTGGTGGTCGGCTGTGGTTCAAAATTCAGGTGGTTGAACAATAATTCAAAAGCTTCCGAGAAATTTTTGGATCTTAGTTACCTTCCCGACATTTCTTCGAACGCGTGGATTGATTATATTTTGGTACCACCTAAGGATGGCTCAAACCAAAAATCGTATTAAGATTGGTCAGACTGTGCAATTTTCCATATTTTTGGTATAACTCGTTAGGCCAAAGAAAATTGGATTTTGTTTAAAAAAATACGATTTGAAAAAATTTTTACAAATCTTTAGGCAAGAAAAATATACAAAACCCAACTTAAAATTAAATGCACGACAGCATCGCACTAACTTGCTTCCATTATGTTAAAGTAAGTACTTTAGAATAACCAAAAAACAAGAATGTCATTTAAGAAAAATTTTGAAAAGCCGTTATTGGTATTTGATATAAACTTAAAAACGAAACAAGTTTTTAACGTTATCCGTCAAAACGTTTATGAGAGAATTGAAAACCAAAAATACAATTCTATTGCAGGTTGCTACTCTTAACAATGGTTTTTGAAAAATGTTTTTTGATCAAATCATATGAATTTCTTACAAAAACCACCTGAAAAAAATTTTATCAAAATCTTTAGAGCATTTTTGAACAAAGTAAATTTTGTCATAACATAACAAAGGTTTCGTTATTTTTCGAGCAAAAAAAAATCCATGATTTCAATGCGCTCATTGTGGATTCAGAATGTTGTATTTTTAAGTTAACGTCAGTTTCAGAACTATTCAATTGTTTTAAGAAATTATTTTAAATACCTAAATTTAAGAACAAAATTTTTAAGGGTTTATTTTTGATTTTAAACAAAATATTAGAAATGTATTTTAGATTCTTGTTCAAAGAATTTTCTCCAATCCGTAACGACCAAATTGTTTTTCTGAAACTTCTCTTCAATCAAAATGTTTTAAACTTTTAGGTTGGTTGCTTTTTTTAAATGAATGGCAACATTTTTTATTTTGCTTTAATCTTTGTTCACCAAAACAAGACGTTTAGTTTTATATGGCTTAAGATATATTCACTTTGTTAAACGTATTGAGTCAAACACATTTCTTTTTTTTAATATTTACCTTGCTAATAAACTGAACGCAGAAAATGAAAAAAAAAATATATTTATAATTTAATAAATGCTTCGAGCGAATTGTAACGAAAACAGTGGAGCAGGTTAAAAGTGTGAAAGGAGGATTCAAAGTTGAAAAGAAATGATAAATTGCTGTAAAATTCATGAAGCGTAAGTTTCTTAGATATTACTAAGGGCCGTACTTGGTGAAAAGAAACTTAAATAAAAAAAAATTAGACAAACACATTTCACTAACTACCTAAAACGCTTTTAAGAGTAAAATAAGATGAGTCATCTCATTTTGTTCACGAAAATAGCTTAATCTCGACATTGTTCTTGATTTTTAATTATTCATATTTTCGTGACCTTATTTTAAACTTATAGAGCTTTATTTATGAACTCGTTTTAGCAGTGAAGTAAAGTTACTCCGGTGAAGTAAAGTTACTCTAAAAATCATATTTATGAACAAGCACACGAGGAATAGAAGCAGAGTAGGCTAAAATTTGTTCATAGGAGGAATAAAGCCGTTTTGTATTTAAATGTAGTTTTGACATTAAATACTCCATGTAAATTAATATCGTGTTAAGTTTACAAACAAATTTAAATTAAAAAAAGCAGCTGACGTTTACAAAATCAATCATTTCGAGGCTCATATTTTTGTTTATTTACCTTGAAAGGCAAAAGTTTGGCAGAATAGAGATGTTGCTCTGTACATCGAAGTTTACTTTTTCTATTATCTTCAATTCCCCAAACGTTTAAAGTTCCGGAAAGAGAGGTTTTGATAATTACTCCATTATTCGTTTTTAATTGATACTATAGAAAAAAATTTGTATCCATGTCTGTCTGACTCACTGTACCTCGATCTACAACCTCAACTACTGAAGGGACTAAGGTTTATCCCTGGAGAATATACTGAATTCTTTTTCTACCTCCAAAAACAACAATACCTTCCTTTCATATAACCGAGGAGACAAATAATAATTATCTCGAAAACTGCTAAAAATTGAAAACTCGACATTTTGAAATCGGCTGAATATTTTGTTTTTAAATATACATTGTACCTATATTGTTGACTACTTTAAACTAACATAACCGTACCAATTTTTTTTCCTAACGATTTTGAAACTTATTTTTCAAAAACTTATATTTTTCATACATAAGATGGGCTCAAACTTCTTATTGACTTATGTACTTTGAATTTTGAAATGCAAGTAATAAATTCTAAAACCTTTTCATATTTATCCTAATAAAACTCTTATCTTTGACTTTGTATTTTTTTTTGTTTATTATATATTTAGATAGTAATCTTCCGAAACATTTTCAAAATCATGCGTTTCGGAGACCCAAATTTCAAAATTTTGTCATTTTCATCAATCTGACATTAATATACCCTTGTATTCTGTTTTTTGTAAATTCTGAAATATACTGTAGGTACTGTTAAAGAAAACTACATTTTGATTCTTTTTAAATTTTTTTTTTAATTAACTTAACACATTTTTACTACTGAACATTCCTTAATTGACTGACAGAAAGCCTCAATAAATAGACAGAGATAAGTATAGGAAGAAGAAGTCAATATCAATAGCTTAAACAGCTGGAGCAACTGGCAAATGAGCACCGCTGGGTTGGAAACCGTTCTTGTCGGCGATGTAGCTGACTGTGTAAGTTACACCATCATCACCAACATAGCTGTATTGCCCCTTAACTACGATAGCCTCATCTTCAGCTCCAAGGTTCTCAATACGACCTTCCTCGCTGGCCGATTTTCCATCACTGATTTCATAACTATTTAGGTAAAAAAAAAAAAAATCAATTAATAGATTGTTTTAAAAACTTTCTTTGGAAGACTTACGCATATTTGTAACTTTCAGGTAATACCTCGGAATCAGAACGGAGAGTCTGAACTTCATTTGGTGAATATTGCTTTTGTGGTGGAGCGGCTAAAGCCAAACCGAAGAGGGCAACGAAAACAATGATGAATTTCATGTTGAGATTTTTGGATTTGCTTGTTGTTTACGGGAGAAAACCAGAGACTAGAGTGACTTCCAATTGGCGATTTACCATCAATTTATAATAGGCAACAATGATCAGATCTAAAAAATACAATGAATAACTAATGTGGAATTTAAAATTCGTGACTCCAATCAAACCGTGTATCTTTCATTAACCATATGCATACATTTTTGTCAAAACATAAAAGAAACAACATTTTCAATGACAAACTACAAATGCGCCAAATATTATTTAAATTAATATATTTTATGCAAATGTGTCTTTAAGCATTTTTATTAGTTTTTAATTCGCTTTGCTAAATAAGGCTTATACATAAGTTATGCTTCATCATGTGTTTTGTTTTTATAAATTTGGTACAAAGCTTATTTTTTTTTGCGATTATAGGTTTCTATGGAGGTCGTCATCTTTGCAATATTTTGGGTTCCGATTGTTTTTTTTTTTTTTTAAAGCTAAATGTGAGGAATTTTAAACTGCTAGCCAGTTCCACTTATTTTATAGGACAAGTATTTGTTTATATGACGAAAAATTTGTTTGAGGTTTTACTCAACAAATCTATGCGTCTGTAAGTTTCTGGAGCTATGTATAGATCCCTAAAAGAAAAATCTAGTTGTTGGCATTGAATAAGAAGTACAGGAAGAGGCATATCAAGAAAAAAGTGAAGTAGTTTTCATAATTGTGTGAGTTACACAAACACAAATGCATTGACACAGGGTTGGAGTGAAGGTGGACGGCTATTTGCTGGGGTGCCGAAAGGAATATTTTGCTGAATTTTTTTCTGGGTGGTTTTTTAAAAATATGTGTAGCTAGAAGTACTGGAATATGGTTTCTATCTTCTCAGAAGTAGGTACTTATCCACATACAAATGAACATAGCTGTTATTGTAAGCCTTAAATGAAAAAAAGGTTTTTTAATTTGGTTAAATTTATTCGATCAAATAAATAATTGAATAAGTTTTTTTGGATTTATTGCTGTCTGGATTATAAAATCGTACAAAGTAATAAAAATAAACTTAGCTTTTACAGGCATTTGAGATGGATAAATGAAAGTACAGTTTTTAGTTTTATGTATAATTTTAATGAAAAAAAACACTATCACAGATATTTTCCTCAGTCAAATCATAATTTATTTCAATACAAACTACATACTAACATACAAACTAAAACGTGGAGAAATAACTTTGCACTACGGGCGCTTAACGTTTCTTAGCGCCTTGCCATCACCAACAAAAACTTATCCGTCCCTGTACTAAAATTTCTAATTTGACATTACAGATTGCACAAATGACATGATTAAAGTATATTTTTATTTTGAACAATATTGCTATTTTTATCTTAAAATACCATAAAATAACAAATAAAAAGTATTCTACGATAACGTATTTACCTAAATAACATCACTTTAAGTTACTTTTTGTGGAATATGAGCCAAGGCTTATGTAGATACTTGTGAAATGAAAACTTTTTGTTTTTCCGGTTATACAAGTTTTTACAAGTTTTCACGCAGCACCTCATGTTGATTTATATTTTAATAATAATATGTTTCAACTCAAATTGGTTTTTATTTCACTTTTTTATTAGTTTTGTAGTACGTTTTTCACTTTTTTAAAATCTTAAAATTTCACAACACTAACTCTCAGCTAGGCAAAATGACAGATGAAATTGCACCTTTTTTTTTTTTAATTTTAATGCTTCACTCACGTGCACTGTATATGTGCCAAAAGCCTCTTCCTCCATTTCTTATTTAATGGTTGTTGGCTTAGTTTAATGTAAGGGTTGTTTATTGAATCAATGATTTTAATAAAGTTAAGGTACCTACATAATTTCGGTTTTCCAATTCAAACATTAGATGACTCGAGAATAAAATGGTAGATTCTCATTTTTATTAAAACTTCTACCATTAAAGGAACGAATTTTCCAGTTTTTCTTTATTTAACAATTTTGGAAAATTATCTTCAATTTCAATACGTAAAATCTCAAGTTCTCAAATCCTTCAAATAAAATAAAATTTCAATCTCTTGCATTTAATAGCACACACACCATACTATACAATATTCATATGAGCATACTTTTAATAGATTCAATTTCTAATTTAAATACAAAAACCATTATTTAGAATTCTCTTCTTGTTTTGACTTATTTTCTATATCTTAAAGCCTGTTCGAATATTATACTTCATAATCTTTAATGTTTACGAAAACAGGTCCGGATCTGAAGTCACATTTGTGGGGGGGGGGGGGTGGTTGGTATATACAATTTGTGTTATAGCAAGCTATATTTTATGGGCCTCGATTCATGTTTCAGTGTAAATATTAGTAAGCTTCTTGAATAGTCATACTTTTTTCACAAAAAAATCTGAGTTTGTATTAGGTCGAGACCGAGACTTAGTTAAACCGGACTGAGGCGAGACCCAGAAAAGATTGAAATTTTTCAATTTTCACTATTGACCAAGACAAAACTTCATCTCCTCTGATGGTCATGTTTACGTGCAGAGCTTTCCCTTAGTTAAGGGGGCTTTTTTCGATCACAGAGGATGACAGAGTTTTCCTCCACCCTACGGTTACGCGATCTTTGATATTTTCATCCCAATATTTGTCGCTTTTGATCACAGATCCAAGACAAATTATGTTTTCAACTCAATAACTAAATATTGGAGCAGGTAAATTTACCCCGGATTTCAAAACCTATGCTTTGTTTATTGAACAATTCCAAAAAAAATAATTATGTTTCCTCATCTTTCACCACGCCAATTTAAACATTAAGGGAGCCATGACCTTCAAGCTGGCAACTTAAAAACATTTGATACAATTTTCCACTTCCATCTACACTTAACTGTAAATATTTTTTTATTAAAAAATTATTTAAAAAAAATCATTCTTTTTCATCATCAGAAATACGCAAAACAATAAGTACCGCGCACCAAAGTACAACAAACCTAAAGTGGCACTTTGAGTGAACAGCCACATCCAAGAGGCCCAAATGGCAGCAATCCCATACCACTTGAGTTTAATCATAAATTCTTAAAAAAATATACAAAAAGCAAAAAATATACTTAATTCGATTGAAAGATGAAATTAAATATTGCAAAATACATACATATATACGAGTATGATTGTCTGCAGAAACATATGTTGCCATATACTTACAAGTTACAACCAGACATGACTTCTAGAGGAGATACAACATGCCTATCATCAACTTGAAACTTGGCCTAAAAAACTACTTGAGTTTGTTTATGCTGTGTGGTCCATCCTCGGATAACCGAACTTATTCATCATCGGATCCCGGACATACTCGTACTTCTTTGGCATTTCGTAGACTAATCAAACTGTCCTGAAGAAGCTAGTTATCCTGTCTGCGATGAATGTGACAGTGACACCCTTTATTTATTTTTAAATATAATCATCTCAACTCACTCCTGGTTTTTGTTTTTGTTTTTGTTTTGAGGGAGGTCGTTCTAAATCGCGATGGTGTTTACATTAATTAGTGTTGCTACTTGAGGTCGTCGCCTCATTCCATTCAAAGTCAAAAGGTTAAAGAGGACGACCTCGATGTTTACAAACTGTGAATGTCGCGACACCCAAACAACAACACTTGACAGAGTCGTCGTCGTGTCATCATTCGTCCCTATGTAGCCGTAGTCTTCGGCGTCGTCGTAGTCGTAGTTGTCGGTCGTCACCAACCACATAGGGTGCCACATGCCACTTGACGGAAACACCACTTGTTACAGTTCGGAGGCATATCATTACCTTGGCGCAGGCGACACATCTTTTCCATATCCACATGAGGAAGTATATAGAAGGAAGGATGTGAAAGTCTGTAATAGCAACATATGTTGCGAATCCTTGATCTGCTTTGCAACATTCGATCGTTGTCTCATTTTGTGTGTGTGGTCCCTATAAGTGGTTCTGTGGGAATATTTGACTAGACTCTATTATGCCAAAATTTATCGATAGTTTTGACTCCTCTCAAGTACTTGGACAATAGAAACAGTCCTCAAAAGTGCCAAAATTGTTGATTAACTGTGTCTAGACTGGTGACATTATCCGGGTCATTTCTATGCAGAGGATTGTCTTGCGAGGAAAAATATTACGCCAATTCTAAGTGGCCATATCCACAAAGTGGATTTCCATTTTTCCATTATATTGGCAATCAGAGATCTACAAATTAGACCAAATCACTTTGGAATGAAATAATTCATATTGAATATGAACTCTCTCTCTGTGCCCCGCCATCGCCATTTTATATGCAGATGCAGAGATTGGCAATTAAAAACCATAAATGTTAAGATTAATTGCATTGATTGTGAACAATAATTATTGGAGGGATCTGCAATTTTGACTTTCGATAAATCTAATTTATTTTAAATTATTTGCAGAAGAGGATGCATTTTACCAGCATCGCAGTGCATTTTTTTTTTGGAATTTTGCATATAGAGATTTTAAAGCGAAGGCGTTTCTGTTTAGGTTCGATTCTCTTGTTTGTTTCTAAAATCTTTAAAGGTGATTGCTTAACGAAACAGGTCAAGGTTAAGTGGCCTCAGAGTTGAGGTAGGATTTGAATATAGTGAAGTGGATTTAAAGTGTATATTGAGTGGAATTTTTAATTAAATAAAATTTTGATTTTAAATGAAATTTTATTGTTTTTTTGATGATTACTACATTTAGAGACTTAGATTCTAGGAGCTGGTTATTTTTATGAATAGATATTTGGTAGGTACGAAGGAACGTGTATTGAAAGTCCCCAATCCGGGGGTGTTTCTGAAGTCAAATTTGCTTTAAAATTATGCAAACTTAATTTGTTTTATAAAAGTCGATTTTTTGATGTGCACCAGTTTTATCAAATACTACAGTGCGGCCTAAAATCAGTCCGACAAATTATATGCGTCCTGGGATCTTATAGTCTAGCGTGTAATCTTTTGGAAGAAGTGCGTAGGTACAAATATTTTAAAAACAAAGTGAATAATGAAATATTTAAATGCAGTTTTTTGCTGCAGGTAAAAAACAAAGATGCCATTAAAAATTGAATTTAAATGAGTTTTTGTTCTTAAAATAAAATTGCTGGAGAATTTTTAAAAGAAAAAATCTGAATGAATGTTTTAAGTATTAAATAAAATATATTTTACAACTAAAGTTTGTAAAGAATCCCATTTTCAAGATACCGAATTTTAAAAATTTTTTTTTTAAATCGAAAAAAAACTCGAAAATTTGAATATGCAATATTATGTTCACTGTAAAAATGTTTAATGAAAATGATCAAACAGTTTTTGGGAAAATCGAAGGTAACGTGAAAAAAATTGATTCAAAATAGCTTTGAATGGCCTTTTGGTGTATTGTCCCAGCCACCTCACTTGTGCTCTTTGATTGACAGTGAGGCGCTTGTGGAGACGTAATTATTTGTTAAATTCCGTCCATGTTACATACTTAGATTATATAAAACTAGCTACTGTGAACTATTTGTATCCAACAATAGAGACGAAACAAAATTGTCGACTAAAGGCAACTAAAAGTTTTTTTCAATCAATAATTTGATTGGCTGATTTATTTCAGTAGTATAAAAAATTTGTAGATATTATAAATTTATATCACCCTTCGTGAAAAAAAACTGTTTTTACAATAGAAAATTTACGATAGAAAAATTTTTCAGACTCTGCATTTTAATGAATTTGTATAGGGATTGAATTTTAATAAGTTTTAGAAATAAAGAATTCTTATCTTAATTGCTTACCATTTTTCGAGCTAAAAAATATTTTTTTTCCTTAAACGCTTAAAACCAAATTTTGAAAGTAGTTAATCTATCCCATAGTAACCTAATAATCAACAACTAAGAAGGTGATAAAAAAGTAAAAAAAGCTATACAATTTCGAGTTCAACTCCTTCAACTTTTTTTTATCAAAAACAAGGATATGTATATGCACGTAAATATTTACAAGAAAATTTTTGAAAAAAAAAACTTAAAATCAATAAATGAGTCTTCTCTTCGTAACCTTGATTTTTAATATGTTTTTTGCCAAGCAATTATTTCGAAAATCTTTTCAATCCCATGTTTTTTAAAAATCTGATTTATAAGCTTGGAGTTAATGTACCTAATTTTTTTTTTTTATTTAATGTTCAACTGTACGTATGTAAGTAACAAAGAAAAACAAAATTTATTTCCAAAAACAAGCTGTGACTAAAATAATTGTTTCCAAGTAGTTTTCCAGAAAAAAAAAAATTAATTTAAACAATGAAACTTTTTTAGAAAAATCTTTATAATTTAAATTTTGGATTAAAGATTTAATTTTATCTTTGAAGTTGACACCACCATGTTTTTGAAAAATTGAGGCATTATAAATAAAAATACAGAAAATAAAATAAATGAAACATTCTTCTCGTTTGAAAACTAGGGTTGAAATGCTAGTGCATTGGACGGGCAATACGAAAACTCAACGTAGTACTTCCATCTCACATTTTAGGTGTCAACATTTGTTAAATATAATTTGAACCTTTATTGATGGCATTTTTGAATATTTCAAAAATAACTTGAAAAAATTTTAAATAGCAAAATAAAAAAAAAAACAGATCAACCATAATATTTATTTTATCCATGATGTTAACATCCATAAAGTTGAAGACATCCTCACCAGGTATATGACGGTAAGTTTTTTCAACTGCGCTGCGTACCAATACCAATACAATTTATTTATTTTTTTTAAATACAGTTTTAAATTCTGCAAATTTTAATAAAATAACTAAATGAATGCAAATTGATTCCGACAAAAAACACACAACCGCCATCATGCACTGAGCTGTTCTAATTACTTATACTTCAAGTACATTTGGGTGGCCCCCTTTATTGCGTATATAATCTAATCATAACGAACAAAGTTTACATAATTGCATATACACCACAAAAACGAATTTTTTCCATCTCAAAAGCAAATGCATTAACGCCATTAATAATTCCTTTTTATTTCCGCTGTCTAATTGCAATAGTTATCACATAAACATTCAATGGCTGTCGCCGTCATCATCATCGTCGTCCTAGTAAATTTTAAGCACACTAGAGGAGCTATCAAAAAATACTAATATTAAAGCTGATATATGAAAAAAAAAATAAAATAGAAACAAAATTGGAATATTCTTTGGTAAAGATTTTGTGGGCAATTTTGTGGGCAATTTTGTGTGGCTGGCAAAGCACTATTGGCGCTAAGTGCATTGATCAAAAATGTTTGTAAAATTGCAAACGTTATGAATTCTTTTGTTTATTTTATCAAAGGTTTTTGACAAAAAATATAATATGTGTAAAGACACCTACACTGTCAACTTTTATTTACATTAAATTTAATGTTTTGATTTGAGTTGACAGTCACACACCCAAAAAAAAAAGAACTGTTACAAAAAATTATAAAATTCATATTTTGAGCGAAACAAATAGTTTTTCGAAATATTTTTATAGATAAATCGGATTGATTTAATGAAGAAAATCTTATAGAAATTGATAAATTTTTTGTATTATCTGTAGAAAAATACCACTTGAAACATATGTAGATCAACAGTACGAAAAACTTATATAATTTTAAAAAGTTAATTTATAAAAATTCAATCCTTACAAATTCATAAAAAAAACAGTCAGAAAAATTTTTCTATCGTGAATTTTCTATTGTGAATTGGAACAAAGGTAAAGTGTTTGGATCGAAAAAGAAGAAAGACCCGATATTTGAAAAAAAATTAATTTAAATTCAAACAAAATTATTGGTGGCGGTCATTTTGTACATATTCCTCAATAATTTTAAATCAAACATCTTTCTGAGTGATGGTGAAATCTTATTATTTTTTTTTTTTTATTTTATAAGGTTCTTTTCTCTCTAGTTCTATCAAAATAACAGGTGATAAGAATACAGTGCAAGTTCTAATAAGTGCACACTTATGGTCCCCAAAATTTTGTCCGGTTATATGAGAGCCGTCCGGTTTGAATGAATTTATTTACTTATTAACCATAAAACAGAAACTTTTAATTTCTTGATACAAAAATAATCCCTAAATAAAATAATGTGTCCGCGTATGGGAAGTTTTCAATCTAAAATGAGCAAGAAAACGTGCCCGCGTCCGTTTATTAGTGTCCGTTTATATAGAAAAATAATTTGTATGAGATTTTTGAAAAAGAAGTTCGTTGCCGAAAATGTGTCCGTTTAAGGAGATTGTCCGCTTATTGGAACTGTCCGCAAGTAGAGCTTTCACTGTTATACCAAAAAAAAAAGCTACAAACCTATCGATTCTTGGTACCACCCCATAACTTTTTATTTGACATCCAATTCACACCTGAAGAAGATGTGAAGAATGATATAAAAAAATCAAACATTTTTCTCTTTTACGCGGTTCTTATAAATTAAAGTGAAATCCTTTCATTTTTAGTTGTTACTTTTTACCCCTTTGAGTTTTAACACCACTCCCCCTATTGAGAAATATTTGATTTAAAATAAAAATTGCTGGAAATGAATGTTTACGGACGAAATCATTACAATAATAAAATTTTCTAAACCGTGTTTTTTCAAAGGTATAGAGTTTTAAGTTGGCAACACTTTTTTAAATGGCGACCATTTTAACAGCTGTTAAGTGGTTTGGCATTTGAAGAACTGAAGCCAAAAGGTCACCTAACAAGGAGAATATTCGATGAATGAAACCAAAACAAGATTGCCGTTGATCCCGATTTGCATAAGAGAATTTTATTTAGCGATGAAGTTCATTTTTGGCTGAATGGATACGTCAATAAGCAAAACTGACGTATTTGGATTGAAGGTAATTTTCAAGTGTAATGTTGAGACACCGTTGAATCCAGAAAAAAAAACTGACTGTTTGATGTGCTTTATGATCTGGTGGAATCACGAAGCTGGCTTGACATTTTTCACAAATAGAATTTGACATTGAATAAGTAATAGTTTAGGTTAGGTTAAAGTGACTGTTGGTTAAAAAAAAAGCTTCTAATGAAGCACAAGGGACAATTGATGTCGGAGTTCGTTAGATCGCTGGGGTCATTGAAGTAGAAGTCTCCAAGGTGGAGTCTTCGTCTTTGTTTTAGGGCGGGACAGTTGCATAGAAGATGAGATACTGTCTCTTCTTCCTCGGTTGGTCGTGGCGCGATGGTTTGCGTGGTGACTAAGTAAATACTAGTATGCCCAACAAATATGACAACGAACAAAATAATGTTAATTATTTTATTAAGACACGGCATTTCTCCGCTTTAATCCAGCCGCCAACCCTGGAGATAAAATCTGAGACAAACACCACCTTCAGTCTCAGTACCTCGCGCCACATACCTTTCCATACACCTTTCCCTTCCTATCCTAACCTATCCTTCACGCCCGCGCTGTGTTGAAAACATATAAAGGGTACACCAAAAATCCCCTTGAGCGCGCGCAAATTATTAAAAAAAAATTAAAAGAATTAATCCTTTCCTACAAACTCACTCAATGCAGTAAAACTTCAAATTCCAAAAAAAAATTCCACTTCAAGAAACCGCAGTGCTTAATCACTGCCACTTCCAGTGTCTTCATGCAAACATTAAATTACATACTCGTAAACGTTCACCTAAATAAAATACCATTTGAATAATATTCAAAACTTCTGCTCAAGAACATCATCACACATCCTTTATTTTCTTTGATGACGACTTCACAACATAAAGGTGTCAAAAAACACCACCACCCATAATTTTATATAAATATTTAGGGTTTATTGTTCATTCACAATTTAGTACGATACCATATTATACACACTAAGGGTTGTTTTTTCGTGTTCGTGCTTAAACTTTTACGATTTTATGCAAAAGGATTTATTTCCGTTTCGTTGACCACAAATTAACCGCCCATTCACGTCCATTCATACTCTTGTCCTTGTTTAGGGTAATTTTTGTCCCTTTTCATAGTCTTATATCTTGAAGAATATGTTTCCGCTATCGTTCCCTTATTCAATGACCAACATTTTTTTCTACTTATACGAGTATATGTATCTTCGAATACTGAACGAGTGGTGAAGAGAGTCAAATTCGAACAAAATTGAAGATGAAAAGAATGAACAATATGCCAATTAATTGGCAATTTGAGGATAATCTTCCTTTTTTTCCTGGGGAATTTCAAGCGAGAAAAAAGGTGATGATGGCATTGTTGCTAATCCTATTGAAGATGATTATCTCATTAAGTTGATAATTTTGGCATTGTGTACAATTTATTTTGACTTAGCAGGTTTTTTTTTAATAGACACCCTTGTTTTTGATTGTTAATGTAAACTCTTCTTAAGGATTTCTTAAATTTAAAGTTGGGTCAGTTTGGAACGGGGTTTAGTTGCAAAGTCCCACTATTGAGACTTATTTTATATTGTATTAGGAGTTAGTTCCAAAAATAAAAAATGATGGGTCTTAGTTCAAAATAAACCAAGCGCGAGGTCCACCGAGAGCGAGGTCCACAACAGGTCTGGAAGTTCTACCAATCCCTCCGAAACATGACGCAATACACACCACGCTGCACATAATGCAACGCCGGAGAGGAAAATCTGACCACCGCTCAACCCAAATCATACTGAAGCGATGGGAAGTGTACTTTAATAAATTTCTAAATGGTCAGCTCACTGCAGAAGTGGAGGCTCCACTACTTCAAGAAGAATACCCTATGTTGCCACTACCAAGAATAGAAGAGGTTGAGAAAGCTAAAGGCCGGCTTAGCAAAACAAAAACCATCATCGCACAGTATCAGTGTGGTTTCATTCAAATCAACAATTGATCAGATCTTTACCCTAAGGCAGGCGATGGTAAAGTGTCTTGAAATTAACATTCCAACAAACTTTAGACTTTAAGGCCGCCTATGATAGCATAGCCAGGGCAGAAATTTACAAAGCCATGAGAGAATACGACTCCGGAAAGGGGATGGTTGGGCCAGCCTCCTCTTCAACCTGGCGTTGAAGATCCCAACAAGCTGTACCCTATTCCTTCATCCAGATCGAGCAGGCGGCACAAAATCTGGAGTCGAATGCGAAAGAAATAGTTGATTAAACAATCAAGGAATTTGAAGTGGTGCAATCCTTTAAATACCTTGGGTCAATAGTAGCAGCCGATAACAATGTAGTAGAAAAAGAAATACGCGGGCGACCAAATCCAGAAATCCCACCATAACTTCAAAACTGCTGCTGTACGGAACCATGGTCCTGCCAGTACTCAAGCATGGATCCGCGACTCAGGTGCTTAGCGAAAGACACTCCGACCTTTAACCCGCGTTCGAGAGAAAAGTCTGAAGGAGAATCGTTGGCCCCATATGTGAGGAAGGACGATTCCGAAGACGGTCATGAATCATGAATTGTACGCAATCTACCTTCGGGCAAATACAGTGACAAAAAATAAGCTCGCTAGACTCCGGTGGGCAGGGCACGCTCGCATAAGCGAAGAGGAACCGGCTCGGAAAGTCCTTTGTTGGACATTCTATGGTAGACTACAGCGTGGTAGACCATGCATGCGCTAGAGAGATGACAACTGGATGGTGTCGGGTCGAGACCGGGATAGATGGAAAGTCTTGTTGAAAGACACGAAGAAAATGGGAGAAATTAGTTGTTCCAAGTGGGTTTTTACCACTTAAAATATATATGTATTTCAAAACAAATCTACTCAAATAAAATTTTTGTTCGTCATTTCCTTTTCACCTCAAAACTAAAACTACCCCAAGATTAAACTTATGTACCAATTTAAATCATTCTACTTTGTTTATACAAAAGATCAATTTAATTTTAATGGAAACAACAATTTCATCAACAATACAATCCCAAACAACCTCATATGACAAACGCAAACGACTCATTTCTAAAAAAAATCTGTTCTGCAGATGTTGTTCTTCGTACCTTCCCTAACTTGCACTCAGTCCGTTTTATTATTTTAGTAATTCAGGAGTAATACACTTTATTCCTCGGATTTCGGTCGGTCTTTGGTTTTATCAGGTCTTCAAGTTCACTTTAACTAAATGCCTGGATTGTTGTTCTTTCGGATTCACGGGAGTGGCTGGCACGCACGCCATATACATATTCTTAAACTGCTATTAAGTTGTTTGGATAACAGTTTATGCGTGAACGGATCCCTCAATTAGATGCAGCATCAAAAATCCTTTTCTAGGAAGTCATAGCTCCTCCGGCGCGGCGGCGGCGATGGTGGTTGAGCTAGTACCAGCGGAGCGGAGCGGCACTGCTGGCGTCTTCATCTTCATCCCCCAGCAAAAATTAGATTTCCTTTAACTTTTTTAATGATTCTGCCTCCACGCATTTTAAACGTATCTACTATAAACAAACTCACACATTTCGAATAGGTATTTCGAAAGTAGGCGGGATTGCAAACGCAAAGTGTATAATGGAATTAATTATTTCGGAATTTGGTGTTTTATAGTTGATGATTCGATTTGGATTACCTTAACGCTCAATAGAAATGAATGTTCTTCCGTCACGTGGTGGGTGGCCTGCGGAGTTATTGTTGTTGTTTTTGTTGATATACCGATGTTTGTTTTCTGGTTACCGTATGAGAATTATTGTTTAGAAGATAGATTGATGCTCTCATCATCAAATGGGAAATAGAAATGTTGGAAGATTTGTGTTTCTTTAATGGATTACTAGATAATTTGTTAATCGACTGATGATGACGATTGATGTACATATATATAGGGTAAATGTTATCATCAAAACGGATATTAAAAAGCGTTTTGATTTTCAAGATGTGTGGATGAAGAAAATTTAAATTTTTCTTGCAGTTTTACTTGTATTTTAAAGAAATATCAATCCGAATTATATATTTTTTGCAAAGAGTAGCTCGCCGATGTATTCAGTTGAGGGTAGCCTTAATAAGAGTTGCAATGTTCCAAGAAGTAGACTCCGCCGGTGGGAATGGCACCTAGCTGGCATGAGCGAGGAGGAACCGGCTCGGAAAGTCTTTTGGGGTACCTACATTCTATAACGGCAGCGTTATGGTAGACCATGTTTGCGCTGGAGAGATGGCGTGGGTCAGGACGCCCGAAGCCTTGGGGTGCGCAACTGGATGGCGGTGGCACGAGACCGGAATAGGTGAAGAGACTTGTTGAAGGAGGCCAGGACTGTCGAGCCGATGATGATGATGATGATGATGATGATGATGATGATGATGATGATGATGATGATGATGATGATGATGATGATGATGATGATGATGATGATGATGATGATGATGTTCCAAGAAAATAACTTCACGTGGCAAATAATGGCCGTCGAGGGGTTGCAATAACACCAAATTTATCCGTTTTCTAGAAATTAGAAAATTATTTTTTTTTAATGCGTACCTATGGTTGCAGCTAGTGATATCTTCAATTCAATTTTTTATTTATTGTGTGATGATAAAGCGAACTACATAATTCTTACATACATAAAAATTAGAATCAAAAGTTTTGGAGGCATTTACGAGAAATTTGAAATTTCTGAAAACAGTTTTTTAACATGGGATATGGCACATAATGTTATTTTGAAATTAATACTAATTTTTGTTCAAATTATTTAAAATAGGACTAAAAACCATTTTGTACCAAATTTCAAAATTTCCTACTCTGATTAATTTTCAAAAAATTATTTAATTTTTTTTTTCAAAACTCAAATTTTTATTTGAAAATTTAAGTGTTGTATTAAAAAAATGGCTAAAAAATGCAAGGCAGGTACCGTTATTTTTACAAAATTTGATCAGTAATGAAAAAATTAAAATCGAAGAAACTGCTGTATAATTTATTTTTAAGTTTGATTGCTGAGTAGGCATTGGCATTGAAAAACAGTCAAGAGGAAGATTAAAAAAAAAAAGCTAAATCAAGCATTTTCGAAATGTTAAGTTTTTATTCTGCAAGAAACCCTGTTAGACAATAGCAAGGCAACCAGAAATTAATTTTCATTTTGCACGTCACCACACTCTGCAATTTATGAAAATCCCTCAAATCTCCAGAACAATTTTTTGATTCTCAGAATTTTTTTAAGGAGCAATGGTTATCGCACTGACAAGGTGATCCACATTAAAAAATAAGTGATTCCCGTTTGATCAAAGTGTAAGTATGTCATGGGGACTACCTACGTAAATTTTATCACAATACTCGTATTAATATTATTTTCCAATTTTTTACTTACAAACCTTGAGTTGGTCTATTTTTTTTTATCTCCAATTTAAAATCCAACAAGAAGACACTCGGAGTTGGAAAGAAGGCAATTTCATCCTTTTCCCTTTAATCGTATCTTTTTTTTCGAATTTACCATCTCCACGGTTAATGGCCACTGACGCTTTTTTTTTCTTCATCTTCATAGAAAAATCCTTGGAAGTTCAAATCAACAAAAGAAGAAGAAGAAAAAAAAAATTATATATATAAGAAGGCCAATCAAGGACGTGCAAGTATTTTCTACACAGAAAAAAAAAAAAAAAAGAAGAGAACAAGACGAAGAAAATAGCTTGTCCTTCCTTCCTCCCCATCCAACCACACAATTTTCTTATTCTTCAAGAAGAAAAACGTGTCGACTCCATAGACATAAATGGTGCTGGGTTGTTAAGCGAATCCTTAAAATGAGGTAAGATGAAGAAAATTGCACATCTTAAATGAATCACTGGGCGGGAAGGACTTTTGTGTAATTCGAATTTAAAAAGAAACCAAAAACACCCTGAGGGGGGGGGGGGAGGTTGACATTTTCCGATGCTATTTTCGCATGGTCCCATTTTATCTTTTACTGAAAAGGTATAATTTAGCAAAAGCTTAGAAAAAAAAAATTGAATAAAAGAGATGATTTTAAGAATAAGAAAGAAGAAAAAAAAAAGAAACCAAACGAAACGAAAATAAGTGAAAGAACTGTCTAACGAGCTGATGGACGATTAGAGGTGGCAATTATGATTAAGCTGCTATACGCGGGCAAAAAAAAACTGACGTGACAAACTTAAGAAAGGGAAGCTTACAATCAATTGGAGTCATTAAGAAGATCCTTTATTCAATTCAAAATATGTACATAAATCAATTTTATATAAATTGTATGTAGGTACATTTTTTTTGTGGATTCTGAAAGCATAAAAGGTTAACAAAGCAATTCATTTAATCCGATTGGTTCTTGTATAGAAATGACAGTTCTTAAATAACTCGTAATGGACACTAGATTTTTTTTTATTATTTAGAAGAAGACTTTAAGAATATTGAAAATTTCAATATTAAGTTGGTTGTCACGTTTTTTGTAATTATGTTTTCTTTTGTTTTTCTTTAAATTAATTTAAAAGTGTCACATCTATTTTTGAAAATTCACTCATACTAAAATCCATTAAAAATTATTGCGATATTTTTTTGCAAATGTCTTTCAGTGGATTTGTCTCCGGAAACACATATTCTATAAGTATAGCATGCACAGCTCTCAAAACACATTTGCTCCAAATTCTTATAATTTGCAACTTTGACACCCTTCGATGGACTGTCAAACTCTATAGAAAAATAAACATTTTCGAAAATGTGTTTGCCTAGTGTCAACGCAACACGTGTAAAAACACATAACACAGAGACAGAGAGGAAAATGTTAAAATCTAGATCAATTTTTAAGTGATGTTCTTAAAAACCGGCGAAAATGAGTGATTGTTTTTTAAAATAATAGAAGAAAAAAAAGAAAATTGACATAAATACCACTATTAGGTATATTTAGGTGGCTGTTTCAGAACAAGTATATTTAAAAAATAAATATACTTAAGAACAAAATCATCGAGATGGTAAGAGCGTTAATAAATAAAATTAAATTTTTAAAAAAAAAAGATAGGTGAATGGAAAATAACACTGATTAACAAAGTTTTTTTTGAATTTGAATAAGACCTTTCAACACTGTTCTATTGCGCCAGGTTTTTGAAGCATTCCTGTTTAAAAATAAAAAAAAACCTTTAGGAAACGATGAGTTTGATGAGTATATCTTTAGCATAACTGTTGTTTTTATCAAGGTGCTGATGATGAATCTATTAGTCAACTATTAGAATATTGAGGAAAAAGGAGAGGCAGTAAGTACTAAATATATTATTTTTCGGACGTAAGTCTATTGTTGCACTTCTTTAGCTACTGAACACACCCTTGTTCAGTTCAGTCGCTAAACAAGACCAAATTATCAACAATTTTTTGTTGATTAAAAGTATTTCGCGGGTTCCAAGTAATTTTCAAACATCAATGTAAAGGTTTTTCCAATAAGAGGTGTTATTTTGAATAGCCCGTAATTTTTAGCTGTAATTTTTTCACATTTGACAAGTAGAAACTACGAAACTACGAAAATGGAACAACACAAAGACGGTTGGTGAATCTAAAACAATTTTGGTCGTCGTGAAGCACCTTGTCGGACCGCGAGTCAGAAATTGGTTTGAAAAATTTGAGCCGTCGCGAAGGGACAAATAAGCGATGTGAAGAATAAAACCCGTGCACGTCGTTCAAGAACAATTTAGAATATTGCCACTGTAGCTTAAAGTGCTGAAGAAAACCCAGGATTTTCCATTCCTCGCCGTTCTTTAGAATTGAGCATTCCACAAACGTCATTGAACCGTAGTTTGCATAAAGGCTTAGGTTTTAAGGCTTATAAAGTTCAACTATGACATCAACAATGGAATTCATGAAGCTAGTGAGTGCGATTTGATGATGAAAAATTTCATGAGAAGGATATTCCTGTGTAAGCGTAGAAGCTGTCAAATAAAAACAAATTGTCAGGGAATACAAAATTGTTCAAAACAAAATTTGAAAAAAAAACTTTCCTCGCAAAAAATGCTTGACTTTAAAAAAAGGTTTAAAAAATACCCAAAAAAAAATTCAAAAAAATTTTAAAAATTGATCAAAAATTTCGACAAAAAAAATAAGGGAACAACCAAATGGAAATTTTTTTGAATCGCGAACCGAACAATGAACATAAAACATCGGGTTTTAGTAAGAAACTAAAATAATATAATATTTAAAAAAAAACGTTATTAACGGTAAAAACGGCCATAGAACAGGATTTTATATTTTCAATTTTTTTTGTTTATATATAGCGGGCGGTATTGTTTAAGGGGAGGAATGCAACTGGCTATTTCATTTGCGCTCTTACCGTAAAAGTAAAAATAAAAGAGTGAGAGACAGGAAACGTTACGCCGCGCCGCCGGTGTTCGAGTGACGCAAAAGTATCGATGATGTTTCTGTCTCCGATTATTTCGAAGGCTCGTCTTTGTTTACTGTCCAAAAGGCTTAAGTAATTTGCTGGAACCAGCCCAGAGATGCTTTGGACGTATATAACTTTAATAGTTAATAGATCTAGAGAAAATAATTCCTTGCATCTCCAAAGCAAACCTTAACATCTTGCGGCATTTTTGGCGACTTTGAAATATTTTGAAAACAAAAATCAATTCTTTTTTTAAAACCTTTGCATACATTTTCCTGAAATTACGGTAATCTTTTTTTCTAAAAATATTTGAAACAAATTATACGCTTACGATTTCGGATTTTTTTTCTACAAAAATTCGTATTTTTTCAATATGGCATCTTGAGCTAAAACTTTTTATGTTTTTCAAAAATGACAATCTATAGTTATTTTTTTTATTTTTTTTTAAATAAACTGAAAGATCCACACAAATTGTGAATATAGGTGATAAAACAAAGTCGTGCATTTAATGTAATTTGGGATTCAGTTAAGTCCCAAATGAACCAACTTCCAACTTTATGAACTAAATCCCCACAAAAGTTAGTTGAGAGTTGGTTCAACGTATCAACGAATATTTTGCACAAAGCCTTAAGCAATCTTGCATGTATTTTTTAGCTCTCCTTGAACATATTTATATAATATTGTTTGTTCGTAATATATTTGTTAAACAAAAGAACAATCATTCATTTCTTTTCATCATCGTAAAACAAAAATATATTATGAGTTACCGTGAACTAATTTCACTTTTTTCGTGTAAACTTTCATTTCGACGAAAACAAAAACGAAAAAAAAAAATACAAATGTTTATGTTTTTGTGAGTCGTTTGACACCCAAACGAAAAACATTTAACTTACGCTAAGTATTAAGAGCAATCCATTAAGTAAAATTATTTTTGTTTGTTTATCCATACTTAGCGTTTTTTTTATGAGTCGAAAATTTTCAGATACATTTCGTGCCTGGGACTATTCAGGTACCACATCATCATTTTTGTTTTAAAATAACAATTGACTCAATAATAATCGTTGTTTGTTTCTCGGAAATACAGACAACTGCAGTAAAAAAACAAAACAGTATTAATCGGTTTTTAACAATTCGTCTGTTTACATTTCACAATCAACACTTAAAAGCAACTATTTTTGTTTTATTCCGTTTCGGATGTTGATGGCCTTAGCAAAAGTCTTAGGTGATTAAGAAAACATTTCTCGAAGCGCATTTTTACATTTATGTGTATTTTGTTGTTGTTGTTGTTTTTCGTCCAATATTAGGAACAACGTCTCCTCTTTAAGGAAGACATCCAAATATTTAGCTGACTTTAGATGATCGATGGGGGAGAAACTTATTTCTCTTATTTTTTATTTAAATTTTCTGCTGTTTTTTTCTCAATTTTAGATTTAGCAACATTCCGCATTCAGACACATGTTGCAATTATGTTTATTTGCTTAATCTAGCTAACGTTTGATTTTCTTACCACTCTGGGACTAGTATACATATAGCGCAGTGCACTAGTGCAGTGCACGGAACTGATGATGGATGGGGCATGAATGAAGCATGATGATGATCCGGTCGGTGGCGATGAGAGTTGTTGCTACAGTGAATATATTGTTATCCGAAGGCATTTAATGATTATTTTCAATTGGTCATTGGTTTGTTGATGTTGCAGCCATTGATTGTTTTACTTAAGATTTTGTGGATTTGCTGATGGATGGTGTATGGCAGCTGACATCAGCTTATCAAATCAAAATTGCTCGCTCGAATGTTAGATGAACATTATTATTATGCTTGGTGAAGATCATGCGAAGGGAATAAAACAAATTTATGTTGTTTTAGTACAAAACTGTTTAATACGGTGTGTTTGATTTTATTGGTCTTAAATTGATGATATCACAAATTTTATATTAGAAGAGATTGTGCCTTCGTGTCCGTTTTCTTTTTCCCTTCTGCATTGATATTACTGATCACAAACGTAGTCATCTCTAGTAGTGGAGCACTTAAAGCCAGTTTTAAGTGATATTCTCGAAGTACATACTCAACTTCATCATTCCTTTGAAATCCAAATAGGCAAGTGGGACATAAGTCCATAAATTAGTTTTTAACCGAAAAATGGACTAATGTCACCCAGAGGTCCATAGTTCAATTATGCAATAATGTTCCGAACAGGAGACGTGTATAAGTTCACAGCAGAATGTTATTGGGAACTGTGAATACCCGCACCCCAGGCTGTCAAGAATTGGTTTTTGATTTTTGAAATTTTTCCAAATTAATAGAGAGTCTCCAAGAAACAAAACTATTTAATCAAATGCAATGATACGGATAACTGCCCCAGCAGTCATGACAACATTTTTTGAGGTACACTTGGAAAGCCCCACAAGTGGAGAGTGAAGCGGAATATGGTGATCCAGTCGGGATAGTGGCAATCGTTGGTAAATAAAAAAGAAGAATAGACCATCTTCAAGTTTGAATAACGCAAGTTTTTTAAATGAATGACACCATGAATAGAAATCCCCTGGCTCAGTATTTATATTTTGTTTTAGGAACAGACTGATTGACTGACTGAGACATTAACACTCTCAACGTTTTCTACCGTTTCTGATGAACTTGGTCGTCCACATTTAAGTTTTTTGTTCAGCACTGTACCGTTCTCTTTAAACTTTTTCAACCATTTTCGAATATGAGGAATGCTTGGCGAATCATTTAAGTAGCAAAAAACCTCGAGCACTGAAGAATCTTCTACGCGCTACAATCGTCGAATCGTCGTTTTTATGAATTTCTTGGTAGCCAGGCTATCCATTACTTTCTTTTGATACACCTTGTATTTCTAATAATTTTGTACAATTTAGAATTCAGTTAAAAAATCAAAAACAATCTGAATTTTGATGGTTAGCTTTATTTTAAATTAGCAAATAAGTGCATTTTATTTTGTCGAAAAAAAAAATTTGAAAAAAAATTCAAAATTAAATTAAAAAATTGTAATTTTTAAGATTCAACATAAAATTATTGCAATAGATTAGTTTTTATTTCAATGTAAAATTTTCCAAACTATCTAACGAAAAAAAGTGTTTTAATCTTTTTTTTTGGTAGATTGTTATATTCTACAATTTTTGACCTACACTTTTTGAAATACCTTTTTTAACGCATTTCTGCTTTTTTTCTAATAGTGTTAGTCAATCAATATATCACCACTACTCACCATTGTTGCGGTGACATTTTTAACGAATGAAAAGGTACATAAAGAAACTTAAGATAACTTACCCTATTATTTATAATATTTGGTAGGTACCTACATATACCTATTACACCAACAGCATTTTTCCAGAAGGTAACTATATTATTTTAAATATTTTGGACTTTCAAGGATCTTCTTTTGTTATCTTAAAAAGTTCTTTGTTTATGTCATAAATAACTGTCAGCTTGACAAACTAATACTAGTCTTGTTTTTTTTTTAAATTCAATTACCTAATTCTTCGTAACCATTCACCATGGATAACATAAATGCATAATAATTCAATTTTCAAGTATTCAAATTCAACATTGCTGTTGTTGTTTTTTTTTTTCAAATCCCAGGAGTATTTAATGTTTTTCGTTTATGTTGGATTTTTGGAAAATACTTTACGCTGGTGAAAAGGTCAAATATCTTAAAGTCAAGTGGTAGTCAGTGGTTCAAATATTTGAGAATTCAACTTTTTTCTAAAATTTGTGGAGCAAAGGAGATACCTTATAATAATGGGAGTGTTAATTGATATAGGGGGACTATCTGATCTCCTTCCCGAATTCTTTGAAAAGAACCAGTGGGAGAGTTTTGAAGGGTAAACTCAAGTGCGCCCACTGAGAACTACTGGATTGAAGGGGTTAATCATTAATGGTGGCATTGTTTTCTGTCATTAATACCCTAAGTTGTTTAATTCGTACTTAGGGATTGATGGTTATCATGAATATTCTCAGGGTGTTATGTTCCATATAAGGATGCTTGCTATACATAATAGTTTTTAGGTGGAGGCTATCTATGAATTAAAGTAAAAGAAACTCACTTTGATGGTTCTTTGGATTTTGTTCACACATAAAAGATGATACAGATGAACTGAAAATAGAGTGCCTTCAAGTATACCTATACAAATTTATTTATTGTGTCTTATGAGTTTTGATTATGATGCTGCGGAGGGTCAATTACCCTTCTGATGTCAATTTTATTATTTTCCATTGTAAAACAAAAACAAAAAACGACAAGTAAAGTTCCTTTTAAAAAAATATTGATCTCAAAACATGCTTAAAACTATTAACCGCACTTGTTTACACGCAGTTTTGCCTCAAGTTTATTTTTTCAAATTAAATTTTTGCGAATAACTTAATAAAATAACAAAACGTTACAAATTTGTATATGCGGCAAACAATTTTGCTGAACAGCGATTATAAAAAAATTGAACACTATACAATATTCATGCCACGAACGTCAAGAACGCCGCGCGCCGGCCGATTAAATTGATTGGTCATAAAAATCATCTTGATTAGCACGTTGGGTGATTTTTAGAAAATCTCAAAGTTTAATTATAAACAGAAAAAAAATGTTTTTTTTTTTATTACTTATCAAAAGTTTGATTCAGACAAGTTTCGATTCAGGTTACGCATTCTTGCTCTTTTATTGTTTAGCTGAAGTAGATTTATGAGATTTGGTATAAAGGATGCGAACATCAAGTAGCCAGGATACATCTTCTATATAGGATGATTTGCATACGGTGCGATAAGAGCTGGGGCATAAGCAAACAAGATACCCTCTGAGTTCTGGAAAGAGATGGAGACATCGGGTTAAGACGATCAGTAAAAGAAAAGTAACCTTTTACTATTCTATAACGAGAAGGGTAAAACACGAAATTGCGACAGCTACCTTTCAATCAGCTATGACATCAGCTACATGAAGATCATTGCGGGAGTATTAGATGACCGTCTATGAAAAATTATACCGCTGTCTGACGACCAGTGAGGGCTTGTTTCGGGTAAATCAATCACAAATGCAAGCCAGAGCATTTACTAGAAGATTCCGAAAAAGCATTCGACAGAAAACCAGGAAATGTGATATGGGTTGTACTAAGGCAACAATTAATTCCGGAAGTGAACGAGCGAATGATCATGGGTTTTTCTGGGGGGTACCTGCTACACCAAAGAGGTTTGCAGCAGACGGACCCCAAAGTGAATCAGTTATTCTTTGCTGACGATGGAGCCATCATAAGTGAAGATCCTGTGTACCTGCAACAAGCATTTGATGTATGGTCGGATGTTTTGCAGAGAAATGGATGCCGCATTAGAGTGAAAAAGACCGATTGTCCATTTTCGGATACACACAGGCCTATTCCGGAAATCTATTAGGATGGAACAGTGCTTCCTAAATGCGAAAAGTTTAAATTTCTTGGTCTCTAATCAATAATAAAGAATCTTGTGATGACGACATCAAACATTGATTAAGGGTAGAGTGGATGAAGTGGCGGGAAAACTCGGCTATCTTCTGTGATCGGGAAAAGCAACCTAAGCTGAAAAGAAAGCTCTGCATGGCAGTTGTTTATCCAACGCTTACATACGGTAAGAAAGCGTAACCTAGAAAATCAAAGGAACCCTTCAAAAATCATCAACATCATTGGCTCGACAACCGGGTCCAGTCCTAACCTCTTTCAACAAGTCTCTTAGTAAGTTGGTCATGCTGATAAAATGATTTGTGGTTTACCTCATAACCTCTACCTTCAAAAATTTCATTTGACTCTGATTTAACGCAAATCTAAGGAACCATTTGCCATACGTGTTACCTACGTATTTCAAAATAAAACAAAAAAACAACATTTTAGTAATGGCGCACTACAAACTAGTACAAGAAATGAATATTCCCCTGGGACAGAGTTCCCTTTGCCTTGTTGAATCAGTCATCAGCGCCAATGTTTACAAATCCCTTAGCTGAAGATTCTTTGTGGGTACCTAGTGGCAGTGTGTTTAACGACCAACCGAAGAATCACTCGGCGACGAAGGATCTTTCAACTGCAAAAGGCATTTTTGGATTCTTGAACTAGCTTCGGGTTACAAACCGGAGCTCCTTGTTTATTAACAAAAAAGAACGGAGACGCATATAAGCAGCTCTTCATGTGCAGGATGCTGTCACGCCAAAGAATGGACATACAGGCAGTGCCAGTGCAGTGCAGCCGCTCAGCGTGCACTTGTTTTATGATCTATTTTCCATAAAAAGTATATCTCTGGTAGATTATACCGCCATCCGCCACCTACCTATCTACCTACTCGCACTCTGAAAATATAGCTTAACTGCATCACTGCATATTCGAATGGGGTCTACGATGTTGGTATTATTTTAACACAACCCAAGCACAGCTCGTTTGGTATAGTGTTTGGATTTTGTTTACAGAAATCGATGTTTAAACAAGCATGTGCATCTGAAGATGCATTCTTCTGGGCCATTAAACGCTTCTAATCGTTCCGAAGTGAAGTTTTAATTGAGTTGGATTGTTGTTTGATTGATTGTGATTAACTCGGCGGAAGTGAAGTGGGTGTAGATGGGTATTTTCGGCAGCAGCAGCCGGCGCGCCGCACAGAGTAATCAAATAATTTTAAATAGTGCCATGATATTTTTCTGTTGAGTTTGCAAGCAGATATATATTTTGATGGTCGTAAAGTATTTTGAAAACGAGTAATTTCTTTAATTTAATTTTTGTTTGGATTGAGCAAAAATTTATTGGCTAGGTATGGATAAATCATAAATATTTTAGAGATATAGGAATTGGTGTAGCTAATCTACACCATGCATAAATAATGCACAAGCGATCATTTGGTCGCAATAAGTAGGACAAAAATCTTACGTTGTAAAGAAGGGTTCACATATTTTGAATTCCACTATACTAAAGACTTTTGATAGGAATTCTTCGATGACTTCTGGAACTTGAGGAATGTCCTATCTACCTTTATTTCGACCTGAATTTTGTGAATAACTGAAGAACCATATTCGTCTGAAGAATATTATAGCAATGTGATCTGCATACATTCCAAAACCGCAATTTTGTAACCTAGGAAAAACCTAAGGTAAATACATTTAATAGTGTTGGGGATGGTACAGAACCTTGGGGGACTCCTGAAGGTACTTTTTGGATAATGAACATATTCCATTAAGCATAGCAAGGTACTAGCTTTTAGTCAAAGAATTGAATTATTATTTTTTATCGGAAAAGACCTTACTTAATCACCAGAACTAAGACGATTGAATAAGCTACTAAACATCTTTTGCAATTTCCTTTTCTTGTAGAACATTTGAATTTCTACAGAATTTTTGCAAACAATTTTCGTAACAAAGCTCGTTTATATGTTCACTTGTTGTTCTGTGTCATATAGACCATTTTGGAGCATTAGCAACCGCTGAATTATGTTCTAGGGAGGTTAAGCTGATTAAATTTTTTCCAAGGTCTGCCAAAACAACGAAAGCTTTAACAAAGAAAGCGAGGAAAACTGTCCTATTTTTCAAAATTGCGTAGCAAAAAAATTTAAAATATTTTGGAAAAATGGTATTTTTCAGAGCCAAGGGAGTGCAACGGACCCCCCTTGCCCCAACCTCCGTGCGCCTATGCCCTAATAGGTCAGTGGAGTTCTTATATAACTTGGGATTTGAGCTGATATTATTTCAAGCTTGATATGCAGTTCAATCTAAACCAATACATTTTAGCGTGATCTGCGTTCTAGGCTTCAGTCGTTAATATTATAAACACTTTTATTTTGGTTAATACAAAAACCTTCCCTTAACAGTCAACTCTGAAACGGATACTCTTGCCTCCCCCTTTTCTAATTGTCTTCAAACACTCCTACAAAAACTACACAATTTCAACAGGAATCACATGTTTCCGATAATTTTTTTCTAATTCAATATAATCATTTGCTTTCTCTCGCTTTGGAAGCAAAACAAAAACATCAACATTTACATTATGTGGCTCTATCCCATAATTATATTACGTAGAATGAAAACCAAGAAACAGAAAACTCCTCACTTTTTGGTCGGAAGTCTTGATCTTGAATATTCGTTGGTCTCAATACATATATCTCAGTTCAGCAGTCTCCCTGTCTCATTGCCACAAAAACTATTTTGTTTAGTTGAGAAAACGTTAAATATTTACAACTCTAGTGCGGTATTTATGGCGGCCAGCAACGATGGAGGTGGTATGATTCTATCCTCTCTCAGAGCTAATAGTTGTTGTTAGATCAAAAAAAAAAAAAACAATCCGTAAGGATTGATGTTGTAAGTAGCCCGCACGCATTACAGCACTATACCATATCATCAGCCCCTGACCTCTTTACCGCAGACTTATGCTTTCTCATAAAGAAGAGAGGCAAAGGAAGCATCACGAAGATGGCCGCGGCGCGGCGCCCTTACAAATTCTCACTACATTTTTTTGTGTAAATTGCTCCTGCTTTATTCCCTAATGCTAAGGCTAAAACTTCAAATCAGAATTTCTTTGCGGTTGGCTAACATGTGCGCTGATGTTTACACTAAGATGCGCAGTGGTTTATTATTTATTCGCTCTTAGAAAACATACACAAAAAATATTTTTTTTCTTTACGATTTTCAATGCTTTGATATGTTAACAAGAAGCGAATAGGAAAATTAAAAACTCATAATCCAAATCTGAGTGTCGTCGTTTGTGGTTTCATATGAGCATAAATATGATAAACTGAAAACAACATCTGGGAAGTGTGCGGTCTTGAAGTGAGAGTGCGCTAAGATAATGCTGATCGCTGGATGTTCTAGTTAAAGAACAATGACCCTTCATTATCAAATTCGATAAAAATTAGTCATTACCTAACTACTAATTTTTGGTTTAAATTTTATTATACCTTACCTTAAATATGTACCTGTATTGGCGATATACTATAGTACTTCCCGTTAAGTTAAAACAAAAAGCTGAACGATACTAGCTAATTATACGGAAAGTACTATGATAAACAATAGGTGTGCTTTTTTGAGCCCCAACGATTTAAGATTTAAACATTTTAAGATTTAACAGCAACAACTAATCCCATTCGGGCTTCGCTAAGCACTGAGATTTCTCTGGGCATAATCTAAACCTGGACAGAGATGTGTCACCAGCGAAATTTTCATACTCTATAGATTGGATTTGGATCTACTTATATAAACTCCATTTGTTTTCCAAGGACGAGTCGTAATTTTTTTCAAAGCCCCAATGGGTTGCTAGGTGTGTTTTTTGCTTAGCCCAGAGGTTTTACTAAAATTTTGTAAAACGGGTATAACTTACAATTTTCATTATAAATGTAAAAAAGTCGCCTAAGGGCGGTGCTTAGCTAAACCCTGATAATTTCCCAGGTTATGATTCGGCACAGAGAGAGAAAGTATAATTTATTGAAACCGATATTTTCATACATATTATCGATAATTTTTATGGAAACTCCAGTCATTGAATAAATACATTCAGAAAATGACACAGTTTTTCCGATAGCGCTAGTGTCGCTAGGGAAGACTTTTGTATTAAACAAAATAATTTGTTTTGCTGTAAGTAAGAAGCATACATTTCCATTCCTTGCCTTAAAATGTCAAATGTATAAACAAATTTCAATAATAAGTCAATAATAAGTATTCGTTTTTCGATGTTTTGCGTTGAAACATTTCTACATCATCTTTTTTTGGTTCACCTTTTTGATTGAAGTAGATAAGGAATTCTGCAAACCAGATAAATTTATACTTTGTATATGAAAACTATAGTACTATCATGGTCGAAGTCGAATGGGACGACATCTAATGTATGCCTGCAACCCTTACTCTTTTTTTTTGCGGAGAGCTTATGGAGGCTTTAAATGATATTTATTGATATTTTTTGGATGCAATAATCCAAAAAATAGTCTCCTCTTGCTCCTACCACCAATTTTCGACGCTTAAAGACTCCCCAAATCGGATTTTACACCTCAAGTTTTGCAGCGCCACCACCAGGACCTTTGCAACCCTAAAAAAAACTCGACATGATAGTGCTATAGTTTTTATATACATACAAAGTTTGTGACGTTTAGTTGTGACAGCTGATTATTTCTCACATTTATGCATGAATTTTTATGGGGTGCTCACGCAAACGTAAAGCGGAAAATTATCTTGTTGCATGAATACCCTTACTATTAATTTATCGATTTCCCGATAACCGATGATAACCGATTATGAAGATCATGACTTCAAGACGGGGCAAAAAGCCACACTATACGACCAATTGTGGTTTTATTGCATGATTCAAGGGGTAATTATAGATAAAAATGTTATTCTAACGAATTCGGAAAACGTTATGGATCTTGGAAAGTGACAGAAAATAAATAAATTTGTTTTTTGTATTGTAACGTTCAGTTAACTGTTTTTTTTTTTAACGATTAAAACTTTTTTTAACTTTTCCGTTATTATGCCATTCGAAAATTTTTGTACACAATTATCTTCCTGCTGCTCCAACTGCTATCTAGCGGCACTTTCTAAAATGATTATTTAAATAAAGCCGTACAAAACCACTAAGCTACCAGCGCGTCATCTATAGATTTACCTTGATTTAATTATTTATTACTAAAGTAATTCTAGAGTCTTATAGATGACACTAGAGTAGATATGAATGTTTAGCTGTTTAGACGTTGAGAATTAGAATTGGTGCTTTGAATCATTAAATAAATATAAATAGAAGGCTTTGTATATTTATATATTATAATTTATACTTAAGCCTCACTAACACGTGGTAATCATGCTGTTGAATTGGAGCTTATATCATTGAATAAATATAAATAGAAGCATTGAATAAATATAAATAGAAGGTCTCACACAGAAAATCGCCACTATGGGTGGTCGATGCCGCCACCATCGCTTGAAAAAATATAATAGGTCTGGATATTCAATAAGAAAATTTTTCCTTAAATATAAATGAGTTGTGTATTCGAAAGGGATTTTTTCTCAATTTGAAAATTTGTTGTTTATCTACGTTTCTACGGCAACGATTGTTCTATTTGTTTTCTATTATTCAAATTATTTGTTTGTTTCAAAATAATTTGTTTTCAAATATGTATGAATGTATGTATGTATGTATGTATGTATGTATGTATGTATGTATGTATGTATGTATGCATGTATTTGAATATGTGCCTATGAAAATTTTCGTTATTTTTAATTCTAAATTAAAAATCAAAACAGGAGTTGCAATTGTGTTTTGATTTTTTTGTTTTTTTTTTTGATACGAAAGTTACATTAGTCAGTCCCTACATAATGTGCCCTACCAATAATCAAATTTAGCAACGACTTAAATATTTCGAAAAAATTAACCATTATGCTATGGATCCTAAATACTTAACCAAACACTGCATGTTATTTCTTTGTAAGCCATTTCATATAATTATGGTTCATTATTATTATGGCTCTTTTCAATATGGTCCATTTCACAGAAATATTAAAGTCGTCACTAAATTTGATTATTGGTAGGGCTCAATGTGCCTATACCTATTACTTGATCTGAGTGAGGGTCTTTAAATACAAGAGAGAATATAGTAGTACATTATATAGTAGACGAAGGGAAGGCAGAGATGGTTTTTCCATGGAAGTGGGTTCCGTGCTACGGATTGTTCTCAATTCTTGTGAAAGTTGGCGTACAACGGGATTGTCTATATCGGTATCAAACTTACAAACAACAAAGCAATTGCTGCACCTTCATTTATATTTAAAACAACCACGAACCAATGCAAGTTCATACAATAAATTGATTTGACTCGGTATTAAGTGTTATCCTTTACTTAAAGAAGTTTAATTCCACACTAATGACTTTTAAGGGAAAAAAAAGTTTAAAAACAGGCCAACGGCTGCTTAATATATGATTAATTATAATACCAGTCAAAAAAATCAACTCAAAGCTTAGGGACTGATGTTTTACTAGCACGTGCTTGTAAACATCATTCCTTGAACATTGATTTTCGACTTTTGAAATTGATGTCGAAAACCTTATTAAATTTCGGAAATATGAGAATACGACCAATGGTGGCTTAACTATACCCACATCACAGTTTTTAAAAGTAGTAACAAGTATTGTGCAATGCTTTGAAAACAATTTCTATGATACGTGTTTTCAAAAAAATATATTGAAATTGTACTATGAGATATGTCAAGGAGAAGTCCAAATTCCATGTTCTTCAGACCATGAAAAAAAAATTAATTTGCCATACAATGCAAGTACTATTACGGGCAAAAATTAAAAAAATTGATGCCAGGAGGTGCTCAAAAAAAAAAACTAAAAAAGTTAGACATAATGAGACATACATATATAATATGAAAATTCAAAGATAAAAAATAATTAATATTAATAATATAATCTCTGTCTGATTTTTATACTAGAAAAGAAAAAAGAAGGTCTTTGATCTTTGTATAAATTGTATAGTAATTCCATGATGGCAGTCAACTGCAGCGCCATCTAAGGTATGGAGGCAACCCTACTGGATGGGAGTTTATTATCTTCTTTATTTCTTTTAGATTTTACAATTTCCAACCACTGAATATAATTCGCAATCGATATAATATTCTCCTCTTGTTCCCACTGTCTCTTTAAGGATTCTCAACAAAAAAGTCTTCACCCTCACAGCAGCGCAATCAACAGGGTCGAGGCAACATTAAAAAACGCACCATGAGAGTACTATGTTTTATAAAAAAACTTTGATGAATGAAATGTACTAAAATACTACCAGTACATGTTTGTTGCCCTTTAGGAATTTTACTGAGTATTTCTAAACTGCCCTTAAATTTTATCTGCAATCAATATTTGCTCAGATATTGGTGATCAAATCCTTAAAGCTAGAACATTTTTAACAAAAAATAAAAATCATAAAACCTTTATAATGTGAGTCAAAAACGTTACTTTCTTAAACCTACTTCCTTTGCCCTTTGGCCTAACAGGAGGTGTACATTTGTACAAACTAGTAAAAAAAATAAAGGGACAAAAACTAACAAAAAAAAGTTCTCTAATGTCTTGAACTTTTTTTTATAGTAAATCAAATAATGCATTCGTCGGTTAACTTGTTTATTCAATTGAGATTTGAAAATTAAACAAAAAGATGGATTTTTGGGAACAAAAGATTTTCTTACAAAGGTAACCTCATATAACTTTTACGGTTCTCGCGTCGCTGAGTAGATCCGTAGTAGGTGTTATAACAGGACACTACGTCATAGATAAACACGCTACAAGACTTGGCTATTCACAAATTACTTCTGTAGAAATTGTATGAACAAAGAGGAGGGAGAAACAACTACACAGCTCCTCTGCACCTGCCCTGCCTTGTCACAGAGACGCAAACTTCACTTGGGAGACTTCTTGTTTTTTTTCAACGATCTTCTAAACACTGACAACCGATATACGCATAATTGTCTAACTCGCTTCGTCAGAAGCTCCAAATGGTTTTCATAATGAGGGTAACATTCTTTTATACCAGAATGGACATAGTTTTGGTCTAAGGGTATCAGCCGTTTTCTTGATAGCTACGTCTACATAACCTACTGACTTAGACAGCAAACGTCATTTAAAGTTTGAGATGACATAAGTTACTTAATTGCAATCAGAAACGTTACTAATTCATTTTCTGCACATAAAAAAATAAGAACAACATAAAATAGAACAAGAACTATAAGAAAATCTTTTTGAGTATTGTATAAAAGTGCGTCCGAAAAAGAAATAATTCACCAGTTTGACATTTAGTTTTATTATTCTTTCAAGTGTCAGCTAAGTCACAATAACGTCAATCCACAAACAAAATAAATATTTTTCTGTCTGTGCCTGAAATTTAGATTTTCACTTGAAAACAATATGTTTTTCGTATTATTATGGTGTCAATTTTAAGTGGTGTTTTTCTTAAATAAGAAATCTTTCTAAATTTCAATAAGTTCTTCAATAAATCAATCCGACTGTTTTATGCAAATATTTGGAAAATATTTTTGTATTATTGCCAGGTTTTTATTTTCTTCTCTTTTTTGATTTAGTTCAGTTTATAATTTGATTTCCACATCATGCCGCATTCACCCTATGCGGCATTTTGTACAGTCGATATAAGTCGAGTTGAAAATGATTCATATCGTTTTCGTATTGTCAGAAACTATAAACGATAAAAATACTAAAAAAAATAGCAAGTTTGGTATATGGTATGCCACATAAATGATAAAATTTTTGAACTTCTTGTTAATTTTGGATTTTTTATTAATTAATAAGATAAGCATCATGAACCTAACTCTATACACATAAGTGCGATGTATATTAATAACTGCTTCAAATTATGCAGCACACGTTGCTATAAGCATCATTATCAAACTTTAAAGAATTGGACAAATGTTCCTAATATTGTTTGTTACATTTTTAAATATAGTTAATACAGCATAAATAGAAGTGGTTGTATGTTAGGGCTGGTCACGAGAACGAAATCTGTTTATGTCTCGTCTCGGTCTCGGTTTCGTTTCAACTCTTTTACATAAATTTATTTTTGAAAATGACTTTTTTAATTTGAGTTTTTGAAAATAGATCGAAGATTTCTATGGAAAAAGTTTGGAGGACCACAAATAACAGTCAAGTTGAAGAAACAATTTATCTGACAAATTAAAAAAAAATGGAAGAAAGTTCGGAGGTTGTATTTTCAATTTTTTTACTTTTAATTCAAGTCATACGAGAACGAGACGAGAATGTAATTTTTCGAATTCGACGAGATCCAGACATACCATGTCTCGTCTCGGTCTCGTCTCATCGCCAGCCCTAATGCATATACAACACGTTCAATTCTGCAGGAAATGAAAAATATAGCGAGATAACAGCATTTAAATATTTTAATGTGAAGTAAGTACCTAATTCAAATTTATCTCAAGCACCAGTTCTTGTTGAATAGCAGTGGAATTCGCCCGGCTTCTTTTTATTTAAAATTAAATTATTTGTAAAAAAAAAGTAAACTAGCACGTGGTACATTAGTTTGCTATACATAAATTTGATTTAAATAACCAAGAAAAAAATCCTCTAATTTACCTCTTGTGTGAAATAAAGTTCTGCTTTCTACAAAAGAAGAAAAAGTCGTTTTCAAAATAAATCATTTGGTGAGTTCCATTATAAAACAAAGAGTGTAATTCATTTTGTTAGGCTTGGAACTTTTGATATTTTCATATAATTATTATAAAAAATTATTATTAATTATAAAAGCTAGAGAAGAGTAAGCTGGCCGTATCAAACGCGGCTTTGAAGTTGACAAAATATTCCCTTCGTGAAATAAACGATTCTGCAATATTATGAAGCAAAGAAATGTTGCCGATGGTTGAATCATTGAAAGAATTGCCTCTAAAGATATTTTTGCCGGTCAGCCTTGTATCCCTTCTTATGGAAAATAATGTTTTGAATTGCTGTGGTATAAACCAATTCTCTTTTTGCTCTTTATATTATAAAATCGTTGGTTTTAGCCAGTGTTATAAGTGTGTATTGAAATAATAAGCTCAAGACCTTATCAAATTTCAAACTTTCTTCCCTCATAAGCATCAATCCTTAATTCTGCAGGGCCCCCATTGTTGTGGCCAAGGGATTAAGGGGCCAACAAATTGAGTGATTACGTAAACTCTATACTTTTTGCAGTCCTTCAATTCAGCCAATTTCTAGTTTTATTCAAGAACTATTTTTCGGTACCAAGTATAGGTATAAAAGCTTTGATTAATTTTTTGCACATGCTCATTATCTTGATTCCTAATTCCTATTTTCCATCCTACCTACAGTAATTTGAAATTAATGTAAATATATTTAAAGTGATATTTGAATTAAATGAATTTTATTTAAAAATCTGGTTTGTAATTAAATTATTTCAAAGCAAAATCGACGCAACAATAATGTTTAGTTTTTCAATAAGAAAATCTAAAATCGAAAAATTTGTTTTCTGGGAGTTTTTGCGGTATTGTGAAATTGTATCTCAAATTTTAAGAATGGGCCAAGTACACACAGTAATGAATGATAATACCAGTAAACACAAAATATTTAACCGTGTCTTCTAGGACATTTACATTTGTAAATGAGGTTACGTTAACACTGTCTAAATTTCTATTTTTTGTCTTATGATACGACGTGACGACGACGTACGTATAAATTTTAGAAGACAATTTTTTTAGATCACTTTTTTTTAAATGAAATTTGAAACAGGAACTTTGATAAAATGATTGTTATAGTCATCATCTTCTTAATACATTTATCACAGTTTTTTTTATTTATTTTTAGGGCGACAACATCAATGACATGATTCTGAGTTGCACTAACATCGTTTTATTGGTATCTAGCACACAGTTTCTACTAGCAATTTACTGCGGTCATGTCACAGCGCTCCAAACGGTACCTACTCTTTATTGCAACGTATCAAGAGAAGATAGTGAAAGTAACACAACTTCTTGTTTTATAAACTCTACAACGAATTTAATCGACATCGTAAGTTACAATGGAGGAAATTTATATCAGTCCCATACAAAATTTTATTGTTATAATGGAATGCCTTTAAAATTTAACTTACCATTAGAGATCATATTGAACCGTTTAGTTGTATTTGATTCGTGTCGATTTACAGCGAATGATAGCATTTTGGAAATATTCCAATCTTTATTCCCATTTTATGATACTACTTTTGCAATCAAATTTATTGATAGTTCTCTATCTCGAAAAAACCTAGGAACAATTGAGAAATTTCTTTTTTCTCTACAATTTGATGTTAAAAATGTTTCAACATTACCCATTGATTTATTTGCTGATTGCACAGATTTGAAATGGTTGACAATCTATTCAAATTATAGCGACTCATTACATCTATCTGATTTGCTTGCACCGTTACAAAATCTAGAAGCCTTGGGCCTTATGGGACGTGATACAATCCATATTCCATCGGGTTTCTTTTCAAATCTCAGAAAATTGAAAAACATTTTGTTGAGTGGTGAAAATACCAAATGGGACTATCGAACGTACACTCCCACCACAGAAAAGCTAGCGGCATTTCCCCTCGACAAAAATGGAGGTACTTTAAGGACATTGCCTAAAGGATTGTTTCGTGACTTGCCATCCCTAAATCAAGTTGTTTTAACAAGATTTAAAATTGATTCGATACCTTCTGATATATTTGTTGGTTCCAAAGGTATACAGATGATTTTAATAAATAAAAATAGTTTAAGTGAATTGCCACTGGGAGTTTTTGCCGATCAGAAAAATCTCACTCACTTATATCTGTATAGAAACATGATAAAAGAACTTGTGAGCGGATTATTTGACTCCAACAAAGAACTTACTAAATTGGATTTAAGTGACAACCAGCTGACAAATCTTACGAAGTAAGTATTTTTGATTTAATCATACATATTTATGTAAGCACACAACAATTTTATTTATTTTATTTATTTTATTTATTTTATTTATTTTATTTATTTTATTTATTTTATTTATTTTATTTATTTTATTTATTTTATTTATTTTATTTATTTTATTTATTTTATTTATTTTATTTATTTTATTTATTTTATTTATTTTATTTATTTTATTTATTTTATTTATTTTATTTATTTTATTTATTTTATTTACTTTATTTATTTTATTTATTTTATTTATTTTATTTATTTTATTTATTTTATTTATTTTATTTATTTTATTTATTTTATTTATTTAATTTATTTAATTTATTTTATTTATTTTATTTATTTTATTTATTTTATTTATTTTATTTATTTTATTTATTTTATTTATTTTATTTATTTTATTTATTTTATTTATTTTATTTATTTTATTTATTTTATTTATTTTATTTATTTTATTTATTTTATTTATTTTATTTATTTTATTAATTTTATTTATTTTATTTATTTTATTTATTTTATTTATTTTATTTATTTTATTTATTTTATTTATTTTATTTATTTTATTTAATTTATTTATTTTATTTATTTTATTTATTTTATTTATTTTATTTATTTTATTTATTTTATTTATTTTATTTATTTTATTTATTTTATTTATTTTATTTATTTTATTTATTTTATTTATTTTATTTATTTTATTTATTTTATTTATTTTATTTATTTTATTTATTTTATTTATTTTATTTATTTTATTTATTTTATTTATTTTATTTATTTTATTTATTTTATTTATTTTATTTATTTTATTTATTTTATTTATTTTATTTATTTTATTTATTTTATTTATTTTATTTATTTTATTTA
>OY288108.1:6696955-6704455 GCA_958431115.1 Syrphus vitripennis | reverse complement strand
ATCACCCACAGCTTGAATCTATATTTGATGATTTAGAGAATCTCCATAGTCTTACATTAAGAAATAATTCAATAAGGGAAATTCCATACAACATAATGAAGACAAATAAAAATCTTCGGACGCTAGACTTGAGCTTGAACAAAATAAATTCTATAAATTGCAATTTCGTCACATTTTTTGATTCAATAATAAATATAACACAAAATTCAATTAATTGTGATTGTAACATTATGTGTCTGCACCAACATATGATTTACTCAAATTCAACAAATAGTTCCGAAATTCGAAAGCTTCGATGTGAAAATCCGAGTGCTTTAAAGGATCAATTATTATTTGACCTTAAAATAAGTGAACTTCTATGCTTCCCTCATGATGGAAAACATTCAAATAGATGTGTTTATGACATACGAAGAAATGATTCAGTTCTTGTTATGAATTGTTCTAATGAAAATTTCAACGATATTCCAACTTTACCTTTGTTCAATGAATTGTTTTCTAATGGGATAGAACTGTTTATGTATAACAATACCTTCACCAATCTGTCATCGAAAAGTCTCATCGAAAACGGAAATATTACTTTAATCAGTATTTACAATTCCACAATTACCAACATTCCCAATAAGTTTTTGTCAAATTTGCCGAAACTGAGAAATGTTTCCTTAGTTCTTCCATCACTGAAGGAAATACCTCATGATATTTTTTCGAACTCTAGTGCAATCATAGCTTTGAAAATATCTGGTACAGATATTGAGGAATTCCCAACATTTGTAGGTCTAAAGAATCTTATTCACTTGGACTTGTCGCGGAATAGAATAAAAAGGATATGGTTGTGGATGTGGAATGACGAATATAAAGAATTGGAGACACTTAACCTTTCACAAAATTTATTGGAAGAGTAAGTTTTTTCGGGAACAGAGGTATATTCAATAAAAAATTTTTTTAATTTATTTTTTAGACTGTTGATGTATGGTCTTCCCAAATTAAAGAAACTTTTCCTGGATAATAACCGTCTTCAAAGCACTGGGTTACACCTTAATGTAGATGGACGTAGTCTAGAAGTTATAAATTTGGAAAATAACCAACTAAAAACCTTTCAACCTCTTGTCAACCTTTTTAGAAATTTTGAAACTCTTGTACTTACCAACAACTCATTTGGAATTGAATACTTTATTAGAATTCAGAGGTTACCGACTCCTTCTGTTGCGGATTTGAGATTGAATAATATCAGTACTATTCAAGTATCGCGCATTGTCCTACATTCCAACCTTGATGAAATATTTTTGAATTTCACTAATAGTAGTATTCGTACTATTCAAATGAAAAATGGAGAAAAATCTCTGAACTGCGATTGCAAAATCATTTCCTTGATTGATTGGGATATGATGTATGAGAGTTTGCGATGTTCGTCCTCCTCAGCAAGACTTAATTATCACCAATTCAGTAATATATCTGCAGATGAATTATTAATTCCCATGAACCGCTCCTGTCCAAACAAGTGTCGATGTTGGACTCGTCCAGTTCAATTAATTTTATTTGTTAATTGTACAAATTCTACTTTGACTGAGGTTCCTCCATTGCCGGAGTTGGAAAAAGACTTTCAAAATGGAATCGAATTGTCAATTCAACACAATCAGCTCAAGAGTATAAATCCGCATTCCCATCACTCAGGATATAAAGGTGTTATTAAAATTGATGCAGCTCATAACCAAATAGCGAATCTGTACAGCGAAGATATATCAGAGAATTTATCACACTTGGACATTTCATACAACCGAATAGAAAGATTAGAGGAAAAAGTACTTAATTTCATGTATGCAAGTCGGACGTTAAAAACTGTCATCTTAACTGCAAATCCAATCATTTGCGATTGTCAATCGGAAAATCTAACAAAGCGTTTAAAAGCGAATACAACACTTTTTCCAAACATCGATCAATGTGCGGATGGTCGGAAATTCACACAACTATCATACGCTGAAATTTGTTTCATTGAATCCATTAATATATTTCTAGTTATTGCAGTTTCCACTTTTATCATAACAGTTTTGGCTGTTCTCTTTCTCCTATCAATTTTTTATAATCTTAAGAAGGAATACATTCTGGTTTGGTTGTTTGCTCATAACATCTGCCCGTGCTGGATAAATGAAGAAGAGCTAGACAAAGACAAAAAATATGATGCATTTGTGTCGTACTCTAGTTTGGATGAAGAAATTGTTGCAAACGAACTTGTCTCGAAGTTGGAAAGCGGCCCCAAACCCTACAAGCTTTGTTTACACGATCGGGACTGGCTTGGTGGTGTTTTTATTCCTGAACAAATTGAACAATCAGTTAATAATTCGAAAAGAACAATAATTGTAATGACTGAAAATTATATTAAATCACGATGGGCTCGAATGGAATTCAGGATAGCTCATATTGCGGCGATGAACGAGAAACGTTCTCGAGTGATTGTAATTATACTTGGTGATGTCAATACTGATGATTTGGACTCTGAACTGCGGAAATATATTAAAATGTACACATTTATTAAATGGGGTGATCCATGGTTTTGGAAAAAATTGGGATATGAATTGCCACATCTCTCAAATGGGAACCAACCAACAACGGAACATTACGAAATGCAGATGATTTGAAATGGTCAAGGTGATTGACGTCGATGCCATTGGAAAGAGATTTATTTCAGAAAAAAAAAAAATTCTAATGAATGGAAAAATTTGTACGAAACGAATAGAAACACCTTTAACTTTGTGTGATGCATTTTTAATCACGAGAGAATTATCTTTTTAATGTTTATGTTTCAAGGCGATATGTTTCCAAGCATGTTTAACTTTAAATTTAATCTAACTCAACATACTTTAAATAATTTTTAAAATATTGCTATTAATTATGATTGTTTTTAATGTAGACAGTTACGAATTTGTAAAACTTCTATGTTATGATAAATTTTTTAAGACAAATTTCAATAATAATAATAATCTATATATTATATTATATATGTATATAAATCTCCTGTCACGATGTTTGTCCGCGATGGATTCATAAACTACTTAACCGATTTTAATGTTTTTTTTTTAAATGTGTGCTTTTTTCCAACTTGAGAGATAGGATAGCTTACATCTTAATTTATAGCCGCAATATTATTTTATTGCAAAAAGCTTTGTAAACTATATTATTATTTTATTGCAAATAGCTTTGTAAACTAAAACTATAGTACTATCATGGCGAGTTTTTTTTTAGGGTTGCGCGGACCCTTGTGGTGGCGCTGCAAAATTCGAGGTGTAAAATTCGATTTGGGGAGTCTTTAAGCATTGGAACTTGTTCGTAGGGGCAAGAGGAGACTATTTTTTGGATAATTGCATCCAAAAAATATCAATAAATATCATTTAAAACCTCCATAAGCTCTCTGCAAAAAAAAAAGAGTAAGGGTTGCCGGCATACATAAGATGTCGCCCCATTCGACTTCCACCATGAGAGTACTATAGTTTTCATATACAAAGGGTATTTGAAAACTATAGTACTCTCATGGTGAAAAACGAACATAACGACATCTATTTATTTTGAATTTAATTTTCTCGTGGAGACTCTTTGAGGTTGGAGTCTAAGAAATGGAGACATTTCTTGAGATTGGAGACTAAAAATGGAAGAATTCCTTCAGACTGGAGACTACGAAATGGACTATGAATAAGAACGAGAAAGGGCTATACTGTACTGCCTTTATGCCTTTTTTTGTGCTTTATTATGGTGTGCGAGCAAAAATATACATCTATAGCAGAAGAGAAGGTATATGTTTTGTGTGCTCGCATTGGCATTGATGTAGTTTGTTTTGTATTTTGTGTTTATGTATTTGTTTTGATGTTGAGGATTAATTTTATTTTGCAAGATTTGATTGATTTGGTGGGCAATTTAAATGCTTCATTTTTTTATTGCGTCATTTATGTAAAATTTTATCGATATTTCAATTTTATTTTTTGAACAACAAAATTATTAACTTCCTACCGAGGTAGGTAGATTCAATAAAGAAATGAAAGCTTCAATTCAATCACCTATCCAACACATAAAATCCTATAAGAAATTTAACTCAAATACCTACGCATGGCATGACCTTGGCAAATACCTATATACCTATTTTTCACTCAATGAAATAGTTTCCCAACGTCAAACTTACTTTTCAAATTACTTTGGCATGTAGATGCCTACATATAATTGCTTTTTTGTAGTTAAAATTCGAAATTAAAAAAAAAAAATAAAAATTTTACCTACATAACTTTCTTGCAAGATTTTGAGAGTCAGTATTTATATTCAATTTTTCTTGTAATATTTAAACATTGACAAGGAAACTGATATATCAATCCGTTTTATTATTGCAGGTACCTATAGCTTTATAGGGTTGGGATAAAATTATATTTATCTAACTATGTCTGTGAATCGTATTATAATTTGTTATACCTATTAAAAAAAATAGAATTTTAAGTTTTGAACAACAAACAATAAAATGTGACTCGATTTCAAATCTAAAATCTACTGATTTTGAATAAAATGTAATTTATTTTGTTTACATATCGAGGAAGGGTTCAATATACCAACTTACAATTATATGTAATTCAGATTTCGTTGGATAGTATAGATATAGAACCTTGGAATCGTTAAGTAAGGCTAATGAAGGCACAAAACATGGACAATTTTTGGCAATTTTGTTAGAACTATCTACTCTAGAAAAATTAGACTTTGATTTCGAAAAAATTCCGACAAAGTTGAATTTTAGTTTGGTGCTCAATTTTGACGTCAAGTACGTCCTAAAACGTACCCAAATTTTGGATTGTATCTTAAATTTTTAGGGAGAACTTAAAGGGGCAAATTCATTTTATTGTAATTTACTCGAAAAAAAAGTTCTTTTGGAAAAAATTGAAGGCACCAATTCTTCCTCATTTTATACTATATACGTACAAAAAAGATTTAGAGACCATCAATAAATTTTGAGAAAAATGGTTCCAGAGATGGGGGTTTAGCAAAAATAACGTTTTTCGATATAGCCAACATTTTTTTTATTGTTTATGTTAAGAAACTTATTTTCTATACTGCCATATAATCGAAGGTCCTTTGACTTTAAGACCTAATTGCACCTGTTCCACCCATTTAATAGTTGGGTTCTTATTCAGCACACTCACTGTTTGTAGATCAAAAATTAAGTCTGTAATACATTTTTATATAAATTTCTCTTTAAAACATAATCTTTGGACCTTTGGTAGGTATAAGATAATGCTGGAGAGATTAGGCATTATCGTAGGTCTAAATCTCCAGTCCAGTCTTGTAAGCTGCTAGTTTGCAAGTCCTTATAGCCAGTCGGCTATTCTTCTTCTTAATGTTAAGTTGTTTATTAACTAACTATTAAAATACAAATGTTGTTTAGTTAAAAAAAAAATGTATAAAACTATCAATTAACTATGTACATAATTATTTGAAAACCAAGTTTTTTGGGTGGTGTGGGAAAAAAATCCGGCATCTTGAAAAGGATTGAAATTTTGATTTTTGTATAAAATGATTCGCTAATTCCAATCAAAGGAGAATGGGCAAAAATATATATGTTAATCAAGTGCAATACCGAAAGGTCACAGATTTTTGTTTATATATTGCGTGAACCCCATGGTTTACAGTTCTGTGTCTATATTCAAAAATGAAGCTTTCAAACGTACTGTTTGTGTCACTGGTAAAAAAATAAAAACTTCCTTTTGTTTTAAATAAAACTCGATTAACTAAACGTTATAAAAATGTATAATTTATTAATTAATATGGTAATAGCTTGAAGGTTCGAGAACGAATGTATGACCTTTTTTCATATTACCAAGGTTAAAAGATGATTTTTAATATTATAAAAACATAAAAAAATTGTTTGACAAGAAGTGTCATTTTGGGCTATTGATTTTTGGTTAGTTCACAATAATCAATATATTGCAATAATGATTAGTTATAAATAATAAATATTTTTACATTAACTATAATTTAATAATAATAAATAAATAATTGGTATGCCAAACACGTACTATATGTAGTTTGTGGACTCTTGACGCACAACTATTCTAATTCATTTAATCTGTTAAATCATTTCAATATTCTGCCTAAACCCAATGGCTTACAGCCTTATGTCCATACAAAAAAAATGATGTACTAGGGCCAAGCTTTTCAACGATATATATCTCATTTGGACACTAGATAGACCAAAATGCCCATTCTCCTTTAATCTATACATTTTATTGTATTTTTTTCCATTTTCCAGAAAAAGCTCACAATCTTCATTTTTCATTTATTTTCAGAAGCATTGAATTTTATATAAATAAATAATTAATTACCTTAATAATTACGCACAGATTTTAATTTATTTTTTTTTGGAGATAGTTTTTTTTTCGATTTGACGTTCCATGTATTTCCCATAAGAAAAAACCAAAAAAGGGCTAATCATGGGATTCGGTAAATCATTGAAATAATAAGCTCAAGACCTTATCAAATTTCAAACTTTTTTCCCTCATAAGCATCAATCCTTAATTCTGCAGAGCCCCCATTGTTGTGGCCAAGGGATTAAGGGGCCAACAAATTGAGTGAAATTATATCATTCAATTATTATGTCCTTCAATTCAGCCAATTTCTAGTTTTATTCAAGAACTATTTTTCGGTACCAAGTATAGGTATAAAAGCTTTGATTAATTTTTTGCACATGCTCATTATCTTGATTCCTAATTCCTATTTTCCATCCTACCTACAGTAATTTGAAATTAATGTTAATATATTTAAAATGAATTGTATTTAAAAATCTGGTTTGTAATTAAATTATTTCAAAGCAAAACCGACGCAACAATAATGTTAAATTTTTCAATGAGAAAATCTAAAATCGAAAAATTTGTTTTCTGGGAGGTTTTGTGGTATTGTAAAATTGTATCTCAAATATTAAGAATGGGCCAAGTAGGTACACACAGTAATGAATGATATTATGATGATATGAATGATTTTTTTTTAATATTTGTAAATGAGGTTACGTTAACACTGTCTAAATTTCTATTTTTTGTCTTATGACAAATTTATCAGTTTTTTTATTTATTTTTAGGGCGACAACATCAATGACATGATTCTGGGTTGCACTAACATCGTTTTATTGGTATCTAGCACACAGTTGCTATTAGCAATTTACTACGGTCATGTCACAGCGCTCCAAACGGTACCTACTCTTTATTGCAACGTATCAAGAGAAGATAGTAAAAGTAACACAACTTCTTGTTTCATAAACTCTACAACGAATTTAGTCGACATCGTAAATTACAATCGAGGAAATTTATATCAGTCCCATACAAAATTTTATTGTTATAATGGAATGCCGTTAAAATTTAACTTACCATTAGAGATCATATTGAACCGTTTAGTTGTATTTGATTCGTGTCGATTTACAGCGAATGATAGCATTTTGAAAATATTCAATTATTTATTCAAATTTGAACATACTTATTTAACCATCAAATT
>OY288108.1:6609455-6694455 GCA_958431115.1 Syrphus vitripennis | reverse complement strand
AACCCAATCAATTGTAATTGTAACATAATGTGTTTGCACCAACATATGATTAATTCAAATTCAACAAATAATTCCGAAATTCGAAAGCTTCGATGTGAAAATCCGGGAGCTTTAAAGGATCGATTATTATTAATTGACCTTAAACTAAGTGAACTTCTATGCTTCCCTCATGATGGCAAACATTCAAATAGATGTGTTTATGACATACGAAGAAATGATTCAGTTCTTGTTATGAAATGTTCTAATGAAAATTTCAACGATATTCCAACTTTACCTTTGTTCAATGAATTGTTTTCTAATGGGATAGAACTGTTTATGTATAACAATACCTTCACCAATCTGTCATCGAAAAGTCTCATCGAAAACGGAAATATTACTTTAATCAGTATTTACAATTCCACAATTACCAACATTCCCAATAAGTTTTTGTCAAATTTGCCGAAACTGAGAAATGTTTCCTTAGTTCTTCCATCACTGAAGGAAATACCTCATGATATTTTTTCGAACTCTAGTGCAATCATAGCTTTGAAAATATCTGGTACAGATATTGAGGAATTCCCAACATTTGTAGATCTAAAGAATCTTATTCACTTGGACTTGTCGCGGAATAGAATAAAACGAATGGAGATATGGGGGTTCGAATATACAGAATTGGAGACACTTAACCTTTCACAAAATTTATTGGAAGAGTAAGTTTTTTCGGGAACAGAGGTATATTCAATAAAAAATTTAATTTATTTTTTAGACTGTTGATGTATGGTCTTCCCAAATTAAAGAAACTTTTCCTGGATAATAACCGTCTTCAAAGCACTGGGTTACACCTTAATGTAGATGGACGTAGTCTAGAAGTTATAAATTTGGAAAATAACCAACTAAAAACCTTTCAACCTCTTGTCAACCTTTTTAGAAATTTTGAAACTCTTGTACTTACCAACAACTCATTTGGAATTGAATGCTTTATTAGAATTCAGCGGTTACCGACTCCTTCTGTTGTGGATTTGAGATTGAATAATATCAGTACTATTCAAGTATCGCGCATTGTCCTACATTCCAACGTTGATAAAATATTTTTGAATTTCACTAATAGTAGTATTCGTACTATTCAAATGAAAAATGGAGAAAAATCTCTGAACTGCGATTGCAAAATCATTTCCTTGATTGATTGGGATATGATGTATGAGAGTTTGCGATGTTCGTCCTCCTCAGCAAGACTTAATTATCACCAATTCAGTAATATATCTGCAGATGAATTATTAATTCCCATGAACCGCTCCTGTCCAAACAAGTGTCGATGTTGGACTCGTCCAGTTCAATTAATTTTATTTGTTAATTGTACAAATTCTACTTTGACTGAGGTTCCTCCATTGCCGGAGTTGGAAAAAGACTTTCAAAATGGAATCGAATTGTCAATTCAACACAATCAGCTCAAGAGTATAAATCCGCATTCCCATCACTCAGGATATAAAGGTGTTATTAAAATTGATGCAGCTCATAACCAAATAGCGAATCTGTACAGCGAAGATATATCAGAGAATTTATCACACTTGGACATTTCATACAACCGAATAGAAAGATTAGAGGAAAAAGTACTTAATTTCATGTATGCAAGTCGGACGTTAAAAACTGTCATCTTAACTGCAAATCCAATCATTTGCGATTGTCAATCGGAAAATCTAACAAAGCGTTTAAAAGCGAATACAACACTTTTTCCAAACATCGATCAATGTGCGGATGGTCGGAAATTCACACAACTATCATACGCTGAAATTTGTTTCATTGAATCCATTAATATATTTCTAGTTATTGCAGTTTCCACTTTTATCATAACAGTTTTGGCTGTTCTCTTTCTCCTATCAATTTTTTATAATCTTAAGAAGGAATACATTCTGGTTTGGTTGTTTGCTCATAACATCTGCCCGTGCTGGATAAATGAAGAAGAGCTAGACAAAGACAAAAAATATGATGCATTTGTGTCGTACTCTAGTTTGGATGAAGAAATTGTTGCAAACGAACTTGTCTCGAAGTTGGAAAGCGGCCCCAAACCCTACAAGCTTTGTTTACACGATCGGGACTGGCTTGGTGGTGTTTTTATTCCTGAACAAATTGAACAATCAGTTAATAATTCGAAAAGAACAATAATTGTAATGACTGAAAATTATATTAAATCACGATGGGCTCGAATGGAATTCAGGATAGCTCATATTGCGGCGATGAACGAGAAACGTTCTCGAGTGATTGTAATTATACTTGGTGATGTCAATACTGATGATTTGGACTCTGAACTGCGGAAATATATTAAAATGTACACATTTATTAAATGGGGTGATCCATGGTTTTGGAAAAAATTGGGATATGAATTGCCACATCTCTCAAATGGGAACCAACCAACAACGGAACATTACGAAATGCAGATGATTTGAAATGGTCAAGGTGATTGACGTCGATGCCATTGGAAAGAGATTTATTTCAGAAAAAAAAAAAATTCTAATGAATGGAAAAATTTGTACGAAACGAATAGAAACACCTTTAACTTTGTGTGATGCATTTTTAATCACGAGAGAATTATCTTTTTAATGTTTATGTTTCAAGGCGATATGTTTCCAAGCATGTTTAACTTTAAATTTAATCTAACTCAACATACTTTAAATAATTTTTAAAATATTGCTATTAATTATGATTGTTTTTAATGTAGACAGTTACGAATTTGTAAAACTTCTATGTTATGATGGATTTTTTAAGACAAATTTCAATAATAATAATAATCTATATATTATATTATTTATGTATATAAATCTCCTGTCACGATGTTTTTCCGCGATGGATTGCTAAACTACTTAACCGATTTTAATGTTTTTTTTTTTTAAATGTATGCTTTTTTCCAACTTGAGAGATAGGATAGCTTACATCTTAATTTATAGCCGCAATATTATTTTATTGCAAATAGCTTTGTAAACTATAGTACTATCATGGCGAGTTTTTTTTTAGGGTTGCGCGGACCCTTGTGGTGGCGCTGCAAAATTTGAGGTGTAAAATTCGATTTGGGGAGTCTTTAAGCTTCGAAAATTGGTGGTAGGGGCAAGAGGAGACTATTTTTGGATTATTGCATCCAAAAAATATCAATAAATATCGATTAAAACCTCCATAAGCTCTGCACAAAAAAAAAAGAGTAAGGGTTGCCGGCATACTTTAAATGTCGCCCCATTTGACTTCCACTGTGAGAGTACTATAGTTTTCATAAACAAAGTTTATATTTATTCAATGATTGAATATAAATAACATTTGCAATGATTGGTGTTGAATTTGAATTGGATTTAAATCTTAATTACTATTTTATCTTTTTGATAACTATGCTAGGAGCAAACTCCACGTAGTATGCTCCTAAAAATAAGCAACAGAAACGCTAGTTGAACAAAAGCGGGCATAAGTATGTTTTGATATTTCATTGTAACTTAAATGTCAAACAACTGCCTGAAATACTTCCTTCTTTATTCTTGATATTATTGATATTAGAATTATCTAATAATAAAAAAAAGTGTATAGTTAATTGAGGACTAGGACAGACTATAGTAGTTTATCATAGAAAGAGTCATTGGACAGCAAAAGAATTGCATAGATCTTATGTCGCTTAGGTGAGGATTTATTAGAACCGTATTTATGTAAGCTTTTGTATGAAAATTTGACAAATAACTAGCGGTTCATTATTTAGTAGGCCAATCAGTGAACTAAAGAAAACAAATAAGTGTTCTTACACAATTGCATTACAAAACTGCTTTTACTCGAATGATATTTTAAAAGTTCAGCAATTATAGTTTTTAGGCATATACTCGTATTCAACATTCCATCTCCATGGTTCAACACATAATATTGGAATAAAATTCAACCTGATACGCAAACACCAATAATATCTTTGAAGTATAAACTATACCCTTCATATACAAAGCTATACCTGATTCTGCCTTTAAAAAAATCTCATAGTTTCAAATTTGCCCAAAACAAACTGTTAAATATTTAAAGTTAATCTTCTTACTATCTAGGCTTCCACTTAGCAGCAGATAGTAAAAACATATTATCTTTACAATGAATCCAATCTGCCATCTATGTTGGAGTAGATAAGTATGATGCAAATCAAATAGACCACTGTTATACAGTTACAAGTTTTGGCGGATAGATGTCACTCAAAGCATTTGCGTGTAGTGTTTTTTAATTATTTAATTATTTTTTTTTGCTTAGCAGTTTAATTTTTTATATGAAAAACATAGTACTATCATGGTGGCAGTCGAATGGGCCTACCGTTATCAGCGCCTCCACAAGGGACTATGCTTTTCATATTCAAAGCATTTTCCCCCGTGCTTTTTTTAGTGAATAGTTTTTTTCAATACCTTTGTATGTACTTTGAAAAAAAAAATTAATTTTCAAAAATTTATTTTTTTCCATAACTATACGTTATTTATTTTCATTATTGAATAATTCACCTTAGGGTGCACACAAAATTTATATATTTAGATACATTACCTGCCGGTATATTTTTTCGCAAATCATAAGCTCGTAGCAAAACAAAAAAATGATTTATTTATTAATTTTAAATACATACTTTCATTATATATTTTTTTTAATTTAAAAAAAGAAGATTTATTTGAAAACTTTAAAAAAAAAAAAAACAAATGTAGGTATATGAATAAAACTTAAAATATAAATCACAATTATTGTTTAAGGTTAAGTTAAGAATTCATATAAAGTAGGTAATAAGTGATTTGCATAAAAGTTAAGATATAAAGTAGTTCAAAGGAGCTTATTTATAAAAATAGATCATACGTGAAATTTTTTGAAATGATTAAGTTCACTGCAGCCCTACAAAGGTCAATTCAATTTGCAATACATAATATATTCAAATATTTTCAACTAATTCCAAAAATAAATCATCTTTTTCAAAAAGAGTAATTAATTATTTTTAAAATTTAATTTTTTATTAAAAAATACCTATAACTTAAGCTTTGAATTTTATACAAATACGAAATTAATTAAAAAAAAAAAATGTTTTTAGTAAGGTACATATGTATTTGTATAATTAAGATGGCTTTAATTTCTTTCACACAATTTTTGAAAAGCTATAGAATCTGTTAAATTAAAAAAAAAAAACACGACAAGATCACACTATATGCTCTTTTAGTTTCTAACAACAGACAATCAGAAAATTATTATCAATACATTGTTAAAATAAAATACAAATTTTTCAAAATTTTTGAATGCGATATTATGTATTTGCATTGAGCATTTTCGGTAGGTATCAAGTATTTGTTAAAAGTTTTTTTTTCAAAAATTTGAAAAATTATTTTAGAAAATGAACTATTTATGTAGCTATAATTTGAAATTCAAAAAAATTAAATAGAAAAGTGTCGATTGGGGGGGGGGGGTCCCCCTGAAATGAAATTTTGGTGGTGTGTTGGAAATTAGTTGTATATGCCATTTTACTCAGTTTTACAAGACCTTAAAAATGTCCAAGATTTCGGGAAAAGTGTACTCAGTTATTTTCTGTTTATTCTCTTAAACATTTAGAAGGAAGTATGTAAGTGCGATCGAGTTGTGAATTTTATATTTTCTAGAAATACATAAGAATGTATAAAATTATTTTTTTCAAAATTTCTCTAATTTTGTTAGATCTAAACCGATCAATCCAAACCCTTATGCAAAACACCTATCTTTTTAAAAGATAAATACAATTAAATACTGCGCTAATATATATAAACTTCTATAAAAAAAAGATATTAAAAATATTTACATTAAAAACTAATAATTATAAATTATTTATGCATGCATGTTTATCCATTGTCCAGCCGGCGTCTATCCAAGTTCGTTTTTGCTATTACTATAGTACATCAATGTCATCCGTTTCAGCATCGCAAGGTCGTTCTTGGCTTCTTTCTTGCGTTGGTCCTGACGTCCGATCATGCCGCTGCTGCTGCTGCTGCTGCTGGCTGATGATGCTGTCATCCTCCTCTCGATCGGGTCGTCTCTTTAAAATATTCAAGTCATTAACATTCTCTAAAAAGCAATTATGTCCTGACAGTGTCTTCACGGTTTCCACGTCCTTCTTCAGTTCTTCAATGTCCCGCTTCAGTTTGGCTCTGCGATTCTGGAACCAAGTAATGACCTACATCATCGTGGTTGAAAATAAAACAGAAATAAAAACCAGTTGTGTCTAGCGAACAGCGATTTAAATATACTCACCTGGGCATTAGAGAGTCCCAAGGACGACGCAATCTCATCTCGATCTGCTGGCGACAAGTACTTCTGATAGAGGAATCTCTTCTCCAACTCAAATATCTGATGATTTGTGAATGCTGTGCGTGATTTTCGCTTCTTCTTTGGCTGTGGTCGATTGGCAAAGAGATCCAAATGCCTTTGATCTGTGCAAAAAAGGAATAAATTCATCAATCATATCGTTTATAATAAAAGACTATGAATTAAGGATATTTATATTTGTTTTGAGTTGATTAAAATTACCATTAAAAATCTTCAATCTTCATATCACATCAAAGGTGCTAATTATATTGTTGTTATATATTTATGATGAACAACAATCGTTTTGTATTTTTATTGAAAGAAGACCTTCGAGTCCAAGGCCCAACGAGTGGAGAACAAGTTAACAGGATTTACGAACAAAATTTAATGTCTTGTATTTAATTTGGTTTTGCGGTCGTCCATATAGCGAGTCAGAGTGTAAACGAAATCAATCAAAGGTGCCGCAATCGACAGGCCAAGATCAAAAGAGTTTTAATTGCTTTTCAATGGAACCTAAGAATGCGGATTGGTGTTTGCTTTGCTTTTGTTTTTTTTTTTATTTTTATTTTTATTTTTATTTTTGGAATGAGTGATCGATGGGAAGATGAGTCGTTTTGTGTGATGGATAAAAAGGAGTTGTTAATCAAAAATCTTTTAATTGAATTAAATTTGATTTGGATATGTGAGTTGTATTGACAAGAGAAGAGGAAGATCCAAGTGATGTGTTGGTATTGTTAACTCATATTAATTAATATCATATAAATAAATTTGAAAGACTAACGCTCAGTTTCTTCAAGTCAGTTTAAATTGGTATATGTTACTTACCACAAACAAGGGAAGGAATTATTGAGAATCTTGTTAAAAAATAAGAGATGCAATACAAATGGAATCTAAAACATTAAATTTCAGCAATTACATTATAATGTTATTTTTTTATTCCTAAATTGTATATTTTTATGTTTCACGCAAGCTTTGATTGTTTTCAAGCAAAACATTTATATTTGGATTTAATTTGAAAATTTAGTATAATCAAGAAAGTTGAAGAAAAAAGGACGGTAACAATGTCAAAAAACTTACGGTTCTCCGTAAGTTTATGGATATTGTTAAAGTTTTAATGTAGCCACAAATACAGCGAAGTGCTTAGGTTTCATATGGCGTTGTAAGAACTTTTTTTCTCCTTACGATCTGGCAACAATTTATAAAGCACATATACGTCCCAAGTTAGAGTACAATTCTCACATATGGTCCGGTGCATCTAAAACCTTCTTACACCATCTGTATAGAAGGATAGGTGATAGTTCAATTTTGGAAACATTTGTTTCGTTAGAACATCGTCGAAATGTCTCTTGCCTGTCCTTATTTTATCGTTACTTTTTAAACAGTGTTCTAGTGAAATATCTTACTGCATTCCTCCACTCAAACAATTTCACCGTACTACACGTTCAGTATACCCTCGAGCCAAACTTCGGACGCACAATCAAATATAGAGATTCGTACAACGAAAGTGGAATTCCTTACCCGACTTTATTTCCCTTCCCCAAATCAATGTCTAGACGTTTAAGACGAATGAATATACATCGTTTTCTCCTACTCAATCGTCCTTCTTTTTCCTAAACTCTCGCAATATGTTAATAGTTAACATTAAAAGGGTAGTCATAACCCCTTGAGTGCGCGTCAATTAAAAAAAAAGGAAGTATTAAAAGTGCTGCAAAACGGTAATGATGAGTATTGTTCCAGATGTCTGTAATTGGTAGACTTCCCGAATTTTAATCGGAAGTCTGAAGAGAGTATAAAAAGGCAGTACTGTGTTTTTCCATGCTTTGGGGTCCGTGGCTCTCACATCCCAAAATGAAGCTGGACAGACTATTTGATTTATACCTACTCCGGCTCTATCATTTCAGCCAACTTACCGTATGGCTTTATTAAACCGAGATAGAATTCGTTGCACAATTTATTTTGAAAGGAGGCTTCTGAAATGAGAGAAGTAAGTTTCCAACACTACTAAAGGTAACCGAAATAAGATCAAACGAGCCTGTAACGTCCAAATATACATACATAGAATTGAATTTTAGCATGATCAACAAACTAGGCAAAATACTAGAACATCCCAAAAGCCGGTATAAATATTTGGTAAAAAATGTACGTTATATTGTATTTCATCGTCGGTTTTCCAACGCTCGTTTATTAAGACACTCCTTAATTCGCGAGAAAAAGCCTATCCTGTACTAGAGAGCAATAACGGTTCAGAGCCAGAGTCTTTTTTAGATCTCGAAATACATAAATTCGCTGGTTTAGAAAATATCCCACCCATTGTTCTTCACACCTTTGCAGAGCAATGGGTGGGATATTTTTTGAACCAGCGAATCCTCTGCGTAAGTTTTTCCATTTCTCCTATTCTACTGATCTTTTTCCGAGTAGTGTCGATGAATCTCTTCATCATTGGAACAGAATTAACCTTCCGAACCGCTCAATGCAAGTTGTATTGGATGGTCTCAAGTCAAGTGCATTTTTTTGTCTGAAACTTCTATTCCATTAAATTGTTTTGCTGGCAACAATACTCTCAGCTGTTCATATTCATATTTTTAGACTTGCGTTCTTCAGATAAGATGTCACCATCCATGAATGTCACTTGCATCGAAGAAACCCAACACTTTTAAGTTTTCTTGACGTTGCCGAAAATGCTGCTAAGTTTTTTTTTTCGACGGTGCAAAAAGTTCTATCATTTATAAGAGCAGATGCACCAATCACTCATTCTTAAGTCTCATGGATATAATTAAAATAGAGCCTTAAAAAAGGTAGGTGATAGATTTATAGTAAAAAAATTTGCTTCTCTAGTCTACCTTCGCAATATATCATGTTTAAAAAAATTTTGCAATTGTTTTTGTTTCTTTGTCTGCGACAAATTACTGGTAATGGCCTTAAGGGATCTTTTCCGAGTCTTTAAATTTACTAAATCCTTTGGGCTTCCTGACTTTGCTGGCGTTTTTCAAGCTGAATTTCTGGCAATAAGGGAAGCATGTAAATTACTTAAACAACAGCAATGCCGCGATGAGCTTGCGAGTCTGAATATTAACCTCGACGTCACTCTGATCTGGGTTCCGGGAAATAGTGGTATCGAGGATAATGAACGGGCTGATAAGTTGGCCAGGCAAGGTTCGCACAGCGCACTTGCGAAATTGGTTGACATTCCTCTTGGTCCCATAAAGGAAAAAATCTTGTCTGTGTATCACACAGAATCAAATCGAAGGTGGAGCAATTTAATCAACTGCATTATATCCAGGAAGATAACCCGTTCTAACGATCTTCTTTGCAGGCCCAGGCAAGACACAGCCAGGGTCGTTGCGGTATGTACCGGCCACTGGCCTATAGGAGAACATGCAGCGAAGTTGGGCATTCCTCACAAACACTTTTTACCCTAGTTGTGGTGACCAACAGGAAAGGGAAACAGTAATCCATTTCCTCTGCAAATGTCCTGCTTTGGCAGTCTTTATCGATCTCACCGAGCTATCTGAAATGAAGATCAGAGATCTGATCTCTTTTCTCAATGCAACCAAATGGCTCTAGCAAACTCTGCTGTTAAGCTACTCTATACATCTTTCCCTTTCAATCAAAGGTATAATGAGTTATGGTATCAAAACGGCGCATTACAGCGCCAATTGGGTCACAAGCTAAGTTGCTTGTGATCGCTATTTCTACCTACCTAATTTTCTTAATTTTTCCAAAGTATCGCATTCCAGAAACATGCCGCAATCACCCAAGGAAACTCGCCATAACATGTTTTGAGATTTTTTTTTAGTTTCGGTAGGCAATGGTTTTTTTGGGCAAAATAGGGATTTTTCCATTTTTTCGAAAAATAATCCACCGCCATTTTAAAAAATTTGCTCTTTATTTACTTAGAGCTACTTAAAAAAAATTGCATAGCTTTCTAATAATTAAGTTTAGATTAATGTTGAAATACTTTTCAAAGCTCCCACATCGTAACAATTCTTGTTCATGAATTCAAATATTTTACAGAAATGTTTGCTAACAATATGCTTGTTGGTAAAATTAATTGCACTCAACTCAGTTTCTTGAATGTATATCAACTTCATAATTAATGCTACTCCACGTATACTAGCCACAACAAGTATAATAAATGCATCAACCAAAGTGTCCAAACAGTAGTCCAACTCTCTTTTTTGATCTCAAGATGATAGCACACGCATAGTGTTTTTTCTATTCCCAGCATTATTCCAGAACAAATCGCATGTTAAGTCAGCCTCGTTCATTCATTTGAAAACACACTGACAAAACATTACACACCTCTCTATGATTAGATCCGCTGACGACATTATTACATGTAATTTCCATTTCCGTATCCTTATAGCCATTTTTCTTTATGCATGGCACTTTCATTTCTGCAATTCAAATGTTGCTATAGTTGTTCGTTTCATTGTTGTTTATACGAACGATGAGGAACTCGCTCGGTCAGTTGTTCATTTATCTTTTTTTTTGTTGTTGTTATATTTAAAGCAGGATAACTAACGATGCATGACCGCATCATCATACCTCAAGTCACGTCCGTCATCTGATGGTGTCGCACAAAAAAAAAAAAACAGACACACAAAAGATCTAAAAAAAAAAAATGGCGTACTTACATTGTATATCGTGCTTCAGGCAAATTTGTTTTTAATTAATTAATTAATAAATTCAACAACTCATTGTATAGATAGTATGGTTGGTGTTTAGTGTATGGAAGAATGGTGACGCGTTGCGTGAGCGGCATTGCCTTTTACAAAATTTTCTCTTTTTGATTATTAGGGGAGACTGAGATATGTACCTTCGGAGGGAGTATTTGCTTCCGATTCACAAATTCAAGAGTAATTCTAAGCTACTTTTATAGTCCTTCTGAATTGAATTGAAATCGTTATTGGAGTAAATGTTGATGTTATCATGAATTGTTTAGATAGAAGAATACTATAACCAAACCGAGATTATATGCTGCAATATACAAGAAGCTGGGACCATTTGCTCCACTAAGGTTATTGTTATTGGAGTAAGCACTGATATAATACATTTATCAGATATCGTTATTGGAGTAAACGCTGACATAAGCTTGTCTCAAATGTTTTAATTAGAGTAAACGTCTTGGAGCCTTTGCTGAAATATAAAGCAAGCATATGGATTAGATTCCCACACAAAACGTGATTTAATTTTGCTTTCAACTACTCCTATAAGACTTCTTTAATTAAGTTCACTTATTTTTTTTTCCAAAGTAACTGAAAACGTAGTTTAATTTTCTTTTCTACTCCTATAAGACCTCTTTAATAAAGTTTCGTAAAGTTTTTTTACTGAATTGTTTTGAAGGTGAAGGTACAGCGAAGTCAAAAAATATGATCGTAAAATATTTAAATATTTTTATGTTGGTATACGTCATTTTTTTTATTATTTATTAAATTAAATTTGAAGAATTGTTTTCAGAGGTACCTACATAATTTAAAAACAATTATTTTTTATTTTCTTACATCCACAACCAAACCAATCCCATTCTCTCCTACTGTAAGAATATGACTTTGAACAGGCCTAGTAAGCTGATGTGATGGTTTCAATAAGAGGCTTGTTACATTCAAAACTATATGTACGGCAACACTGGCGGCAACGTCAAGTGTGTGTCTAATTGGGCACCGAGGCACGTATTATTTTCTAATTACGTTCGTAATCCATCAAGTTCCACTCCAGCTTGATGGGGGTTGATAGGTGGGCTGGTTCCCGGTATCCGCATATACGATACGCGTACATACATTAAGCCATTTATTAATACAATAACCAAGTTACTGAGTTTATATACAATGGAGCACCCACCTAAGTATTTATATACCTAACTACATTTACATGGATATTTTTATGTAACGACCACATTACATAGTAGGTAGGGTATATGAAACCACCTAGTTTGTTCATAATCTTGAAAAGTTAATTAGGACATGAACCTGGATGGAAAAAAAAAGTCACGTCTCACGTTTTGTTTGCTGCGCATATAATGCGAAGGTGAGAATTTAATGTGTAATCGAGTTGATGTACGAGCACATTCGTGAATTATTCAATTTTAATTGAGATTTAGTGCTTTACTTTTCAAAAAAACAACCCATCATATTTTTTTTAGAAGGATGGTGTTTTTTATGCAAACAATTGCGTTAGTAATTAAAGAGAAAATTTATTGGAAAAAGATGTTAAATTAGTTTGGGTGTGATTGGGGAATAATTTCTGTAAAGAATATTTTTTCAACGCCCTAAGGTAGTTTTGTGTTTTGGTCGAAAACTAGAAGTAATTAAATTGTGATTCATTTAATTAGTTCTGTGTAGTGTATATTAATTATGATATTTTTATGATTTATGGGATTTGGGATTGTTTTTTAGATAAATAAGTACAATTTATAAGGAGAAGTAATTTTTCAAAGCACAAGGTACCCGTTAAAAGCTGATGAATTTATTTTTGGTAGTGTAAACAAAAGTTGTAGGTATACGTAAATTGTAAATAGGAAACAAAGGAAAAAATCTAAAATATCAAGCTCAACGTCTTATTGAATTGAAGTTTTTAACTCAATTTTAAAGAAAAATTGATTTAAAAAATTGTTTTTAAAATACTATAAACATTCAAATACATAACATAAAATGTTGATTTTTACTTTTTTTTTCAAAATGTTATCAAAAACGGGATTTTTATTTTATTTTTTGATTTTTTAAAAATACTTATTTAATCAAACACAAAAGCTGTTGTTTAAAAAAAAATATTTTTTTATGATTCAATTTTTCAAGTATCTTTAGGAAAAAAAAGTATATGAAAGTATTCGTCGTTATTATGTACTCGTATTTCAAAATTCTTCTACATATATGAATCAATTATTCTATATGCAAAATTTCATTATTCTGTTTTTCATTGGTCTGCATTCCAAGAATCAGTAAACTCGAAATTCTGCTGTCCAAAATTCTTTGAATCCAAAAATCGGAATTTTAAAATCCATAATACTTATTTCAAGTTCTGCAAATCCGAAAATCTACAGTAAAATTCTGTACAATTTTGAAACGGTTTTAAGTTTTTTTTTCATTTCCAAAACTATTTTTACAGAATCATTTACACCATTTTGGAATACAGAATTTTGGTGTTCTGCTTAATTCACAGTGAGGTCGGAGGCAAAATAGTGATACTTTCTACTATTTTTAAAGAAGACTTAAAAAATATAATAAAAATTTTTAGCCATAGGTATTGTCATCTCAAGATATTGCTGAAAAAATTAAGTAGGAATTAAAGTTTTTCTAAGAATCAATGAAAAACTACAAATTTTGATCCCTATTTGAAGTTTCTAGTTCAATCGGTTGACGAGAGAAGGGTATGTACTGCTTCACAGTGAAGTTGAGGTTAGAATATAATTTTTTAGATTTTTTTTAGAGGGATTCAATACGCAAATTGAATATTTTCTTGAACTACAAATTAACTGCAAATTGTAAGCTTTATTTCACCAACCGGTTGCTAAGACAAAAGCATGTACTGCCAACTTCACAGTAAAGTCGATGGATGACTAAAAACAGAAAAGTTTTTCACGAGCTGCTGGCTCTTGGAAGAAATTGACAAATTTTTCAAGAGTATTTCTTGTCGAGAATTGAATACCACTTACCCTAGCTGTTCGGTTTCAGCATAAAACTGTTAATACCTTCCATTCCACGCACACAGGAATGGGTTAGAGTTCTAAGTCACTTAAGCCCTGGGTCTTCATGGACTTTTAAGCCACCAAAATTTCAAAAAAATTCTAGTTACCCTATTCAATTTGGTGTTTTTGTTTTTGGAAAATATGAACTTACACGTTAGACGAAGTGCATGCTCTTCAAAACCCCAATACGGCCAGTCCTGCTATACGGCGCTGAGTGCTAGATGATAAGCAGAAAGTTACAACTGCGAACTCTAAGAGCTGTACAAAGATGTTGATGTAGTCCAGAGAGTCAAACCTCGTAGACTACATTGGTAACAATGCTCCAGCCAAGAGATTCTTCGACTCCCAGCCCCTAGTTTCGAAACGACAAGGAAGACCGAACCTCCGGTTTAAAGACCAAGCCGTCACGGACGCCAGAGAGCTTGATTTGGAAAACTGGAAGCAACAGATAAATACTTTTCACAGATAACAAAATAACCCAACAGTCAATAATCAAAAACAAAAAGTGAAAACAGTTGTCTCAATCCAGTGACGAGCAGTGTACTACTAGTAACTAACAGCTTTGAACTATATAACCGCCTAAATAAATATATGCTAGATGATTATATTAATTTACTTGATGTATGTATGTATGTATGTACCTACTTATGTGACTGATTGGAAGTATTCAACTTTATTTAATTCAAACACCCTGTGTTACGTTACGTTTCATTTAACACAGCCTCAGAACTCGATCAATTCAATTTAAATGCCATAATAATATGTTCCATGATCGTAAAAAACTAAACCATATTTAAGCTGAAATTCAGATTACCATACTTCTAGTCCATTTAAGTCAAGCTGCATATCAGCAACTTGTCTGCTATTAAATCTCATTAACGAAAACAACTTCCGTCACAGCTAAAGCTATGATAAAATAGAAGCAGAAAAAATATAAAATAAAACTTTTATAGCCTCACAATTTTTGAGTGGACAGACAAGCAACTCGATTAAGACCGCCATACAGGTATTTGCCAATTTTCAAAAACAAGATCGTTTTTCTATAGAAATCTATAATGAGCCTTTATTAATGTTTCCAAACAAGCAATCAACTTTTTCAAACAAATTAACTTCTAAATTTGGGCGCAAAATCATTAACCTAACATCAGAGTTTGACAGTAGGTACATTCGGATGACACACAAAAGAGAACACACCACACAGCCCAATTTGAATATTTATAGCTAATCATCATCAGATCCGAAAATTGTTGCCACTGTGATTCCGTATAGTCCGAAATTCCAATAAAATAGAAGCAATAACCATAAAAACTGGACTAAGCCACAAAAAAAAATAAAACGAACATGATGGCAAAGTACAAAGGAAAATAAATTAACTGTAATTAATTTGAGTTTCTATATTTTAGAGGAACAACAACCTCACTTATTCATCAGGGGTTCTGACAAGGAACGTCAATGTTTTTGTCCAAAAACCAGCCGCATCTCGTCTCGTTGGAAGTGTATCTCTGGAGCTTGTCAATCTGAGTTGCTATCAAATGGATCGAAATCAATTATGGTAATAAGCCATGGCTGACGATCGGTTTTAGAATTTGCTCCAGCAGAGTTTGAGGACCAATAATTTAGAAAAGGTCGTTTGCTATTCTGTTTTCTGTGATCTAATCCGAGCCGGATCTGATTCACACGGTTGATGTTGAAGCGGCATTGTTTTAAAGTGTATTTGTGTGTCCGCGTTCATTAGAACAGTCTTCAATCTCCACCGCTCCCGCCACCGCTTTTGTGTGGCAGTTCCGGAGTCCATCTTAAGACTCAATTATCACACTGCGGTCACTCTAAATGGGAATTTGATTGGGCCCACCAGGAATGCCGATGACGCTCTCTCTAATCATACCCATCATACAGACTGTTTCAGCTTCTGGATGAGTGCGGCACGACACTAATTCCCTGGGCGATATATGGTCAGTTGATCCGTCTGGGCTCCAAAACTTCAAACGTTTTCGTTCTCGCCCCAAACCGGATTAAACACATCAAACTAAAATCTTGGATCTATCTCTCTCTTCTCTTTTCGGATCAAATTTACATCTCCCTAATTAACTTTTGATAGCTTCGGACCACAGATGAGCTAACAGCTTCAGAAGGTGCTACTACCCATTCCTCATTTCTCATTCATCTTGTTCGCGCTGGGGTCTTTGTTTTTAATTTTTATTTCACTTTCCGTTTCGTCTTCGGTCGGACATTTATAAAAAAAACCACAACAAAAGGAATGCCGCATATCTTATGTTGAAGGTGAAAAGTTTGAAAAATACAAGAATGTGCGGGCATCATACTTGTAGATATAATATTCAAAATATAATAACACAAATTCGGCTTGGGGGCTTTGAAGTGGTAAAACTGAGTGAGACTCCTTGAAACTGAAATTAGGTAGGTATGTGAATTTTGAGTCCAGCCAGTGGGCTATATGGCCAAGGAAACATCGATATACAGTGGGAGATAAAATTTCAAAATAAGACTGAAATAAAAAGGCTTGGGAGTAAATTCGAATTAATTTCTTTAATGGCCAGTTCCACCAGATTACAGTTTTTCAGTTCTACCTAAAACTCTTTTTATACTTTCTGTTCAAAGACAGATTTTTCTATGCTGCTAAAGCAATTTATATATTTTTTTTCTTCGGTTTTTTTGATTTCAAAAATTTTAAATTTTTAAAAAGCTTCGAGTTTATTTAAAGTATTTTAAGAATTTTTAGACTTAACAAATTTGAATTAATAAAATAAATATTCCTTTACCAAATATAAGTTGCCCCACTGTACAATGAAGAGGGATGTTTTCAAGAGCTTAAACGATTGAAACGGTTGGCAATGGACGAATGGACGAAAGGTCAGACCGGATGGTATTAGGAGGAGCAGGATTAAAATTAGTTTTTGATTATACTTTGCAGCTTCTGGACAACGCGATGGGTATTAAATTTTAAATTATCAACAATAACAAAATCTTATAAAAAATCTCATAAAGTCAGAGACCATTTAACTTTATTTGGGTTTGATGTTGGAAATGACGCAATAGCTGTAATTAAATTTTGAAAATAGTTGAGTTTTGTATTTTGTTGTGCCCAGTTTTTAAGGAAATAAATATTTATATATATAAATAATATTATTACAAGTTTTTACATCATTTCATTGCATTTACACTGTAAGCAGTGTATTCTATTTCTCGGCTTTAATTCTTAAGAATCACCAAAACTACATCCGAAATAAAATTCTGTAGAAAAGATATTTTGTGTAACAAAAGTCGTTCCAACATTAAAAATATATATTTCTTGTATCAACAACATATTTATCTGATACAATTTTTTTTTATTGAAATGTTTGATTCTTTTAAAACTTTCTTTTTTTAAGTACAGTCAGCTCCTTCAAATCGAACCTCCTCTACTCTTATTATGGATAGCTTTGTCGAAAAAAGTTTGTCTCGCAATTTTGTCTGTCTGTTTATCTATCTTTCTCTCTGATGGTCTTTTTGGATTATCAGATTTTTCTCGAAAATGACTTCGGGGATATTTTTTTGGAAAAAATTCAATGAATTGAAACTGATATTAGCTTACTTTTATTTTTTTAAAACTTCAAGGGTACCGTTACTTCCCATATAATAATTTTTTTGTTACTCGATTTTTTAAAAACTGTTCATCTACAACTGTAGATGTATTCAATACTCAAATTTTCAAAAAAAAAATTAATTTTGAAAAAGTAAAATGGAATTATTTTTGAAAATTAAATATTTCAAAAGCGATACATATATACATGATAAAAAACGGGTTTTCAATACTATCTTTAATAATTTAAACAAAGATGAATTCTACTTTCAAAAGTAATTGTACCTGCCACCCAAATGTTAAAAAGCCATTTTCTAAAATTTCAAATTTCTCGAAAACAGCACCTACAATTTAAATAAAAAAATTGAGTTTTTTAATTGTACCCAGTCAAGCATTTTGTATTCTAGGTGATGAAGGCAGAATTAACTTTGGAAACGATAGGCACTGCTATCGACCACAACATTTAGCATTAAAGGCAGACCGTTGGTGATTTTTTGATCAAGTTGCTGAGTGGAAAAACTATTTCAAAATGATTTTTTTAAATTGTACAGTTTTTTTTTCAAATTTATGTGGTAAAACATTTATTAGACTCTAGTAATCCGTGGCATAATGGTTAGTGTGTTGGACTGCGATGCCGTTGGTATGGCTTCGATTCCCAATTTTGTTCACTTAAAAATAAGAGTTTTTTCACGGGCTGCTGCCTCTTTGCCTCTTCCGAAAATAAATAAAATTCTCCAAGAGTGCCACTTGTCAATAATAAAGTGCTTATCACTCCGTCAGTCTTTCGAATTTGGCATAAAATTCTGGGTCTCCTCCATTCCTGTTAATAAACAAACAGCAATGATGAGTATGTGGTGGTAGGAGTTTTCGTTATATTTTCTTTAAAAAAAAAATAAGACTGTTTAATCAAATTATTGATGATTTATCAAAAACATATTTTTTTCTCACGAATATTTTGACTTCAAAATTATTAGAAAAACATAATATTTTTACTTTATTAACATTTACTCAAAAAACTGCCTTTTCGTGAATTAAAACTTTTCATATATAAAACAAATCTCTTTTTTATTCTACCTAAAATAATTTCGGGTATATTAAACATAGGGGTGCTTGTAAAATATGTGACAACGCCTAGCCTGAAGGCAAAGATTAAATAAAAGACTGAAAAACTTTCACTGAACTTTCAATTTATTTTTTAAATCACCTTCATGCTAACTTCATTATAAAGACCAAACATAAAGTTATATATGAAGCTGTGCACTATGGCGTATACGCAATTTTTTTCTTCGATTGAATTTTTGACAAATTTTCTTCGATCTTTCTTTGTGTTTATATTAAACGAAAAATAAATTATTATAGGAAGACAACAATTTATTAAAAAGCTATTTTCTTTTGGTATTAGGTGAAAAAGTATGCAAGTGGTTCACAATTTTTCTTACCATTATCAACTACAAATTTGTACTCATGATGTTGCATTAGAAAAAATCAATTGCAAACAGCAAATATTTGTTTTAAAGTTGTATAATTTTTATGTATAGGTATTTGACAGCTTATAAAGACAGGGTATGTAATTTACCAACTAGTTAATTTAATAAATTGCACTACAAAAATGTTTTGAATATTATCTGTTACAAAACTAATTCTCATAATAATTTAGAATCTTGTAAATTATTAGACTTGTTTTTTTTTTTTAATCGATGTCGATGGATGTGTATATACGAGTATCTACTCAACACATAAAAACTTTAAAGAGTTTTTTTTTTATTTTCACCATAAGTTAATTTAATGCAACACTTTAAATCGATTAGCTACTAACCGTTTATTGATTAATTATATTAAGGTACCCCATTTATTGCCAAAAACATTTAAAATTCTCATAAATAATAAAATCGCCTGTGGTGCCTGGTTGTCCTTTCTTGGGTCTTTTAGTAACCCAACCAGATATATCGATCATTAATATGCGTATCACCGTACACCTCTCAAACATATAAAGTCAAACATGGCCACATGGGACCAGGGCTGCCATAATCAGCATTTGCATATCAAAAAATAAAAAAAAAATGAAAGTTAAGATTTTAAATTTAAGAAAAATAATTATGAAACGGGAATACAAACGTCGATTTTGTCATTTAATAAAAATAAGTTTTTATAAATGAAAAGGAAACGTAATTATTTTTATTGGAATAATTTTAAAATTTACATCATACAGAATATAATTTGCATAAAGTTTGGCAAAAGACTAGAGTATGCAGGTTGAACCGAAAGTAAAGAAAATAGTCGTATTGGGAGGGGACAATTTTCCCGCTTGTACGCGTGGAAGGATCAATTTTCTAATAAATGACTTAAAATTAAAAAATAATTATTAAGAAACAACGGCAACATTTATAGGAAAATGCTATTTTTTTTTTGAAAACAAAACTCCATTCTGGAATTTTTGAATTTAGCTTTCAATCTCAAAAAAAAAACATATTTTTTGTTCAAACCTATTTGAGTTTGAAAATTAATTTCTCAAATACAATATACAAATATTTCTTGTACCCTTCATGCATATTTTTGGGAGCATCGAAAAATGTATGCCGTTATGGCAGCTAAATGAAAAATTTCTCAATTTTCAAATTCATCACAAAACACCATACGTAGGTACACAAGTTCTTAATTTTAAAATGTGCTTCCTAAATCATACAACTATAACCAGACCACAAGACCACTCTCATATCCGCACACACAAATCATCATTATTGCATATGAATACATAACTGTATTAAAACACACATACCTGCACCAACTTTCTTAACCATTAACTCCTTATTTTGTCTTCCTTCAAAATAACAAAAAAAAAAAAAAATGAAAACGAAAACTTTATATGAGTAACATTTTTTAACAAAGTGTCGGTGTTCTACAAAGTGGCGGCATCCTTTGATCACAGCCTATAAAATACTGTAGCCACGCCTCAAAAGGTAGATTAAACGAGATGGCGCTCACTATATACGCTAACGCTGAACCAGCTATTCACTCACCCTCCACCAATAGCCCCTAATGACCACTATGTCCATTGCCATTGATGACGAACAAACTCAACTTGAACAACAAACGAAAGACTCAAGCTTGGGTTGCAGGGTGCGCGCAACTCTCACAACCAAGACTTTCCGGTTCCCGTTCCTCGTACTTCCCTCGACCATAAATACTGTGTACAAGCTTCTTTAGAGGACCGGTATTTATTCTCTACTTCATCATCTTAATGTGAGCTGTGCCGGTCTTTTGGGATTGTTGTGTTTTGTGTCGATCCTGGTATCTGTATGTATGTGACACAGAAGGGGATGTGGGGAGGAGGAGGCAGAAAAATTGAAAAGGAAACCCACAAAATCGAATGCAACAATAATGGTCATCATCATTAAAATGTGATCAAAGAGCTCTTCGAGGTTCGCTGGATTTGTTCCTTTTCAAAAGATTTACATTTTAAGGATGAATTCATAATATGTATCTACCTATACAAAAGCAAAAAAAAATCTGGAAAATTATAAAAAAAAAGGAAGCATTCTCTTAAAAACCTGACAGGAAGACACTCGTTTTAACATTATTGTAAATTTCATATTCTTATTTAGTGGATGTTTTATTGAATTTTTTGGTGTGAATGAGAGAGAGAGGAGACAACATTGTCTTTGAAATTTTTAACAATATTTCTGAAAGATTTTAACGTCAAGAATTTTTACTACTTTCACCAAATTAAAATTTGGAATGAACAATTTGGTAAACGAATTTGTTTTGTGTTTGAGATTTGACATTAGGACTGATCTTTTAAACATCTCTGAGTCCTTAAAGTTAGGTTTTTGGATAATTTCATCATCAAGATATATTTCCGATGAAGCGTAACGCTTAATACTGACCTAACTGGAGTGTAACGCTCACCAAACGTGGGCATAACGCACGACCTCACGCAAGGGTAACGCCGAACTTTCATTTTGTAGTGTTTGGGTACTTGCATTGTGCCTGATCGAGGAATTGTTGACTTCCCAGAACTGGACTGGCCCCAGAAGCGCAAGAATCAGTCAAGATATAGTGCTTAATTAACCTCTTTGTGATGGTCCCCGGTCAACTATTTGCGTATTCAAGTGCGAAAGGCCTAGATTTCTAGAAAAGGTTACTGAAATCTGTACCACTACCGAAACCAACTTTACGTCTCGTATAAGGAATGAGACTACACGTTCATGACTTTTGGCTTACCGATGACGAGAGTGAAAACCTTCATGCCAGATTTTTCCAACTAGCGAATGAGTTCATGCAGTATTAGATGGACATATCTTAGGAGTTACTGAAGTGAGATTGTTGGGTTAGGGAATGTTTAGGTCTCCAACCCAAAGCACCGTTCTACTCTACTCTGAAAAGGCAGCTGGAAACCCTCGGAAGTGAAGCTGGATCTCCTGGTAGCTTTTAGGTGACAGGCTCCTGAAAGCCAGATTCTCTCTTCTCTCTCTTCTAACCTCGTGAAGACATCATAATGGTAATGGGAGATTTGAATGCCAAGGTAGGCAATAAAAACGATTGGCAGCTACGACAACAGCTATCGACTTGTTGATTTCTACAATACTAACCACTTTTTTATAGGAGCTATCATGTTTGAACGCAAGACGTGTCACAAAGTCAGTACCGTTTTGACGGACAGACAAGCAACTTCCAAACCAAATTCATCACTTCAATCGGCGATTTCATAGCAGTCTTCAAGACGTTCAAAACAGAAGAGGTGCAGGCATGGGAAGAAAGGATTAGATGGTTGCTATACTGTAATATTACATACAGCTACTGTTTGGAGATCCCAAGAAGACCACCTCTCACAAGGATGGAAAACAATAGCATGGAACCCGTCTCCATAGAAAGCCCTCATGTGCTGTGAAAAATATTTTCCTATCTGGTGCTGAACGTTCCATCAGTCGGCACTATATTCTTGAAAAGTGATACTCTTGGAAAATATGTCAATTTTTGGCAAGAGGCAGCAGCCCGCAAAAAAACTTTTTTTTCTTTAGATGGACAAGGCTGGGAATCAAACCCAGATCTCTGGCACAAATATAACAAATTCATAGTTGAAGGGAAACTAATAAGATAAACTTCTTAGAAAACCTGGCTACTTTATATTATGTAGGTAAGGTTAATGAGATATTCTATGTTGTTTCAATAAAACCTTATTCTTTATTCTTGCATAAAAATATATATCCGCTTATACTTATAAATATGTGTACATCAGTATTAACTTATAATGAGACTGACATTAATAAATATTCATTTTGCATTAATGTCATTTTGTTCACCTAAACCCAACATTCCACAATTCACATCCATCATCGCCCTAATGAGTTTATAAATTATTATCTTCCAGGCTAACTTGCCCACACTTTTTAGAGTCCAGCTGATGATGATTATGATGATTCCATTGCTTTTCGAGTACCAAATAATACAAGCGAACATTTCAACTCCTCCGTCCATGAAACATTCCTTCATCCAGATCTTACATTTTTGTCACGGTCTGTTCTCTTTTCAAAAGACACGAATACGTCAGAGAATAAGGTGTGAAACACATCACTCCTCTTGCACACTTCGTTGGTGGCACTTCTGCTGGTCGTGTTCGATGATGTTCATAACAATTGTTCGACCATTGTCGTAGGACAACTATACCATACAAACGATGTCCAACAAAAGTATAGTCATTGTTCCATTGCTGCGCACGCAGGCGCATTGAGCATTGTTCTGCGAAGCCTTTTGTTACCCACTCAGGTTGCACACAAAAGCCTAAATAATCCTGAACTATGGCCTCAATGATGATGATGATGTATTCGATGGAAATTAGTCCTTTGCTATATGTTTTGTTTGCAAATGGCTTTGGATTGAATGCTAAGTCGAACAGAGGCTTCAAATTAAGTGGAACAAATCAATTCGAGAGGATATAACATAACTAAAAATCTCTATTTACGAGATTTGAAGTGTGTAGTGGCCTTTAGTTTTAGGGTGCGATCTCTATTACTCTGGATTAGCCGATGTCTAATTTCACTGACAGTTGGGCGGAATATTATATCAGGTCTAGACCACTGGCAATTGCTTTAAATGCAGGTGGCTAAAGAAAAGTCACGATGATTTCGAAAGGTTTCATATTTTAGCGACTCATAAATTGGAAGCGTCTGGCGTTGTCGTCAGTGATAAGTGGCCTTTAGGATTTACCCACGCACACATCATAGAAACTCTACCTACTCCTATCGCACTTTATAATCACTTAAGAGAGGATCCAAGAGTGTGGCGTCTGTGTTGTCTGCGTCGAGTCGGTTGATCTTCCATCTCCAAATTGAATCGCGGCATTCTAGACATTGCTCTCGATTTAATTGTTGTTTGTTTACTGTAAATATTGAATGTTTAGACGTAATTAAGGATAATTAGGACGAGTGCGCACTTGAGATGAGTGTTTTTATGACAACGGTTTCGAGCGGTTTGTTTGACTTTAATGTAAATTGCCGGTGCCGGTAAAGCGCGGTGGCAGTGGCAGCGGCAACGGCGGCGACGACGGCGCGCGGTGCAGCCGAGAGGTAGATAAAGAATTTTTTAATACTTCGTTGATCTTTTACTTAATTGAGCAGATAATCTTTTGGTTTTGTTTTATTCAAATAAATTGCTACCCATTAGCTCGTTAAATCTGTAGTAAAGGGAAGTTCATCTGAAGTTAATGAGTTTTACATTCTATACGTTGTACCTATTACGAGTAGTACTGTACGTTGACTTTGTTTTGTAATGTAATTGACTTGAAATTTTATCTGTAGTATGTTTATGACTTTATAGGCGGATGTTTTGGTAGTTAAATAAAGTAATTTATAACTTATATGAAAGGAAGCATTTAATTTGTTTAAATGGGGATATTTTTGATTTTCGATATTTTTGAGTAAATATGCTTTTTAATTTGTAGGAAGTGATAAATTGTTTGAATTTCATATAAAGGAGTTTGTCATCAATGTCTGATATAGACAACCCGTTTACGATTTGCATTTGAAGCTGTGAATCTTTTTAACTTTAAAAAGTTTTCCAGTGTATTTCTCTCCAAATTTTGATACGCCGCAGGGTTCCATTTTAGGTACCCTTTATTTTTTTTTATTTCACAGACAAACAAACTAGCACGGCGTTTCATCGGTGAAAATTTGGTTGAGATGCTGTCGTCCAGACTCGAAAGTTGGTGTAAAATGTCTACTCGCTGTGGTAGATGTGGATAACAGAAACTTGGTGTGTTTTTTTCAATCACTGTCAAAATGGGTCCTGTTTCGCATTATTTTATTACTTCCTGTAAGACCATACTTTAGTTAAATAATTAGTTGGATCTTTGTTAACCTAAAAGGATTCTTCTGCATATCTAACAAGGGTTATCAGCTACTTACTTACTCCCTTAAGACGGTGCTACAATCTGGATCGGACCATGGCGTCATGTTGGTCATGCTTCTCCAAGCAGCTCCGTCCGTAGCTAGCTGCCTCCAGTTTCGCACGCCAAGTTGGTGGAGGTCCTTCCCCACCTTCGTGGGACACCTGAGCCGCAGTCGTCCTCTACTCCGCCGTCTCTTGGGAATGGATTCAATGACTTTCGTGGCCATCTACGTCACTGCACCCAGACTCGTTTAACCAGGTTAGTGGCGCCCTACAGTTAGTGCAGTGATTCTTCGACGCTGGTTTCACTGTCTGAACTAAAAACGACGCTTATGTAGACAAAGTCCTTAATCACTTCAAAATTATAGCTGTCTATGGTAACGTTGAGTGTCGTTTTTTGATGACAACATAAACTTGGTCTTGCCCCCATTGACCATTTAACCCATCTTCTTCGCTTCTGTCTCAACGCGCCACTGTCTTTACGCTGTGTTCTTCTAATTACATCAATATGGACGGATTGGACGGATCTTTGGAAGATTTTGCCTTTGGTGTTGACATAAGTTTTCAACTATTCTTTTTAGAACAATGTTGAAGAAATCGCATGACTGTGCATCACCTTGTCTAAATCCTTTTTTTTAAATCAATTGCATCGGTGAGACCGTTTCCGAGCCTGATGGAGCAGCATGCGTTATTCATGGTTGCACACGCTGGCAAGTTTGGCAGGGATGCCAAAACAAGACATGGCTCTATATAGATTCTCTCTGTAGAATTGTAGTTGCGGCCTTAAAATCGATAAACGGGTGATAGCTGGCGATTTGAAGTTCCTAGATTTTTTTTTCCAAAATCTGCCGCAGTGCGAAAATTTGGTCATTGTGGACTTTTCTGGTCTAAAGCCAAACTGATATGAACGTCTCAGGTTGTTGACGAATATCTTCAAACGGTCAGACACATATTGCTGATTTTAAGAAGACTGATGCATCTTTATTCGGCGCAGTTCAGAGTTTTCTTTCTTGAACACCGGGGAACAAGCTGCTGCATACTCCTATAACCTCCTAACCAGCTGCAATTAAGCAATTCGGCCGTTGAGCCATCAGCTGCAGCAGTTCTGTTGGACTTTAGTTTGGATACTGCTTTCCTCAGTTCTTCCAGGTGGAGTGGGAGGAATTGTTAGTCTACGTCGATAACTGGAGCTTCAAGAAAATCGATATATCCTTAGAATTGACTTCGGTTCTACTACGATGTTTTTTGATGGTCCTTGTAAACGTTGGTTCGAGGTTTAAAACCCGGATATTATTTTTACTTTTCCGTTAAACTTCCTTCAATCTCATGTTCTTCTTTTTTAACCAAATTAATAAAATGCTATAAATAAATATTTTTTTACTTTTTTCCCTTCAGAAATATAAAACAGTGGTATGAATAAATTTAATTAAATGAAGCACTCTCTGAAAACTTCTGTTTTGTAAAATAAACCAACCTACGTAAATATTATTATTTTACTTTTGAACCAAGTCTATATTTAATAATACATGTAATAAGACATGAGCTAAATAATAAACGGATTATTTTTATAAAAATTGATTACACAATATTTAATAAGAAACACCAAGCTGTTATTTTTTTGTATTGTTTATCCGCTCAACAATTATTAAGACTTAAATTTTACAAAAATATCCTCCCAATTTATTCTTAAAACATATGCACACATGTAAGCCGAAAACCATTTAGCAAAATGCATAGTTCTTATTTAAATTTATAAATTATTAATATATAAAAAAAAAATTACCAACTGCTAAGTTAATTTACAACAATTACAATAAAATACAAATATTTATTAAGTTAAAGTTTCGTTACAGCTTATAACTAACTATAGGAAAATTTATTTATCATATTATTATTAACGTCATTTTATTTAAAACGACAAACGGGAAAAGTTTCATGTCTGTGTTTTGAATAATCAGCCGAAGTTGAAGGAATTGTAAAATTATCATTCCTGTGGTCTTTCGAACTAAATCGAGATAAATTAGACATTTTATGCCCGGATTTGCAATCGAAACGATCACTACTTAATGAATAACTGACTCTGATCGAACAAGATTAAAGATTGGATTTTTTTTTTAATATGATGTTAAAGATATCAAGATATTATTTTTTTATTTGTGGAGGTAAAAGTTGTTTGAGTTGCACATGCGTAGGATAACGTGTGGGTAAGGATATTGGTAGCCATTCTAAGCTGGTTAACATTTTGATGTGGTTGTATAATTTTGTAATAATTGCAAGGCCAAGTATTTCTTTGATGTTTTAAAAACTAGAATGTGTTAATAGTCCTATTGATAGAATTCTTTAGAAATTCAAGACGTGTCTATTTCGCTCTAGAAATTGACAACTTGTTTTTAATGTAACCTTTCCTATTGACGAACGTAATTATGTAGTAGATAATCCAATGATTTATTTAATCGAAAAATAACGAAATGTTTGTAGATTCAACTCCAAAACAATATGAAATCAAAATTCAACAATTAAACCTTTACTTGCGACTATATAGGTAGGTACTATGGGGCAGGTTTTGGATTCGTACAAAAATCGAACTCAAACCTAACATTACGATGATAGAGAACGCGAAAAAAGTGGGTCCCGCAATTCTGTCTGTCTGTCTGTCAGTCGGTCTGTCTCGACCTACCTCGACCTACAGCCTAAACGACTTAAGCGATTTTCTTTAAACTTTGGATATAAGGTTTCATGGAGATTGCCTAGAGGGCTCCAAAAATAACGGTACTTGCCATAGAACCGGATTTTTGGTTTTCGGTTTTTTCGTAAACCATTCGACAGATTTCGATGAAAATCTAATCTAAAGGAGTTCCTTTGTAATCCTAACAATATTGCTTATTAAATTTTTCAAAAATAATTTTTTGTATTTAAAAAAAAATCTATTTTTTTTTTGAAAACACACTATTTTGAAAACTAATAAATATGTAGTTTTGTTTTTAATTTGGTTTTAAGTGTATGTTATCAAATGCTTTTTTTTATAAAAGTACTTTAAATTTATATACATAGAAAATTTTTTTTTTTAAAAACGGCTCTGACCATTTTTGAAATTTTTTTTTCAAAAATTTTTATTTTTATGATACATAAGATGGCATCTTCAGTTTGAGGATTAAACCTCTTTTTTGGCTTATTTTATCAATTCAAATAATGAATTTCAAGCTTTTTCATAATTTTACTTGTGACTATATAATATATAGAAGGATAAATTTGTTTTTATACTCAGACTTTGAAACCAGACTTGCACATAGAAGCAAGTACGTGCGACCCATTGTGAATTTTATTTTAATGTCTACTTTGCCCAATTTAAAGATCAATTAATACTTTATTCATTCACCGAATTAAAATTTTCTGTAAAAATAAAAAAAAAAATCTTAAGTAGGTAAGGTATTATTACTCAGGGAGGTTGAAAAAAAAATAACTTAAAATTAATAAGTTTCCATAATCAGGTAGGTACAGGTATCAGGTATTTCCCATAACAAGATCAACTTATTACAATGTTTGTCGGCATCATCTTTTGATTCCATTCAAATGCCGAATAACAATAAGCCTGTAAAATCACTCCCAATTTACTTGTTTCCGTTAAATCGAAAAAAAAAGAACTTATACTCGTACATGAAGAAGTCCCGATAATTGACTAAAAAGCAGAATAAAAAGAAACGAAACAGTAACATACGAGTATATGATGATATACCTGTAATGAATCACTATATGCTTCTCTTATAAACATCAAATAAAGGTCATGTGTAAATTCAATTGTTGGCGATTAGATGTTTTGACAATCCTGTCAAATTACTTATGTGAGCTGAAATGGACATACCGGTTACCGAACTTTGGATACGCAATACAATACAGAAACCTACATAAGCGATGATGGGCATTCAATTAAGTAGAATGAGTAATGCATCTGATAAAAAAAAGTAATGGGTTTTTGTCAGTTGGACCAGTGTTGCAAATGTATATTTAATACATTCTGCTTTGTAAATTTTTTTTTTTAAGAAAATTTGGTGATTATCCGTATCAGTGTTCAATTGTATACCTACCTCAATTCAAAATAAATTACACTAATAAATCAAAAAAATGTTGTTAATAATCAAAAAAAAAATTATTATAGCCGATTGACTGAATTGAAACAATTTTGATGTTTTTAAAATTTTGATATGGGATAATTTTGAGATTATATACAGAACCTTTTAAATTTAATAAGAAAATCGAAAACCAAAAATTTGGTTCTGGCAATTACCGTTAATATCGGTTTTTTGTGAAATATTCTTAAACAAATAATTTTTTACCTACAAACCGTCAATAAGGAACCCCGTAATAAATTAGGTACTTCAAAAAAAATCGAACATTTTTCAGATACTCGTATTACAAAAAGTAGTTTTTCATTTCTTTAAAAAAAAGTTTTAAAAATTCAATGTTACAAAAAGATATTCAAAAACTCAGCATTCACATTTTTTTTTTTAATATTTTTTGTGGACATTTTCGAAAACTAAATCTAGTTGATTTTTCGATATTTTGGAATGCGACTTGAAAAATTCGAAAAAAAGGTGAAACAGAAAAAATGTTTACGTGCACTATGGTAACACTGGTTATAATCGGTTTTGTTCTCTATCTCATATGACCTTCGCATCAAGCTAATACCCGAAACCGAATTGATCCCAATTAAAAGAACCTAACCTGCCACTGTGACTTGCCACAGATTTAACAAGAACAACCACTGTATCTTCAAATGCATATAAAGTATTTTATCTTCTCCGTATTATATACCTGAATGGGATTTTAGGAAAAGTAGCTGATCGCCTCTATTTTACACCTTCAACATGCAACATCAAAGTCGATGGACCGATCGCTTAAATGTGTCCCTCCCTTCTCTCACGCCACTGTTGCTGCTGCGCCACGCCGCCGGTCGATTCAACTTTTGGCTCTGCTGGCAGGTTTCCTATATATCCCAAGTCTCACTCTCATTCATTCTTCCGACTACTTGTGGTGTTACGGACCAATTTCCCTGACGATTATGACAGAGAGATCAAAGAAATTCCTCCGATTATAATCATCATTGGTTATTCGGAATCTGATTTCAAAACATCGCATCGTCGCGTCGCGTCAGTCCTCAGATAAAAGATGCCCAATAACTGTTAGAAGCTTTGCTCTGGCTGGCGATTGTATATGGCGGAGCGGCATGGCGCGGCGTTAGCAGAGATGCTCCCAATCATATCATTAGATCCCAACATAATGACCCAGAAGAACATTTTTAATTAAAACCGATAAACTGCCGCGAGCAGTTAGTTACCTGGCATAAAACATGTGATTTAATTTTTCCTTCTCTGCTGATGCTGCACAGTCCAGTTCTATGAAGCAAGATCGTCATAATCAACAACTGATCAACGGGGTGGCTTGTTGGTTGCAAAATCGTTCGATATCAGCAACGGCGATGGCGATGCGACATGTTTATGCAACTGGACAAGCTGATAACTTCACATGAAATGGTGACAATTTGGTCCAATGAAGAAGATTGGCACAAGTTGATAGGTTTTCTATAGATCCTACCTACGCTCTCATCCAAATATGTTTGGCCTGCTGTGACAGAAGTATTGACAGGATGCCGGCGCAGGATTGTGCGGCCTTTATCGTAAATTCGCTTACAAATTAGTTTTGCATTTAAATTGCCGCTCAAGCAGCTGACTGAAACTTGTCGGCGGGTTGTCGGCTATGTCGGCTATGTCGTTGTGTCCAACTGTCGATAAAGTATATTTAACATGACAGTTTCAATCTGTGATTGCAGAAATTTTAGTAGCGTCGATATACAAGCTCATAAGACGCATTTCGGAGCAAATTGGAAATCGCTAAATGGTTGTTGCACAAGATTTGCTATAGCGAAGAAGAGGGAAGGGGGAGGCGAATGGATTTGTGTTTATTGGTTCTGTGAAAATAACAAGCCACATATTATTATGGTGGAAGAGGTACTCTTATTTGTATGGGATGGTATTTAATGAGATTTTTGTGGTTTTTGCAGAAGATCGTGATGTTAAAGTGAGGGCCAATTTAATGAAGAATTTTGTTGGTATTAATATGACAGGAATTTAAGGGTAACTGCCTAGGTACACTTTTGTTAGTTTTTAACAAAAAACAGGGAAGCGCTAAGTAAGTTTGACCAAGAATAAAAAGCCTCTATGCTTCTCTGCAGCTTGGAAAGTGGGCGGCAGAAAAACGTTGACGTTCTTCAAGAAGAAAGTGACTTACAATCCGATAATTTATTCTTTTGGTTTAAACAAAAACTTTGATTCGGACTGCAAGCCTTTCCGACAGCAGTAGGGACCAATTCTAAAGAAAATAATAGAAGCAAACATATTCGAGAAAATGTTGTTGCTGAATTCAAAGATATCTTTTCCGCTGCGCAAGGCCTTCTAAATATTGTGGATGAAAATGAAACTTTAAAAACTCCACGAACAGCATTGAGGCAGCAACACCGAGCCAATGTAAACACCTCAGATCCTGAAAATTATTTTAGGATAGTTGTAATGATTCCTCTGCTAGATGATTTCATAACTCAACTTAAAATGCGGTTTGAGAACCATAAGTCTGTCCTATCATCACTGTATATTTTGATACCTTCAGTACTTGGGAAAAGTGAAGAAAAATTTAACGCAGAAAACTTCCAATTTTATAAAAGATTTTTGGATTGAGACACGTTTAAGGCTGAGTTTATGATGTGGAATATAAAATGTCATGAACAGGAAGAAAGCCAACGTTCAAAGACAGCTATAACAGCTATTGGAGACTGCAGTAAGGATATTTTCCCCAATATACATAAACTTTTAAAATTTTTGGCAACTTTACTAGTATCAACATGCTCTCCTGAAAGAACGTTTTCGACGCTGAAACGACTGAAAACATTTTTAAGAAATTCAACGGGTAAAGAACGGTTAACTGGATTAGCGTTAATGTCAATTCATCGACATATCGAAATCAATACCGACGAAGTGATTGATGTTTACTTATGTAAAATAATGTTAATTTTTGCTTACTCTTTGTTGTTCCTTCTTTAACCTATTTTACCTTTTTCCGTTATATGTACATACATATAAATACTACTCATTAAATATAACTGAAATTTGAAATTTAAGATTTTTTATTAGCCTCAACATAACAACAACATAAAAGGTGAAAAGATATTTTTCAGAAAACATAACCCCCCCCCCCCCCGAAATATTTGTCTGGCTACGGTCTTGCAAGTAGGTACTCAATTTAAAATTTAATCGATTTTTCTTTCGCCAAGAACTAAACTTCAAGAATTTTTTATTTCAGGGATGACATCGTAAAGATTAAAGAGACCTGAAACGGATATTGACAAAAGTATTAAGAGTTAATTCTCAATTTCAACACCATGGAGACGAAAGTTGCAAACTCCTATTTTTTGGTAAATGTAAAATTTTTCAAGAACTTTTACATTTTCAAAAGCAGTTTTGAAAAAGTTTATTTTAGAGTGTAAAAGAGAGTATTTTTTATGAATATATAAATAAAACAGTATAAATACAATAATTTGTGCAAAACATAGAAGATTCTAGAATTTTGCTTTGGGACTTAAAACATTTATTTAAAATACGAGTTTTCGAAATGTTAAGAGGCATTCAAAATTCTTCTATTAAAAACTGCATAAAACTTAAAACTTTTGAAGTGTTATAAGTATTTGTCGTGCTTTGTTTTTCTATGTTTTTAGGTTTTTATATAAATTTAGACAAAATAAGCAAAGTTTCATCTGAAAAGTCTAAGTGAAAACTTTTTTAATTAATTTTTTAAAGGCTTTCCCAGACCAACGCGAAACATTCGGATAAACGATGATGAAAAATAAAAATGTGAAAATTTTGTCCTACGATGTTTTTGTTTGTTTGTTTTTTTTTTTTTTTTTGCTAGAATCAAATTTATTTAAAACTTTCTCAGAAAAGGGTAAATAGTTTAATGTATGGATGAACTTGGAAGTTTAACCAGAAAACATAGAAAACATATAACTGGATTATGAAAACTAACTCAAAAGTAGTAGTTCCCTTACTTGACACCAATTTAGCAAATCATCAACAAAAAAAAACATAGAAAACAAAGCAAGACAAAATTAAAAATGCCACACCTTATTCAGTAGTAGATAACGGCATTATTTGTACAAGAAGTTCTAACCCTATTTCATCTGCTTTAAAGTGACGTCAAGTTAGTCAAGTAAAGAAAAAAAACATAGAAAACATAGAAAATGCAAATTATAAATTCAATCTTAAAATTTTCATTAAAATTAATTTTTCAAAAATGTTCGTTTATAAGCCCATAGTAGAAGGTAGGTACTATTTTTGTTTTCAATCTTCTATATTTAACATCGCTCAACTTAAAAAAAAAATACTAACACTTAAAAGTTATTCAAAGGTATTTCAGAGTTATGAAGCGTTTACAATGTCTCTACAGAGGCAAACAAAATATTTTAAATGGAATTTGCCTTCAAGGTGTCAAAGATAATATGACATATGCCACTATGATAAATGTATTAATTGTTAATTATTTGAGGAATGTTTGCAACTGCCCTTATTGGCAGCTCTATGTCATTTTGACATTTAAATATTTATCTACATCTATCCCAAGCAAATCAATTACTTACCTACTAAATTATCTTCTGACTCAGTTGATCAACACAAGTTAAGTAATTAAAGTTTCTAAGTATTTTTTAAAATTGATTTCCTTGTTCGATGACAGATCAAGCTAATATTTTAATAGCATTCGTGCCTGCAGCTGAAAATGTTGCGGGTGTGAAAAAATAATAACATGTCCCAAAGTATAGGTTATCTATTAATCTTGTCAGCAAGTTTTTCTTGTTCATTGTCGGTTATGGTTACAAATAAGTACACATAAAGAATAGATTCAGATATTGCATTTCAAAAGAATTTTTCATTGAATCATTCAACTTAATAGATTGCCTTTGGTTGTCCCCACCCTGATGTGCCACTAAAATAACTCCAGCTCACTTCTTGCAACATGTTTCCAAACAATAGTCAACACAAGAATACGAGTTTATTACAACAACTTCTGTGTCCATCAGCAGTATACCTAACTGAAATGGCATTTTTCATGGATAAATTTATTGCTTGTGAATTTTCCGTATCACTGATTTTGTTTTCAATTATACTTGTTTTTGATTCACCCTCTTTCAGTTTGGCCAATACGGAAGACGGATATGTCATCATACCTCTATATTGTGGGTGAAAATGGGGGTTGGATCGTTTAGAAAACAATTTATCCAAGGGAACAGTTCTTTTGTATCTGGGAAGAATCATTGGTGGCAGAGAGATGAAAAGAAGGGGGCGATGTCATTAATTTTCTTGTGGAAAAGTCTTTAAGTCACAGTCATAAAATCAAATAAGAAACAAGAGGGCTTCATGCTATTAGAGGTGATGAAAACTTAATATTGTTTTTATTTTTTGTTTCATTTTTGTTGTGATGAATTTCCCCCCGCAGCTGATGAGCATTGATTCCGTTCAGTTTTTGAGTTGTTATTTATAATGCTGTGTTTGGCTGCTGGTTTATTATTTTTGTTGGTCAATAAAGTTTTTTGAGCTAGAGGCAGATAAAAGCTGTTTCAAATAAATATAGTTCAACAAGACAAACATAAAACGTGCTTCAGTAATATCGGGGAAAATCGACAATCAATCATATTTTTCCAAATAAAATACAAACGGTTTTAGTTTTGAAACAATTTCTTAAAGCTTAGGAAAAAATGGCGTGCCCCTCTCAAAAAATATAGATACAAAAGAACGCCTCATAGTAATTTACTCAAGTTGCAAGAAGAAAAAGTGTGCCCAACTTCAAGCAGAGAGTACATTTAGCATGTATCGGAAGCTGAAGGAAATATCTCCACTGTCTGCTGGTGCAAATCAAGCTCTTCAGCAAATGTGACATGCTAACATGAACTTTCAAAACTGCCGCACAGAGAAGGAAAAATGCTCAGGAGGTTCATTTACCAAAATTCATTAACAATAATATAAGCTAACTTTTTGCGGATGACGACAAAATCCTTCGTAGATAACAACAGTTTTGTGTATTTCTTTTAAATGAACCGTTTCTGAGGCTACACTTTCCAACAGTTACTTCCAATAACAAAGAAGTCACCGACTGTGATAGTCGAAGAAGTAAGTTCTCCCGTAAAAACAACTCATAAAAGATAAAGGCGTTCCAGACCAGATACATATCCTCTGAGATCTAGAAAAAGATGGGAGACATCAGGTCTATATTGTCATATCCAAACTTATCTGCGGTGACCAAATGCCAAGCCGGTGCGTGGAGGGAGTGTTACCTTCTTCCAATCTACAAAGGGAAAGGGTGATACTGCTGCCTTTCAATCCAAATGATGTCTCACACCATGAAGATAGCTGAGAATAATATGACTTTTTAGGACCAACGTTTGTTGCGAGTAAATTAACCACAGATTTAATCCAGAGTATAAGAATCAGTAATCAGCAATCAAATCGCGGTAATCACCGAGAAAAATGATGCACTAGGGAAGCGTCTTGAGTCCTTGGCTCTACACCTACAGTCCTTGATTTTCTGCTTGAGGATAAGGTGACGGACCCCAAATTGAATCGCTATTCTTTGCTGACCATGGAGCCATAAATGAAGATCATGCGTCCCTGCAACAAGCACTTGATGTATAGGTGGATGTTCTGGAGGCAAATGGATACCGAATTTCTTTGAAAAAGATCTGATCTTGATATCAATTCGAATGAAACAGTGCTTCCCAACTGCTAAAAGTCTAAATTTCTTGGATCTGTAATAAATAGTGAAGGATCTTGTGATTAGGACATCAAACATTGAGTAGAGTGGATGAATTGGAGAGAAATTCGGCAATCTTTTGTGCCATCTGACAATTGTTCTTCAGTATTGGACAATGTACCAGAATTATTGGAGTAGATTGATGGCAGCTGAAATGATTTGTTTTACATGTCAACAGGAGTCAGCAAGAGTGATCGAATAAGAAGCAAACCCCTGCACTTAGTTGAGTGTTCTTGATTTAAACCTGGGAACACTGTCATCGTTTCTGAGGTCAACACGGCGAGTGGCGGTTCCAGTAGAGATCATGACGATCGTTGGTAAATGAAGAATAAGAACAAACATAAAGATTTTATTGATATATGTAGCTGTTGCCTACTGAAAGAGATAGCAACAAAATCCCAAAAAACAAAATCAACAAATAAAAAAGACCACACACTTGAAACGGCCAATCATAACATCCACAAAACAAAATTCTCAAAACCAAGATCAATTTTTACAAATATTCATAGTTCAAGATCAGTGTGAATATAGAAAGAAAATGTTTACATTATTATATTATTCTAATACCTTTCTCATAAATTACATTTCAAGCTAATCCAGAGGAATTAAATTAATTAAGTTTCACACCCAGCAACGCTAAAACATTTACAAAAAAACAGGTTAATTACACCCGTTTACTTTACTTACACCAGCATGATGTAGATATCGTAAATTTTCTTCAACTCTTCGCATATCATTTAACGACTCTGCCGTCACCGACTCAGAAAATAGCATTTTGAAATAAGCTGTCTTCGTCTGTATTTTAATTTGAAAAAAAAAGTTGCAAGCGAGTTAACTTATTTTACAGCTAAAATGATGGTTAACAACACTTAAGCAAACATTTTGAATTTTATTGCAATGTGACAGTTTTTGTGCTCGCAAGTAGTTCAATATAATTAGGTACGCCACTCTGTGTAATGAGAGAAAATGCCATTGCTGCTGTTTTGTTGCAGTTGCGATTTGTTTCATTCCGAATGCAGATTAAACAAAAAGTAAGAAGATTAAACCTCAGAAAAACGATTTCATTGGATCATTTTTTTATTCATTCATGAATAACTTCTTTGTTGCAAATTTAATTGGATTTAGGTTGTGGTTTTATTGCAGGTCTTCTTTAAAATTAATTGATTGTGATTTACAAATTTTATGGCTCATTAAATTTTGTGAGGTTAGAGAAGTTCATTTGGATTTAAGTATAGGAAATGATGAGAAACATCCTTCGTTACCTACGTTAAGTCCTAAAGTCAGTCCATTTATGCGAGAGCATTTAAATGTATTCAATTAAAAAATTTAATGAGATATTAATTTGAGGGGACACTCATTTCAAGCCTGTAATTATTTTATTATTATCTGATTAAACATCTACTTTGTGTACTCATTCATATAAGTTAACGAACGTTTTATTTTCCTTTCAATTTAATTCTTCTTCTACTCGAATATCTTAATAGTCCCTCTACGTCAATCTAAATTTCAATATCCCGTGAAAATTCGACTTAGAGGGATACGACTGTATATTTATTTGAAAATGTAAAATATCACACTTCAATTAAAATTCCAAATTAGTATAAAAGAAAATAAAAGACAATAAAATAAAATAAAATAAAATAAAATAAAATAAAATAAAATAAAATAAAATAAAATAAAATAAAATAAAATAAAATAAAATAAAATAAAATAAAATAAAATAAAATAAAATAAAATAAAATAAAATAAAATAAAATAAAATAAAATAAAATAAAATAAAATAAAATAAAATAAAATAAAATAAAATAAAATAAAATAAAATAAAATAAAATAAAATAAAATAAAATAAAATAAAATAAAATAAAATAAAATAAAATAAAATAAAATAAAATAAAATAAAATAAAATAAAATAAAATAAAATAAAATAAAATAAAATAAAATAAAATAAAATAAAATAAAATAAAATAAAATAAAATAAAATAAAATAAAATAAAATAAAATAAAATAAAATAAAATAAAATAAAATAAAATAAAATAAAATAAAATAAAATAAAATAAAATAAAATAAAATAAAATAAAATAAAATAAAATAAAATAAAATAAAATAAAATAAAATAAAATAAAATAAAATAAAATTAAATTAAATTAAATTAAATTAAATTAAATAAAATAAAATTAAGTAAAATTAACTAAAATTAAATAAAAGAAAATTTAAAAAAATTAAATTATTTACTTAAATAAATAAATCTAAGCCTTGATGCTTAATTTACCAACAAAGGGTTTTTCGATGACTTTTCGTTCTGCAAGATGTAGTCTCTGTTGAAAATAATTTTACTAAAATCGGACCTCTGGACTTTTTTTTCTTCAAAACATCGACACAGCAGACTTGCAATGGGACCGAAAAAAAAGTTTATTGTTTTTTCTCATATGATCTTCTTAGCAAAGACGCAGCTCTTCAAAATACATTAAGGTATATATTTGCGCCTTCATATTTTACCATCGACTTCGCTGTACCCCTTTCACGTCAACCGATTGTATTTAGTATAGTGGCTTTGAAAAACTTGGATGTCAACCAATAGTTTTTTTAAACATAAACAAAACTGTTGGCACAACCGCTTGTTTTGGTTAGAAAATTCACTGTTTCGGTTAAATTTCGGGCTTAATACTCTTTTCCCGTAAAGGAAAAGGGCTTAGACTGCCCTCTCTATGTATCCAGACTAATATTAATAAATGGAGCAAGTCAGACCGTTAAAAAAAATGAAAAATTGTTAATCAGGATTGAAAGGGAAAATGTGTTTAGCTCAAAATGCACCCAAATAAGTCCATTTTCCAACCGAAGCAACCTGAAAAGGCTTGCCCCACCAGAGTTTTTGTATATGTTTAGACTTAAGCTATCGGCCAGCCGTGATGAGTTAGGTAAATCCAACTGATTATTTATTTAACCACTTCATTACAATTTTTAAATTAATTCAAATTCAAAAAATTGGTTATTTCTCAATCTGTAGATTATATTTAATTTTTCTTATAAATAATTACATATTCTTATTGCGTGAGATCTAAATAAGTTTTAAAACCTTAAAATATCTCCGCAAAAATAAATATGTAGCTCGTTTATTATTTTTTCGACCAAATTAGTTCTTCAAACATCGTTTCATTTTTGCCTATTTTCGCAGTTTGCTCATGTCCAATATTCAAATCCTTATTTAGAAAACCCATTACAACTATTTCACACACGAACAGAGGAAAATCCTTTTTTATGTCGAGTCAAACATCAAATATGCCATTTAGTGTCCCCATTTTTTGTTTCCTTTTTATAAAAATGTACGAGTGCAAATAACAAAAGCGAGAAAGTCAAGCAACTCCCATCTATCAGGTGTAGCATTGTTGTTTTCTGACCAAAGAACGTTGACACTATCCTTTCTCATGTTAACTTTAACAACCGTCAACTACCAGCGTCATAGTTGACGAGGTCCACATTTGCGTGCTGACCCGCAGCTATGCTAAAACACACATATTCCAACTCTAGAGTCCACAACATTTATATAGATAGCTATAGTATGTAGGTACCTATACAAGCGGCTTTGGTAAAAGAACTCTCTTGTATAATTAATTGCGAATTTTCCTGTCAATCGTGCAGGTAATTTCCTGATAAGTACCTGTGAGTGAGTGCAACATGCACCTTAACTAACTCTTTGACTGATTTCATTTTCCCCGCATTTCTTCGTCTTTTATATATCATATTATAGTAGGTTCTTCTTATACACACCATCATCATCATCGACCCAGCTTATAGGTGCACTATAATAGTCTTCACGTAGCTCGTCGTCGTCGTCCTCGGAACGTCTTCACGTAGCTCGTCGTCGTCGTCCTCGGAACCACAAAACCCGACCAAGACGTAACGAATTCACTTAAAAGGATAAAAGGTATGAGGTTGAAAGAAGGAAGGAAGTGCAGCACTGATGTGTGGCGGTCGCGATGTAATCGCAAACATTTCGGTGTTAAACAAAACGCCAAAGGCTATGAACCTACTCGCACAAAAAAAAGGGAACCCATACTTCTTCTTTTACGCCTCTGTATTCCTGCTCTAATCCTATTAAAAAAGGCCTTCTCATGTCCAAGATAGTCTTTAGACTCTATACGGATGTAGTTGCGGTATCCAGTGAACTTGCCAACGCTTCTTTGGTCATCCTTGTTTTTTTTTATGGAAATACAAATGGAACTTGTCAACAATGTTGGCGTTGTGCGTTGGCTCTAAGAAGTCATGTGATCCCTTAGCTATACACTACAGGGTACCTTTAGTGTGTTTTGGGATGAAAAAGTTGATTTAATTAGTTGTTTGGGTTTTAAAGTGATTTTTATTAGTTTTTTTTTTTGGTAAAACGAGATCGATTTTATTTCAACATGTTTTTGCAACTTTTTATTCAATTCATATTTTTTAAGTTGGCAACACTTTTGTAATTGCTGGCCATTTTGAAAGCTGTTAAATGATTTCTGTTTAGTTTGGTTATAGATTGTCACTTGAGCAACGCTTCCAAATTGTTCCAATTTATCCCGATCACTATTTTCGTAAGTTGGTTAAATGGATACGTCAGTAAAAAAAAACTACCGTATTTTGGGTGAAGATAATACTCAAGCGTATGTTGATTCACCGTTACATCCACAAGAAACTGTTTGTTTGGTGTGCTGTATGGATCGGTGGAATCATGATGCTGTCCAGAACATTTCAGTCAGTGGTGACCACAATAGAGCCATTATTACTCGCTTTTGCAGGAGCTATGGCTTCAACAGGATGGCGCAACATGTCACACAACTCGTGTCACAATTGATTTATTGAAGGAAACGTTTGGTAACAGTGTTTCACGTTTCGGCCCCGTGAATTACCCTAAAAGATCGTGCGGTGGCTGTTAGACTATTTTCTGTAGAGATATGTGAAGTCCCTATAGTCTACGTCGCGCCGATAAGCCCCAAAACAGTCGACCACTTCGAGGACAACATTCGTGGTGTAATTGCCGATATACGGCCACAAATTTTGGAAAAAGTGAACGAAAATTGGACGTCCAGACTAAATTACGTCCGAGCATTGAGGTCGATTGCATTTAATTAAAATTTTAAAAACCTCATCAATCAACAAGTTGTTACAACTTTTTATTCAATTCATATTATTTGAGGTCAGCTATAAAAAAATAAACTGTTAGACCTATAATCATCATAAGTCATGAGCTTAACTGCTTAGATTTATACATACATAGGTCTACAAACTTTGAAACTATTTTCTAGTTTGCATAATTGTCTACCAACTGTAGTAAATCACATCCATAAATTGCCACCTGCTTCTGTCTTTTATTACCAATTTTTTGTAATATTTTTTTTTCAGCAAAATGAAACAAACTTTCAATTATGATGGCTGAATTTTTGTATATGCGCAATTAACAAAACGAAAGCGAATTTTATATCAACATTATAATGTGTCTATGCAAGTGTTGCTGTTTGATACGATACATGCCATGCGGCCTTAATTTGACTTGTTTGCCTAATGTCTCGTTAAAAAAACAAAACAAATGGAAACTGCTTCGAAAAAGCGGACAAAGAGACTGTGAGCTGTCAAGAAGTATGCAGTATTTTCAAACTGAATATACCAACACTCATGAGTTAATCCACCTGCTCCGGAACGAATTATTACATTCATGGCATATTTTCCAATAATTCTGAACGAACAACTTTGTGGCTCATCAAACTAACGATTTGAACGCTTTAATTTGGTTCATTCATCAAACACACATCAGACAACATAAAATGTGTGATGAATTTGTTCCACTTTATGTTAATTTCTATGACGGTATGTTTTGTGTGTGTTTGGTTGTTCGATTCGTTGAGACTAAATTCAAGTGCTTCAAAGATTTGAAGGGTGTTCTTTTGTATTAAAAACACCATCCCTTCATTAAAGAAGAGATGGTGTTTTTATTAATAACTACCTACACTGCATGCACATGCACACACACAAAAGTACAGCAGTTGTTGATGATTTTTATTTAGAAAGGACTTGTTGTCAACATATTAAAATTTTCCAACGAGGCGGCTAACTTGAAATTTCAGAAACCGCGTGATTTTTTTTTTTAATATGGGGAAATGTGACAAGCAATAGAAAATCAAGATTAAATAACCTTAGCAATGCATATTGATATCTTGTACAACCTTTTAAGTAGGTGATATTTTGGTACTTACCTACAGGTGCTTTTATTACAAGAACTTAAAAAAAAAATTTCAAAACTTACTTTCCAAAAATGTAGCCAATTTTCAAATACAATTTACATTATTTATAATATTAGTTTCTAAAACCAACACTAACAGAAAATAAGATAAAATTCACGGCCGGATCGCACGAACTTGTGAAATATTGAGTTTTAAAAAAAAAAAATTTTGACATTTTTTCAAAAAATCCAAAAGAAATAATATGTTCTTGAAAATTTTGATATGGGATAGAAATTGTATTGCAAACCGTCAAACCGTTTATTAGAAAATACAAAATCAAAAAAAATTGTTTTTGAAATTTTATTTATATTTATTCTAAAAAACCATAACGGTCGTAAATGAACCAATTTTTAAAAAGTTCAAAATTTCATTTTAAAGGTTCTTAAAAACCTTTTTTTTTGACAAATAAAAAAACAAGTCTGTTAAATATCTAACAGTTATTGAATTATTAAATTCGTTTTATTATGTTTTTGTACCTATGTTTTAAGTACCTTCCAAACACAAAATTTTCAAAGTTTCGAAGTAATATTTTTGAACTATTAAAAAATGTCTTCAAAATACTGTCAATTGATATTTCAAATTCACCCTTAAGTTAAATTTAGGTCTAGAAATTTTCAGAAATGAAGTTGTGTTTTCTCAACACTGTTAGGTCGAAGTTAACACTCGAGATCCTTAGGTTGTTCCAGTCACTTTGAATTTAAAACCAAAAATTTGTATATTTATCTTAAAACATCATTTCAAAAACCAAAGTGGTAAAACAAAGTCAGTGGTGATATTGATTGTTTATTTTAATAATTATATTTATTGAAGAAACAATACAGTCAGGACGTTTTAATTGGGTCACTTTGGAGGAATGGAATATGGATACAAAAAAAAAAAACGCTCTGAGAATTGATATACTTCTCAAAAGGTAAGTCAGTTGTAAAGTCAGAATAACTTTACGCCGTCAATAATACATGTTAATAAATAATGCTGTAAGTGTTTTTGGTATTGATTCTAACCAAGTGAACCGCACTGTATACCTATTTGTACTTACTTTCATCAGCAGCAGAGCTTCTTGATGAATTAAAAAAAATGAAGAAAAAAAAATGGGACTAAGTGAAGATCATACTTCCGCGCTCACACATCGTGTTTACGTTTTACCTACAACGCACCTGCTTAAATACCACCAAACTTCACGCAAACAATACAAATTATTATAGGAAAGACAAAAGGAAGTCTTTGCGGTAATTATATTGTAATTAGGGATGCATACCCAGCGAACTACTTAAACTTATACCAGCCAGCTTTTGCAAATATTCCAGATAGCTATATAAATTTATATACCTTGTAGATATATTTTAACAAAGAATCATCGCGGAAAAAGTGGAAACTCTCGAAAGTTAAAGCCAGTTAATTATGTGATTCCATTGTGAAGGCAACTTCATAATAATAAAATTGTGACTTTGGTGAGGCTCTTATCGATGTTACCAATCAACTTTGGTTTCCTCCACAATATATACTTTACCTATGCATGCAGAATTGCTTTTTTTTGTTGTTGTTGTTGAGTTTCTTTTTTTTTATATAAGTAGGTGGGCTGCACCTGAAGTAGTTAGTTTGTAATGTGGTGACATTAAAAGTTTGCAAATCAGCTTACCTACCTACAACAGTTGACTGACTTGGTAGTGACATGGATTTCAAATATGAGACAATGTTGTAATTTAAATCACTCTGTTATAGTTCGGTTTGGTTTGGTTCGGTTTTGGTTTAAATTTAATGGGAGACAATTTAATTGCAGTTGTTACACTTGAGGATGTACCAGTTATTTTTTTTTTTTTTTGTAGGGTAAACTGGGGTTGATACTGTAACTGATGTATAAGCATTTGAAAAATATTTCAGTATTGTATTCAACGAATACATACATTGTGGGTAGTGCGAAAATTTTTGACGGGAAGAAGGACTGTCCAATATTATACACTGAGTTACAAAAAAAAAGTGGTGCAGTCGTACTTTTTGGAGGAACATGTGATTCCTCACGTTGGCACCATATATTGGTAAAGACTTCTTGCTGATGCCCGACAATGCTAGACCTCACGTTGCCAGGTGCGTCACGGACTACTGGCCTGCCATGAGCCCGGACATGAGTCCCATCAAACACCGACCTGCTGGGAAAAATGATAAGACAGCGGCCTGCCCTTCCCGAGGCACTCAGTGGGCTAAGATCTGCTCTGATCGACGAGTGGTATAATTTAGACGGCGCAACCCTAAAAAACCTTACTCAAGGTATGCCAAGGCGAATTGTAGCTTTGATAGATGTTAGGGGAGGCAATGCCCATTACTAAGGGAACGAAAACTCGTTTAGAAAAAAAAATAATTATAAAAGATTAAAATGTTAAGCTATGAAGTTTTTGCCAATTTTCGTTATTTTATGTTTCATTTCAAAGTTCTTCCCAGTTATTTTTATTTTTTAGGTATATGAATAACTTATGTTAAATGTTAATAAACAATACTTTATTAAAAAAAACTTATTTTTTTAATGTATTAGAAATTATTGCGAAATTTCAAAGTGCGCCTCTTTTTTGTAACTCAGTGTAGAAAAAAAATTAAGCTTCTTTCAGGATTTCGAATTGTAAATTTTACTTACTTCTATTTACACATCCGAGACGAGGATATAATAGTCAAACGATAGACTGAAACCGAGACTTCAAAAGTTTCGTCTCATTGCCAACTCTAGTTTTTTTAGATCTATAAGATTTGGGGGAAATATATTACGTATTTTATTTTGAGGCACTATAGTAACCAGAAGTCTGGGTTCGATTCCCAGTTTCGTCCATCTAAAAACAGAAATGTTTTTCAACGGGCTGCTGCTTATTGCGAGAAATTGACAAATTCTCTGAGTGAATAACTTGTCAAGAATAGAGTACTTCTCACCCTAGCCATTCGGGTTAGGCATAAAATTGTAGGTTCCCTTCATTGCGGCATATTACACACACAGGAATGGTTGAGAGTCTTAAGTCACTTTGGCCGTGGTTCTTTATGAACTATCTCGCCATCATATTTATTATTGTGGATGGATTAGTGAACTAGCTGATGATCTCAATAGTAATTAGCGAAATAAATTTGGTTTTCAACAATTTTTTAAATATTTTTTTCCTTCTCAGTTTTTTTTTTTTTAATGGACCAAAACACCGGTTTCGCTCTCAATTTCGACTAATCTGCCTTATATGCCTTATATTTGACATAACTTTTACGACTGTTGAACATTGTTAAAGATGACGCCAAACTAATCATGGCCTTAAGGTGAAAATAGTAATGAAGTACGTACTTTTTCTTTATGGAAATATAGAGCTGAAAATTTGAAGTGAATTTTTTTCAAAAGTAGATAACAAATAAAAATTTGGAGACCCATTTAATGCTCAATCTGTTACTGAATTAACTACATGTAGGGGAGAGTGGGGCTGAAAGTAAGACTTTTTTCAGCTACAGAATACATTTAAAAAGTTTAATAAATATTGATCAAAAGCCGTCAAACTATTTCTACAAACAACCGTGTTGTTTCAACCTACCAATAGACCAGTTCTGCCAAAACAGCCAACTTTCTATATCTCTGGTGAAAAGAAAAATACTAAAAATACAAGAAAAAAAAGTTACCAGCTTATCAATTTTTCAGACCACCCCCCTAACTTTCCTTTTCGACATCCAATTCACACCTCTAGGAGACGTAATGCAAGATTTCAAAAAAGCAAACATTATTGTATTTATTTGCTAATTTATTACACCCGTTTCTTTTAACTCCATTCTCCCCTAAATACAATAATTTAAAATAAAGCAAATATATTCAATGTTTAAAAATCTTGTGTACGGTTACAAAAGAAGTACTTGTACACCTGGGCGTATACGCACTTTTTAAATTAAGTTTTTGGTTTTGCTCACATTTCAATGTTATAATTGTATATCGATTAAAATATTTACAAAAATGAATTTGTATTTTTAAACTGATTATTTTTTTTTCGAATATTACGTCTACGTATTTTCAAAGCATCTAACCAATTATTTTAAAATATACGTTTGGCGCCCTAGAAATAAGTGTTGCCTGGATAAAATTTTGCCTCCATTACGTCCCTGGTTAGAAATTTTTTAAAAACTGAAATAGCTTTACATAGGTAGGTAAATTATATCAACACTTTATTTTTATTTTAAATGGTTGCTTTAGCTAGCCTACGGGTTGAGTTTGAGCTCCTTAGATAATTGCTCATCATGTCCTTTTTTTGAATAATGAATACATTGCTTTAGTTTTGAGTTTTCTCCGATGAATTTATATCAAAAATAATAATACAATGCAAAAATCAAGGTAGGTACAGTGTACACACAAAACGGTGATTTTAAAAAAAGCCAACAAATAAAAGCTGTCTAGTGCACAAATGAAACCAATGCCAATAGCAAACGCAACGCTAAAATAAAAAAACAAAAAGGATAACACAAAAATTGTAAAAAAAAAACAAAAAAGAAAAACACCATCAAATGAAGAAAGAGGAAAAGAAAGAAAAATACGACAAAAATATTAAACATGGTGGTGGTCCACCACTCTTCATACAATCGGACAAAGATACCGCCGCCGCCTGAGGTGTCGGCCAAGCTAATTGGAAGACCCCATCAAAGCAGCCGCCAACAAATTAAGAACAGGGTAACAATTTTGTAATAACTCTATCATCATCGATATGGGAGGCCGAAGGAGGGGAGAGTGCCAGTATAGCGCGCATTCACCAATGTTTTGGCCACTACACTAAAGGCTTGTTCGGTGGATATTGTTGTGTGGAGCTATACACTATCTGAATGAAACATGTATAGAATCGGTCCTTACATTGGTTATGGCTGTTGAATCTTGATCGTGGTGTTATCTGGGTGTTTTTTTTTTGTTTTTTTTTTTTTTTTGTTGTTTTGCTTGGCTTGAAGTCAGTGCAAGTGTTGTGATGAAAAATGAATGAGAAGATTAATGTAAAACAAAACAGAAAAATTTGTTTTTGCGCTCATTCATGGTAGGACGGTCGCAAGTTAGTCCAAAATTTATTTATAATGTTCATCCAAAAAACATTGTGTAACCTTTTGGGTCAGAAATGTTTTAATTATATTCTGTCGCACCTCATACAAATCTTACAAATTTAGATTTTAAATGGTTAATGGGGAAATTGAAAATAAAAAGTTATTAAAAAAAAAGTTTTTACCAATTGTATATAAATTTTGAAAACTATTTCTGTAAGATGAAACCCTTCTTCGTTGGATAAGTAACTTTCTTTTGAATCGTTCCATACAAGTAGTATTAGACGGATTCAAGGCTGAAACCCACAACATAAATGCTGGTGTGCCACAGGGTTCCGTTTTGTCTCCGGCCCTCTTTCTCATTTTCATTAATGATCTCCTGTCTGCAACTATAACTAATCCATTAAATTGTTTCGCTGACGATAGTACCCTTAGCTTTTCATATTCGTTTCGAGATTCACATCCCTGCTCTTCGGACGTGGAACTGAAACGGCTAAATATGATAAGTACATTAAATTCTGACTTAGACAGCATTGTACCATGGGGATTAGAAAATCGAATAAGTTTAATGCTTCGAAAACTCAATGCTGCCTTCTATCGTTAAAGCGACACGTACCCCCTGCCATTATCTATGATTTCTATTATTAAAAATTGGAAAAATCAAATACTTTGTGAAATATTTATTCATTGCAAACAAAAAAATTGGTCTTGAGCTGAGTTCTATGTCGCCTAATTTTGAAGGGATCCCAACTAAGAAATTCATTTCTCTATTCATCCAAAGATATAATACTCTATAAAGTTAAAAAAGGAGAACTTTTTGAACTCCCATTGCACCTTTATAAAGCAAATTCAGTTGCTCGGGTCAGTTAAAGAGATGTTATAGGAGTAGTTGAAAATTTAATTATTAATTATTTAAAATAGTTTATATTAATTGATGCCTTTAGATGAATAACCCTTACCAAATTTAATTAATAAACTTATACCAGCGTTTACTCCAATAACAATTTTCTTATTGGAGCAAATACTACCTGCTGCTTTGATGTTTCTAAAAGCTATACAAGTGTAGGCAAACGATGTTAAAATTATTGCAATGATCAGTTTTCCCAAACTCAAAACTCGCAGGGCCAAACATGTAACCAGAAAACCTATGTATTGGAAAATATTTTTATGCACATTCTAAGTATTCTATTCCTTGCAGTAATAAGTACAAAAATAAAAAAAATTCAACGGAAATAAGTCGTTTCTTACCGGATGTGCTGTGCATTGGTGATTGTAATGAATAACTAATTACGAACAATAATTGATGCATTTTCTGTTTAGGTACTTATGATTTAAACTTAAAGGCACTTGAAGACAATATTTATGTAGAAAAAAAAATAACTCTTTAGATTATTAGTTAAAGAAAAAAAAAGGGAATGCGTACGAGAAAATTTTGTTCTCATAGCACAAGGATATGGTGGACAAGTTGGAAACAATAGTTTTTGTTCAATTTAAGATTAATGAGCATATTGAAGATCACATCACATATGCATTTAATGTGAAGGATAGAACATCACTAAGTAGTTTTAAATAGTTTTACTTTAGTTTTAAATAGTTTTAGATAGTTTTTAAGTTTTATATAAAAATATAAAAATGATGATAGAGACCAAGTTTTTTTGTAAATTCTTTCTTGGTGAAAAATAATAACCATACTGAATTCTAGGATTAAATTAGTTCGTAGGCCGAAAGGCATTAGCATTAAGATAATGAAGTATAACTTAGAGCGCCCGCCTAGGGCCAGTAAGTTAGTTTTAAGTTATTGATAATTAGGCTAGTTTTTTAATGAATTTTTGTCTAGCTTTAAGATAGTTTTAAGATTGAATTAAATAAAAATTGAATTTTCAAAAAAAAAAAAAAAATAGAACATCACTAAATAGGTCATAATGTTGAAGAACAATTTAACAAAAACTTAAGTCAATGTTGAAAAGGGGAATTTAAGAATATAGGAGAAGTGCTATAGTTCGTATTATTTTAAGTCTTTATCTTTGAACATATATTTTAGAAAATAAGACATGGTTTTCTAATAGATTAATAGATATGAATGTTGCTTAAGAAATTAAAAAAGAAAATTCGTCCATATATGTGCGCTATTTATTATGTAGAGCTTTGGTTTACTAACTTACTGAGGATGTATTTCTGCTGTCTCCAACTGTTTCCCAATGCTGCTGAATCCTCTTGGACAATTGCCAAGAGCAATTGCCGCCTGCCATGCTGTGTAAAAGTGCATTTATTGCATCGCTTCCCTGGCAATGCACTCGTTAGTCTTTCGAAGCGTATGGACAATCCACTGCCACTAAAGTCTTCCTATGACAGGGTCATCCGTTCTAGCTTCTCGTATGAAGTTCATCATTGCGAAAAATTCTAGAGTTGTCGATCTGCTTACGAATGTTTGCAGCTTTCTTGGGACAACGCATATTACTTTTCAAGTGCCCAGATTTAGCATTGGAGGGTCGCAGTCGTACCAGGTCTTTAAGATCATTGAATTGTTTTCCATATTTTGGACAGCTTCCCGAACGCAGTTTTTTCTTTCCCTATTCGATTGTTAATATCCAGTTCGGTAACACCATCAGTAGATACTTCAAAGTTGCGGAAAAGTTCCCACCATCCCAACTGCTTGTCCAGAAATCATTTGATAGAGATCCATGAGACTATGAGAGTTCGCACTGAATTTCCATTCGACAAAGCTGCTCGCAGTACATCACTAATCACCAACAAAACAGTATTAGAGACAGTATACAGCCTTGTCTGACACGACTTTGGATTTCAAGCTATTCCGACGACTTTCCTTTAAGCAGAACGTGATATTTGGATTCATTATAGGTATGTAGCTCTGATGATAGAAATCAGTCTTGCTTTGATATTTCACAACTAGATGACTAAATCGTGTAAAATTGAAAATAACTCATAAGCAATTGCAACTCATCAAATCAATCAAATTAAATACGAGACTATGGTGTTCCACTAAAACAAGTTAATAATAATAGTAAGTTAATTGTACAATGTCTTTTACTGATCGTTTAAACAAAATGAAAATCAACATGATGAATTCATGTATTTAGCTGTCTGTTATAGTTGAATCTGTCGTGTGACTTAGTTGCTATCGTTTTAATTTAATTAACTACTCATTAACACGCAGCACTAACAAATAATGATGTCAAAGGTTTTTTTTTTATAATTTAATCTATTTAAAAGAAAGGTAGTTAAGTTTACCTTCCTGATACCTACCTATTTAAGACTAATGAGATCTAGTAACTAGTTTAATCTTTTAAATCAGTTTACAATTATTTAGACTTCATATAGTATAATGATACCTTAGTGGATGACTGTATAATTAAGAAGTATTAACCTTTGGTTATTAGATCAAAGAGATCAAATTTATAGTCAAGGGTACATGTAAGCTATAAACAAGTTGTAATTATTTATAGCACTAGGAAGTGAAAACAAGACATTAAAATTAACAACCAAAGTAGGTAATGAGGTTTATGTATAGCTTAGCTATAGATATTGGGATTTGGAATCTGGATGGGGCTGAAGAAAAAATTCGTATAATTCTTAGTAGGTATCTGCTTGATGGACGGGTCTGCTCACCACTTTTCAAAAGAAAGTTTTGAGGTAGGTACATTAGGTATTCCCTTAAATCAAAAAATTATGCGTTATTATTAATATGTTATATGAAATTTGATCGAAATCGTTAGAACAGTTTAAGAAGTCTTAGCAAATGAGAAAAGAGAATGTGCCAATGAATTGCATGTTTTCCGGAATTTACTTATTCCAATTTTTCAATGTTTTTCTTGTTTTAAGAAAAAGAAATATGAAATTTCTACCAATATCTTTGAAGCTGTTTTTGAGAAAGCAAATTTAAACATTTTATAAATATACAAAGTCATGAGCCAAGTAAAAATGGCCGGATTCCTAACCAGACCAATCGACAATTTTGATGGACTTCGACAAGGGGATGGTTTGGCCTGCCTTCTCTTCAACCTGGCGTTGGAGAAAGCAATTCATGACTCTGGCTCGGCAACAAGAGGGACCATCATCAACAGGTCCAACCAGATATTGGCTGGAAGAACTGATTAAGCTGTAGACGATTCCTTCATCCCGATCGAGAAGGCGGCAAAAAATTTGCGATTGCACATTAGTGAAGGTAAAACAAAGTACTTAGTGGCTTCGAATTTGAAAGGAACAGTTGGTCAAACAATCAAGGTAGCGGAGCACGAGTTTGAAGTGTTGCAATCCTTTAAATACCTTGGGTCAATAGTAGCAGCCGATAATAATTTAGAAGAAGAAATACGCGGGCGGCTGCTCAATTCCAACAGAGCCTACTATAGTCTGTCAAAGCTCTTCAAATCCAGAAATCTCACGATAACTTCAAAACTGCTGCTGTACAGGACCATGGTCCTACCAGTACTCACGTATGGATCTGAGACTTGGGTGCTTAGCCGAGAGAAAAGTCTTAAGGAGAATTGTTGGCTTCTTATGTGAGGAAGGACGATTCCGGATACGGTACAATCATTAATTGTTTCTAATAACCCTTGAAGCAGACAAAATCAAGCTCGGTATAGACTATAGACTCCGGTGGGCAGGGCACCTAGCTCGCATGAGTGAAAAGGAACTGGCTCGGAAAGTCCTTTGTAGTACATTCTATGTTAGACAACAGCGTGGTAGACCATGCTTAAGCTGGAGAGATGGCGTAAACCAGGGCACCCGAAGCCTTGGGGTGCGCAACTGGTTGGCGTCGGGATAAGTGGGGAGACTTGTTAAAAGAGGCCAGGACCGGACCCCGGTTGTCGAGCGGATGATGATGATGATGTTATATCAGCGTGGAATCTGATCTGATGGACTCTTTCCTCAGATATCGTTATCAGAGTAAAAACATATTATATCAGAGTAAAAACCATATTTTTATGATTTTTTTCCTACTTTAGCATTTTTTTCATAAAATTGTCCCTACCGCCCAAACGGGATAAGATAAACACTATATAGTAAAAATGCTTGTTTTGGACGCCTCTTCAAAAAACCGTTATTAATTTTCGGCGCCCAAGTTATCGTACTCGTGATAAATAATATTTTCAAAATTCATAGGTTCCTATCATACACTCATAGAATTATCCTGTTTATAGAACGCTCTAGGTAATTATTGTCAATTCAATAGCATGTTCAACAAGCTCTTAGATTTATATATACTTACTCGTAGTTGTGTATATTTTTACGAATAAATAAACAACGAAAAATAAACAAAAAAAAAACTGTCATGAACTTATTAATTAGACAACATTTTCGCGCTCTTTGTCATTTTAAAATCGCCTCCACCTCTATCGCTACTCGCTAGCTAGTTAGAAACATCCTCGTTTCACAATCACAGGAAATCCATCTTAAGCACATTGTTGGTATTGCGCTAAATACAACGATAAGCCAAATCGACTGACATGACATATAGCGTGACCAATTTTGTATCAATGATGATGATCGTTTTGAGCGTGTTTTTCTTTTTTTGTTTTTGTTTTTATACATTATTATATTTTTTATTTCTTTCATCCTAAATTCTAAAGTCACTGGCCGAATAAAAAAACAAAGAGATACATAACCTAAATATAGACATAAACTCAAACCCCCCCAAAACAAGCCAATGAAAATAATAAAGAGGAAAAGTCATTAGCCATTAGTGGATGAGGTGCGCGTTTAAAGTTAACCGTCAAGCAATTTAGCCAGTCAACCAAGTCAAGTCAATAGGCACACGATATCCGAAAGCGGAATAACATTTTTTTTCTTACTTAAAGATTCATAGATAAGACGCCATCATACATACTCTGACACTACTTTACAGCTGATTGGCAATTTATTTGTTTATTTATGGCTTATAAATTACGAAAAATTATGATTACTTTTTAAAACATATTTTTTATTCAGATATCGATAGTTGATAGTCTGGGGATGAAGGGTTGTGTTTTGGAATATTTTCCTATTAGCTTTTTTCAATTAATTCAATTTCAAACTTTTGAATTACTAAACTGTCGTAATAAATAGTTATTAATAACGTGTTTTCGTGGAAAAAAATTGTACCAAAGTAAAAGATAATAACTTCAAAATTCCAAAAAAAAATTGTTCTATCGCCCAGAACAAAACGAGCTTCTGACTACAAAAAAAAAGTAATCGGCTGAATTTTGGCAAAGTTAGAGAGAAATACTAAAAAATATATTTAGAAAGCAAAACGAATCGATTTTTTTGACCTTAGTAAATAACCTTGTTAGGCTCCCTGTATAATTTTACCAAATCAGCTTTTTTATTAATAAACACTAATATTTCATTATAAGGATTTCTCGGAGCAGACGAGAACCTATTTTTTTTTACCTGGGCTTAGTGAATCAGTGTAAGTACAGTAAGGAAAATAATTCGAAAAATGTGTTTTTAATTCAAATTGTTGTTCTTCATTTCCCACAAAAAGAAGAGACCGAAATATATTGAGTCGGTACCGAGACGAGAACAATACGAGACTTAGGTTTACGAGAGTGAATTTTTACGATTTTGACAAGACCGAGAAGAATTTTTGATTCCATGCGTATTGAAATTAGGTATATATTTTTTTAATTTTAATTTTAATGATTGGTTTTAAAAACTTCAAATTTATAAAGGCTATATAAAATTTTGGTCTAGATTTTAAGAAAAATAATAAATATTTTCTTAAAATTTTTTGATTTATTTGGCAAAAGCTACGACAAAAATAATTAAAATTAAATATTAAACAAACTTCAAAAAACAAATGCATAAAATATTTTTTTTTAAAATAACTTGTACCTACGCCACAGTGCAATTTTTTTTTTCAATTTTATAAAGAGGTTGATAAAATCTGCTGTCGATGTCGTCTTTGGAAATTGATGAGATAAAAGTTAAATAAAGAGTAAAAAGTTTTGCGAAAATATGAATAAATGAAAAAAAATAATATCAGAAATCATTAGAGCTGTTAAAACAAAATAATAAAAAACGTTAGTTAAACTTAAATCCTATTAAAATTAAACTTGAACCAAGTTGAAAGGCGTTCCAACACTTTTGCAGAAAAAATGCAGCTGCAAAATCTTATGGATGAAACAAATGCAACTACACCCGCATTTAGTTGGCCTTAGACATGGAACAATCCAAAACTGTTTTCTGAAATGAACTCGGTGAACCTCACAAATTAGGCCTTGGGGTCTGGGATATTTTCATATTTTCATATTTTTCTGAATAAATAATTGAAATAATATACCGTAGCATTTCCAAGAGTTTTGATTTGCGAAACACAAAAAAACTTCACAAGAAATCAATGTCACTTTTAATATTGTTTCAAGGAGATCTAACAAAAATTTAATATTACATGGGAAACACTTATTTATCTAAAAAATAATTATTCTTCGCACTGAATACTGCAGTCTTATAACGCTGTATTTTCAGAATATAAATTCAAAAGTTTCCACGAGTCCTAAGTTTCTTTAATATTTCTTGCGTCCTCTAGTCATGATTTGAGCTACGAAACGGTGTGAATTTTAAAAATGCAACAATAATGACTCATCCTTAAAACAACTATATTAGCATTGATAAGTTTAATATATTACCTACGTAAATGTTGAAGAAACGTACGTATTTAATTGTACTCATCGCATAATTTCTTTTGTTGTTTCCATATTTGTATTTCAATATCAAACGGGTTTTTAATATTTTATCTTAAAATGTTCTCACAACGCTTAGCTCCGATTGGAGTTTCTACGTTTATACATTAATAAATGAATGAGTACGAAAAACTTGTACTCATCGCATAACTCTGTGTTGAGTTCATATTTAAATGTAAGTTGTTGGCAAGTTATTAATTCTACATAAAATAGTATTTACTTAATAAACTTCGACTTTATACTCATTGCATTCCTTCCAATGGAAGCACTTTGCTTTGTACTCAATACATAAATTGCGTTTAATGTACTTTGCTGGATGGCAAGGTTTTTATATTTGCTTGTTAAAATATGGACTCATTACACATTCGGGTTTTAGAAATTATTTAATCATTACATAATATAACTGAAGCTCTTTAATAATTTTGCATTGATTCAATACAGTTTATGTATGATAATCTTTGTATATAGGTACATACTAAGTTTCTTAAGATTCATCTTCTTCAAAAACTTAAAATAAAAACTTTACGCAGTAAAACGATGTCAATAGAATACAAACTTTGTTGATTATATATAATTTCAAATAGTAGTACTCGTATATGTACTGAGTACATTTGTTTTTTTTTTTAGTGTAGGTTTAATTTATTGTAATTTATTTATTATTTAACAAGTAAAACTACTTGTTTGCAACGCTACCAGCCAGACTATTGTCAATCTGGTAACCAATCGATTAAAAAATATAATGTTTAAAAATCTTGCAATGAGTTTAATCGAAATAATCTAATGTTTTTGTGGTTTATAATAGATTAAATGTCATGAATGTGACGTTTACATGCATTAAAAATAAATTGTATTAATTATAAAGTTATTAGTTTACGACAAAATTATAGTTTATTTTTTAAATTTATATGTTTAAAATTAAGACTTTTTAATCTTTTTATACTTTTTTGTTATTGATTTATTTGAATACAAGGTTAATAAAATAAAATTCGAGGTCAAAAATGATAACTAGTAAATACACATAACATCACTTGGAAGATCGCGGTATACTTACTGCAATAAATTTCAATATTTGAGTGCAAGACAGACTTTTTGGTATAAGGGTTAGTGCGTAGGACTGTCAGGTGAGAGGTCTGGGTTCGATTCCCAGCCTCGTCTATCTAAAAAAACCGAAATGAATTTTGACGGAATGCTGATTCTTGCGAGAAATTGGAAAAGAGTAATGCTCAGAATAATGTGCTTCTCACTACAGCCGTTTGGATTCGACAAAAATGGTAGGTCCCCTCTATTCCTGCAATAACACGCACACAGGAATGGTTGAGAGCTGTAAGTCACTCAGGCCCTCATTCTTCACAGACTGTCGTAACACATAATGTTTTTAACAATGCAAATGGTCACACTATCAAGCTGAATCTTGACAATTGAAACAACAAATATTCTGGTTACCATTCCAGATTTAAATAAGTAACAATTCACAATTTCAAACCCCCAACATTAAAGGTCTTTAAAATAAGTAGGTACCCTAAAATAATAATATGCTTGGATGATTGATAAAATAGGTAGCGGACAAAAAAGAGACAGGACTTGGAAATTCTTCAAGACTTTTGTGTTCGATAAAGAAGAAAAAAAAATGTTAGGCGCCAAAAAATTGCAATTTTATAACATAACCCTTAATTTGATGAACATACTTGCAATCATTAGATATTATCTTTCTTGTTGCTACAGGTCCCTGGCAATACCACAAAGTTATACATAATTTGACTGCCCTACGTGACATTGCTTCCGCTGATTCTATACACTCCATCAATATGCATATGAACTACCTGGATGGTAAAATGAAAATTCAATCCTCTCCCAAGCCCAATTATACCATCATAACCTTCACATGCGGCTAATAAACTCATACTCATCGCAAAAACGATATTCTTGTTACCACTGGTCACACACATCCGCCGTGGCCAGTCTTGAGATCATTCGACAACCATCCAGGATCACCGTCGATGGTGCATCGTATCTTTTGGCCAAAAAGAGCTCACCAATAACGATTATCTGCGAAAGTCAATGCTTTTTTGGAGCACAACACACAGTTCGATGTTGATGCGCGTATGCGCTATGCGGCTGCTCCACGTCTACTCCGCCGTCTTCCGGTAATTTCCTGTTCCCATTTCAATACATGGCTAGCTACCTTTGTGGCTCACGATTCTGATTCTACCAGCCACTACGACGACTGTGCACACACTGCACTGCAATGCAACGCAAAAAGAACGCAGAACAAAAATCAATCAAAGTCGGGATCGCTACTGATTAGCTGCACACACATCGCATCGCCTCAATGCGATTCAATCTCAACGGATTGATGCAATCACGTGATGTCATGGCGCATAATCATATTCATGCGGCCAAGCGTAAGAACAGTAGTAAGGTCACTTGGAAGGTGGTTTAATCAATCCGCTCCGAGAGAGTCCAAGTCGGACGTTGCGGTGTGGCGGTTTGTACAAGGGGTAACATCATCAGCAAAGTGATTTTAGTGCGCTTCGGTGCGCTGCTGTCTTTGCAAAGCTTGTTAAGCCTCCAAGTGAAGACCTCAAATTATGGTCACACAAGTGGCTGGCTACTGGCTACTGGCTGATGGCTATTTTGCTACTGCTTCGCTGTGCCGCAATGTGGTTTACCGTCAGCGTCATTTTCGTCTTACCTTTGGGTAAATTGAATTTGCGCGAGGCACGTACGCACAAATCGGTCCATAATCAGGGTGGCTTTAATTTCATTCAACTGACGTCCATTCGTCTGGCTATCGATTCGATTCAGCGAGATGCTAAAGTTGATGAATTTGTGAGTTCTGTGATGTTGCTTCTGTGTGTGCAATATTGCCGCGCGGTGTCCGTAATGGCAGAACAAGTATCAGCGAGTTGGATCAGGGAATTCCGCAAAGGAATTCATCATTTTGTGGCTGCAGTAATCAGTTGTTGTTGTTGCTGATGTTGATCATGTTGTAGGTATACCTTCATAATGATTATGATGAAGCAATGCCCCACGATCAGCTACTGGGATTGAATTCCATTCCATGATGGGAAATGGCATAATTTATATTATTTATGGAACTCTTTTGTGTTTTTTATTTTATTGGGAGGGTCTTTTCTTTCTTGTTAAGCATAACAACAACAACAACAACAACAACAACAACAACAACAAAAAAGCGTATGCGTTCCATTGTACTGTTTCCCATGTAGATTCCTAACGTTTCTGGATAAAATAAACTTAATCGAGGGTACCTACATAATAACGGTTAGAATTTTGATTTGTTTACTGAAGAATGGAATGGCGGATTAGTTTCCGGATTTGTAAATCATTTTTTGCTTGATAGAACATCATAGAACACAGCAACAAAATTATGTTTGATCTACAAAATTTTATATCAAAGCTCAGCTTTAGCTAACTCCATAAACTTTAGATTGCATTATTTATGATTTAAGTCAGGTTCAATAATAATTAAAGCAGTATAATGAAGAAATGGTGTACCTATTTTAGAAACCCAACCTAACATTTAAGAAAATAAACCCGAAATAATACAAAAACCATTTAGGCGACAAAATTACTGGTTTAACAATTTCTTCTTTGTTTTTGGGAAATAATTTTGTTTCAGTCTGTGCCTGTGGTGTTCGGAATTTGTATTCCGTATAGGTAATTCAACAACTGAAAAATTAAGGGCAGGAGAGATTTTGAAAAGAGCTTTGATTACAACAAATGAATAGCAGCTACTGAAAGAAATAAAATGCACAACTGGGGCGCGCGAGCTGGTTTTAAATTCTATGTAAGAAAATAATTCGTTTGATGGGAACGGGTTGTTGTTCTGTATTCCAAAACTCTGTATTATTCTGTTTTTCCATCATTCTGTACTCCGAAATTCTGTAAATCCATAATAATTTTGCTTTTAAAAATTCTGTTGATCCCAACTTTTATGACTATGAAATAAATTTGAACAGGTTTAGTGTCCGTTGAATAACTTTTATTCAATTAACGAAAATTGCAAAGTATTGTAAAAAAATAAAGCAAAAGCAAAATAAATTAATAATGTAGGTAATGATGATATATAGGTATTATGTTTGACTTAGAGCACTTTTTTTAACTTTCCGGAATTTGTTCCCTGATCGAAACTCTAGCTACATGAATGGTTTTGAGTTCTAGAAAAGGTGCCCGTATTGCTTGATGGTCTCTCATAAACCAACGAAAATTTATCTGAACATTTTGAATTTGATGTCTTACCTATAACGGAAGGTTTTTTTTTAATCTTAAATTTATTTTTGTGCAAAATATTTAGGACAGTATTCAAAATTTGTTAGGTGCCAAATATCAAAAAAAAAATTATCAAGTGGTTATTGATTTTTTTCTCAAAATTAAAAAAAATTTAACACCTACCTATTCTATTTATGATTTTACATACATTTAAAAAAAAAAATTACAAAAATTAAAAAATTAATTATCTTATTGGAGGTAAAACCACCCCATTTTTTGAAACTAAATTTTTTTAAAAGATTGTCAGTATTGAATACAAAATACTGAATTTTTTTTCATAATAATTTTGTGAGGATGCTTTGAGAAAATTAAGATTTTCCAAGTCCCAAAAAAAATCGGAATGCCATTCCAAAACAATACATAGGTACATACCAAATTTGGAGAAATAGCAGTAAAATTCCCAAAAAACTTCCTGGATCTTCAATTTTACAAAATTTTATGGGAAAATTCACTAGATTTAGTGGAGTAAAAGAGTTGTAGTACTTGTAAATGCAGATTCGTATTTTGAAAACATTTGTTGGCCTTGTCTCTTGTGTTATCTCTAAATTAATTCTGCTTAAATCATCATAAGTATGTCATTTTGCGATTTGAGTGATTTGTCGTTGGGGTTATGTCCCTACGCCATTTAATATTGCAAGCTAGCCCAGACTAATGCCATACGACGATGAAAAACAATAACAACACGTTGCTCCGATAGACGGGACTTCAAATCATAAAAACCGTTAAAAATTGAAAACGAAGCAGTGATTATGGGACACCCTATATAAAATAAACTAAATTTTGAATTTGTTTTGTCACTTATTCCTATAGGTTAACAAGTATAAGAATTCTAATAAGTAGTAGTAGTATTATTGATGTATTTTTTGCATTTTTTGATGGTATTGTTCTTTGTCAAATTCTCCAATTTGTTAATGAAAATATTTGGTAAATATGGGAATCTTATTGTTTTTCAATGTTCGTTGAAAGTGAATTGAATTTTGGATGAGGTTTTTCAAAGCTTATAATTCTTTACTTCTGTGAGAGGTTTATATTACTCTTTCGTCAGTTCGAGGTTTATTTTTCTGCGGTCTCCAAAATCACTTCTGTATACCCATTTGAAACCAGTCCTTCAGTTAATTTAATTTATGCCAAATCGTACCAGGCTTTGACTCTCACATTATTTCTCATTCAAGTCTAAATAGGTTTCTATAAAAAAATAAAAACACATTTTCTCATCCGACAACCTCGTGTCGGAATTTGAGAAAATTTACATAGTTTTTTCTTGATTATGGGTAAGTCAGGTTCTAACAGAGAAGCATAAGTCTCAGGAATGATTTTTAATTTCGCTGATCAAAAAAAGGACACTGATGTGTGCCAAGCTTAGTCATCAAAGGCCAATACTTTTCTCAAAACCATAGGTATCATATTTTAACTTTATGCGGCCTTACCATATATTACGAAAATTATGTTGTCAACAGCGGGACCAAAAACAAAAAACTTACCATTGACATCATCAAAATTCTTGTTGGTCAATTGAAACAAAGCATCAAGTGGTGTTCCATTTGATTTGTTTTTATCCCGGTAGTTAACTTTCCCATCCGAATCCCTTCTCGCATCAGCCTCCGATGACAGACGGTTAGTTTCAGAAGAAGAACAACAATCATCACTGGCCGCTGAGCTTGACCTCTCCGAGCCACTTTCTGAAGCAGGAATTGTCATTTCAACACTCATCTGCCGCAGAAGCTGTGCCTGCAATTGCCGGTGATAATCCAAAGCTGCCAAATGTTTCTCATATTCCAGCAAAGCGGGTGGAAAGAATGTTGGCCGAACCGGAATTGGCCCACGAACAGCATCCCATGGTCTAACAATTAAATTCAAACTTCGAACTTCATCAGATTCGTTATTGCGATTCTCATTTTTTCCCAAAATATCCGCTATTGAAAAACTCTTTAATCTTTCAGTTCTGGATTTGGCGTCAGATGAAGCATCTATATTCGCCGCCGCTGTGTCAAGACGTAAACGTTTCAATTGCTGAAAGTGGTCTTCGGGGTGGTGGTGATGAGGTGGGGGACTGGGGGATCCCACAGATATCTCCGAACCCGCCGGACTATCCGAACGTTGGCTTGAACACATAATTTTTAATTGTTATTGTCAACACTTCGCTCACTTTGTTTTGCTAATCACTTTGTCGTTAGTTAGCACAAATGACTTATCAGTTATTAAATCTATCAAACCATAAGCACTCAATTAATGCATTACTGTCAAAAAAAATCACTCAAATCACTAATTTCTTGGATTTCAAATCACTATCATGGGCTCGCAAACAGAATCGAGTTTTTCACGACGGCAAAAGTAAAAGCAGAAACTACTCAACAGAATTCTGTTTTGCCGGTAGATTTACATCGAACCGCATGGAATTTCATTCCGGAACTACTGTCAGATTCTCACTCAGGCACCAAGGAGCGAAACAAAACGAGTTTCCAATTGGAATCAGAGAGGGATGTCACTTTGTTCGATTTGGTTTCTTTTTCGCTGTGGTTAAATAAATGAGGCGTGGCGAAGTTTAGCAATGGCAGCCAATAGTGGCTGAATGAGATGGATGGAACATGTTTGAGTTGTTTTTTTTTGTATTTGTTTTCATACCACAAACTGGAAACAGTGTGAGAGGGAGAGCAATATAGAATTTGGAAAGGCTTTGCTGGTTCGTTGAAGATGTTGGTGTTTTTTTTCGTTTTAAATTAAATAAATTATCCATCTTCTTTTTTACTCTTCTCCTGTTTTTTCTTTGATGCGTGCGCACTCAGCTGTCATTAGTGAGCGGCTGTCACTTTGAGTACGCGCATTCGAGTGGGGTTTTGCCAATCACTCTCTAGTTTAAAGTGAAAAATTCTCTACATAGCTATAAGTACATAGACAGCACACAACACAGCAAACACAAACATAAAATAGCTCTCTACTGCATTGTGAGTAATTTGTTGACAGTTTGACAAGGAACATTGTTGGACGAGTGAAGTTGGGCCATCACCCATCAACCCTAATCGTTTGAGTTCGTTCGTGTATGAGATGGAACATGGAAGAATGAAAGGTTTAACGCTACCCGCATAGTGCTTTTTTTTTGTTTTTAACATTGAAAATTTCATTTCTTGGTTTTTCTTTGTTTTGTGATATAATAATAATTATGAACACGTTCATGAATTCCAAGAAGAACAAACATGGTGGAAATGATAATAAGGGGCGCGGTTGAAGTGCTTATGATAGATATCTTATATGAGTAAATTGTTAATGAGTGTAATTATTGGAAGGCATAGGTGGATACCGTACAGGACCTACATTTCTATATTGTTATAATTTATAAATAATCATGTTTAACAGTAGATTATCGGGTCTATTTAACAAATTAATGCTTCAAATACCTACCTTCCTATAGTGTCCTTAAAATAGGTAAATAGGTAGATATTTACTTAGGTTGGTATGTACGTATAGCTAGGTAGGTATATACCTACCTACCTATAGTTGTATATATAGGTACCTTAGATTTACCGCGAACCTTTATTATATTCTCTGCTTCTTTCATGTAAGGCTAAAAAAAATTCTAATCATCATTCATACCTATCATCTTGTACAAAATACAGAATAATCAACTTAGTCCATAATTCCAGGCAGAAAGAAGATGCCCTGATACTAGAATCCCATATAGGTACCTACTTAGTTCAGAAAACGTTTTCTGTGTATGGGATAGCCAAAACAAAAATTTGTAAAATCTAAACCGTTGAACAAATTTTAGTGGAATTTGGCTCACATGTCTTATCTATCATATTTGGTCAACATTTTTGGTTAAGTAGAAAAGATAACAAAAAAAGTTATTGGGGCATATTCATAGTCGTCTGACAAGTTGTTTCTCTGTCTCTTCTAAGCTAACCTGGAGTTTATGTTATTCATAGACAATTTAGACCCGGGCCCAAAAGATAAAATGGAGCTCATTCCTTAAAAACGGTTGACTCTTTGACTAAGTTGTTTTTTTCTATCTGTCAAAAAATGGATTGGATTTCATTGGATTGACAGGCAATAGTACTAAAATTGTAGTAGAACTCCGTTTTTTAGTAAAAAAAAAAAAAGCTGTAAGACCTGCGAAATTCTTTATGAATAGCAGTTGTCGTGTCACCGTGTGTTAACTTTAGACTCGAGGCCAGTTGGACTCGGTTTTAAAGTTTGACCATGAATATGCCTCATTGACATTTTAATGGTTTTGATAAGATCTGAACTTTTATTTTGAAGAAAATATTATAAACTATGGATTTAGATTATAAAATAAAACTATTAATAAATAAATAAATAAACAAGTAAATAAAAAATAAATAAATAAGAATTTAATGCTAAAATGAGGTTTTCATTTTACCTACCCGTGTACATTTTTAAAACGCTCTTCAACACCTTCTGTAATTAGCTCTGGGCTGTAGATAGACCTTTAAGTATAGGGCCACCCCTACTTTAATAAATACTTAGGTATTTGTTTTATTCGTTGTATAAACTAGTTATATATATAGGTAATATTCCCATAAAGTTATTATTTGAAGTGTGAACTAGGCTTAAAAAAATAAGGAGGACATACAAATTAGATGGTTCATTGACAGGTGTGCCATTATTAATTTAAAAAAAATAGGTACGCCTACAATATACGAACTTCCATCATATTTCTTAAAAAAAATTAATTTATGCAGATTTGAGGTGCATACCTATATGCATTATGTTACCTTTGTTTTCCGAAGAAAATGCGAGTAAGTACCTACAATTCGTAAAAAAAAACATTAAGACACCTTGTAAAAGTTGGTTAAAACATCTTTTTCAACCATCTAGGTATTCAGACAGCAAATTTAACATTTTCTTGGTAGAATTTTCGAGGAAAATTTTTAAATTTTTAATTAGCCAAGTTATATAAGTAGGTATAATATGTAGGAAGACTACGAAAACAAGAGCTTTTTGTAAGTTCATTTATAGACTGGGTCTGATTCCTGAAAGTGAAAGCGAACAAATGATATCGCTTTGATGATAGCTGTGAACACAATATCGCATGATCGCTAACGCTAACGCTAACGCTAACAGGAATCAGGCCCCTGTGTAAAAACAGGGTCACAGAGAAGCTGACTGATGATTATAGCAATGTACGTTTGCTTAAGTTATAAACAAGATCACATTCCAATCCCATACCTATAACAGTATTGGAACACCTGATTGCCCAGAGCAATGTTTCGAGGTTGGAGACGATACAACATTAAAAATATTTCGATTGACTGGTTCCCAATCCATAGTTAGAAAGATTTTATAATAAGCTATTGTTGCTGGCCTTTCGGAATCCTTATCCATATTGGATAAAAAATATAAAACCACAACCACAGACAAGATGATTACAGCATTGACACTTTAGGCCAATTTAAGTTCTAAGTATTTTTAGTTTTCAATGTGAATTTTGTGCACGATATAATGGCACTTGAATGTCTTCAAAATTCAGGCTTTTTATTAACTTATGGAAATAACTGAACAACTGACCAACATTTGCGCCTGAATGCAAATCCCGTTTAGGATCTTTAATCGGACACTTTTATTGTCATATGAGGTGTTTTTTTTTTTTGAAGAAAAAGGAAATTTGTGGTTTCAAGCTGTCAAGAAGTCTATAAAAAACAATTTAGCATGTGAGTAGGCTACTCTTAGGGACAAATAAAACTTCTCACTTTTCTACTCTTATGTTAAAAAGGTTCTTTGAACACTTGCTGTGTGTTCTGTTGCCAGGTTTTAAAGGAAAATCATAAATAAGGCATCTATAAAGTCATTCACATCCAGACTACGGTCAAGAACGATGCTGGCCAGAACGTTACAGTCAATAGGGACCGCTATAAAGCCACGATTACTGACTTTTTCGTTCCTCAACTGACAAACATGATGTGCAAGAGCTGTCAAGAGGTGTCAACAAGACGACGCAACATGTCACACAACTCGTGTTACATTTGATTTATTGAAGGAAACGTATGGTAATTGCATGTTTCACGTTTCGGACCCGTGAACTGCCCCCCAACATCGTGTAATTTAACGCCGCTAGAGTATTTTCTGTGGGGATATATGCCATGTTATTGCCGATATGAGGCCAAAAATGTTGGGAAAAGTGATTGAAACCCAGATTAAATTACGTCCGATTCAGTTGTGGCGTCATATGCAGGTAATCAAAAGATTATCTTTCGAATAAAGTCAGTTTCATGCCAATTTTGAAAACGCATCTTTTTTTATTCCATTACAAAGTTCTATGCCTCTGAAAAAACAACCTTAATGGTTGTTAAACCTTGAATTGAATTCAATTACCTATCTACTGAGTTTAAATTGTAACAAAAATGCTCATTAGAGGATTTCCTTCAGATCCTCGACTAAAAATTCTATTAATACCTACTCTATTATTAGATCATCTACCAAACTCCATCTTTTGTTTAGGTAATCAAAGATAGATCCGTTTTGTGTTCAAAAATGTCCATTTGTTCTATAAAGGCAATAGTTATACAACATACATAGATCATTAGTCATAAAGAATATTACTCTAATTAACTAGGTAGTTAGCCAACCCAACCCTATAATATGAGGAAAAGCTTTCACTAGCTGGTTTGCTGTCAAAACTTACCTCGTCATTTTTATATACATATACATACATGATGTCATTATAAAGAGAAAAATGAAAGATAAACACTATTTCCTGCTGGGGACATCTCATTACAGATAGATATGACTAATGATCTAAACGGGCAGATATTTAATGACAAATGAGAGAAGTGTCATCAAGGAAATATAACCGTATGTTATTACCATCATATAGAGAATATCTTAATTACCATATTTATATATTTTTTATGTTTGTTGAATAAAACATAACAATAAACCTCGTGTAAGTAATTATCGATTATTTCGACTAAAAATTGTTTCCGTACAATAATTATAAAATTATTTGTTTGTTTTTTTTTGTTTTATAAATTGGCTTAAAACTTTTGTGTAACACTTTTTGTTATTTAGCACATTTGTGTCATTGTATCAATTTTTAGAAGCTATGTATATACCTACCTAGCAAATATTTGAATTTTTTTTTTTAACTTGTACCTAATTGTTTCTGTTTTTCGTTACTTTGTAACGGTTATATTCGGTTGAAATTAATACACAAGTTCAACTGTACCTAGTGATGATATACCGCACATGACTTATCCACGCTCACTCACGCATGTGCGGCACCTGATCAGATATTTGTTCATTGCGGCATGAAGGATTAAATTTGGGATTGCCTCAGTATTTGTCTCAATGGATTGCTTCAATTCAGTGAAATTCCTGGGTTTGGTTTTGTTCACCTCCTGCTTGACATAACCCCATAAAGAATAAGTCTGGTGCAGTCAGGTCAGGTGACCTTGGGGACCAGCGAAAAGTTGAGTTCCCAGACATAAATTTGTCTGGATTTTTTTGTTGCAGCTCTGGCTGTATGCAAAGTTGTTCTATCTTGCTGGAACCAAATGCACATCTTTTGGGCAGTTCTAGGTTAAAAAAAAACTCATTCAACATATTTAAATAACGGTTCCCATTGAAAGTTTCTGTTACACCGCTTATTACACCTTTATATGAAACGGCACAAATCAGGGACTTGTTCTGAAATGGGCCTCATCGGACATGGATGGGGCCATCGCAATAATTTTTTTTTGCAAAATTCCATGGGAGCAAGCAAATCCTTGCTTATAATTTTTACTTCGTACGGAAACAAGTTAAAGTCATGATGAAGTGACTGTCTGCTATTTCCAATTCACCCCAAAAAGTACCTACATATATCTTGTCGAAAACTAAGTTTGCCTGTACTGCAGATGCTACAGCCGAACATTGAAATCTCGATGTGATGGTACGGTAGTGTTCGTTCGATGCTTCCTGATTCGGCAAAAATTTTCATCAGCCTCATAAAGGTTCCACTACCTACTCATGAGACTACTGCCAAACTCCCGCCTAAATTTATTTGGGAAGGAAATGACGGATTACAAAGCTTATGTGCTTAATACATAGTAATATCTATTTAAAACTCAAAAAATTACTCCAAAGTTTGAAAAAAAATTAATGCAGTTGCAGTTGTAAAGTGCTAATGAAGTGTCAAATAAGTAACAAATATTTTACATTATAGGTAAGTTACAAAACGATGATTTTAAAATCAATATTTTTTCATTGCTTTTAAGAACTCAAACTTTAAGTATAAAAAGGTGTCTTTTATGTATTGGTGAAACCTTTGTACCTATATATAAACTATAGTACTCTCATGGTGGAATTTGAATGGGGCAACATCTAAAGTGTGCCGGCAACCCTTACTCTTTTTTTTTGCGGAGAGCTTATGGAGGTTTTAAATGATATTTATTGATATTTTTTGGATGCAATAATCCAAAAAATAGTCTCCTCTTGCTCCTACCACCAATTTTCGACACTTAAAGACTCACCAAATCGAATTTTACACCTCACATTTTGCAGCGCCACCACAAGGGTCCGGGCAACCCTAAAAAAACTCGCCATGATAGTACCTATACTATAGTTTTCATATACAAAGGTGAAACTTATTGTATTTATTAGAAAAAATATACCATCCCCTAAACTTACTCAAAGTTGACCTGAATAATAAATACCTAACCAAATAAATTTCCATTTTATAATTTGCAACAAATTTCCATTTCTTTAAATAAAAACCACATCAACACGAATTTCGAGTTGAAATTTAAATCCTTTTCAAACAACATCGCGACAATAATAAATTATCAATTCTCGCCAGGATTCATATTTCGGTACTTAGAACACATTATGCTAATTCGTTTGTCTACAACATTATAAGCCAGCCCTCGCTCGTTCGCCGAAACGATTAATTGCGGTCGAGGCTCAGCGTTCGAGGGGCCCCGATTTCTCATACAACTCAATCGTATTCGCACACCCATATTTTCTGATTCACATATAAAAACTAATTTGTTTGTCGTTCTGTCTCTGTATTATATTTTTCCAGTCCCAAATCCGTCAATCACAATTAGTTACCCCATCAACTATGTATTATAGCAACCAGTTTCATTTGCTATATAGCGCTACTCTGCAACAGAGACAATTTTAAACTTGTGATTCATTAAATCCCTATAAAGGGGGCCTCTCGTTTTGCCAATTTTCATGCACAAAAAAAACCCACTCATTCATATAGGGTATGTCTTGTATGTGCGACAACTAATAATGTCGTTTTGTGTGTAAATTTGTCACGCCCTATGATGCCACCTCAGACAATGCGCCACAATGTCATCAAATTTTTAATGAAGTCCTATATAGCGTCATCGCATCAGTTGTGTTGCAGTCATGAGGTTTGATGGCCGTTCTGATGTTGAAAGACCCTTCCCTTAATCGGGGTCCTTGAACAAGAAAAAAAAAAAAAAATATAGAATGTAGTTCATGTTCTTAATTAAGTGGCAATTGTTCGTTTCGTGAGGCAAAGCGACTTCTCGACATTTGCATCTGTCCTGTGACTAATCGACAACAAAATAGACGCCTGATCGATAGGCTATTAAGACTGGCTAAGGCTATGATGATGACAAACATTTATAAAAAAGGGAAATGTGAATGACGATTATGACAGTGACAGTGACAGGAAGACAAGACGCCGCGCCGCGTCGCATCACACCGATCCAAACCACACAAAAGGATAACAGTCCGGGTGCAAAATAAAAAGAAAATAAAGAAGAACATGAACAAAAACAAAAACTAAATAGGAAATTCAAAATGACTTCTGTGGAGCAGCGCCCCCTTCCGTTGAGTGTGGAATCATAAAATACTTAATCTTTATAGGAGCCTCTTCCTTTGCATGACTTTGCCAAATAGCTAATTCCATCAGCACACTTAATGATGATGACTTCCCCGACCGTGGACCGCGAACGCGAACGCGGAATCTGCGCAAACATCAGCTTTGGTTTTTTTAGATAAGCCGCTCCGCGGGATCACCATCAACACCGAAGCTCAACCTGAAGGTCGTGGAATGCGGACAGCGCCATCTCGTTTGGCGGCGCAGCGGTGGTGGTGGTGGCTATTAGCAGCACACAAAGCAGCGACTTATCTAACTATCATCATAGTTGAGGTGATGCGAGGGGGGATCTCAAAACTATGATCAAAGTGGCACACCGCTGCGCTGCGCTGTGCTGTGCTGCGCTGGCTCACTGACTAGCTGACAAAGCCTTTGTGGATGAGATGAGTTCGGCGGTTCCGCAATGTTATGCCATGCCACAGGAATGCCGAGGTGTGAATGGTGATTTGTATGAACATCTAATTGGATAGGTGATATCCAATTCGAACACATTTGATCTGTGTGCTCCATGGAGGCTGAATTAATTTTCCTCAACAACGATGCCTATACACGCACAACGCACGCGAATGCATTTTATGTTTGATGCATCAGCAACACACATCAGCTATGAGAGATATCTCGAGACTTTCCAGATGTTAGATGAGTGAGTGCGAGATGCACCAAGCAACCTATCCAACCTGGATCCAGATCCAATAAATTATTCAAATGATTTATATACGTGTGCCGCTGCTGCCGTCGTCACGCCTGGAGGCTAGGAAAAGTTAACCAGTTTTTTTTTTTTTTGTTGCTGTTGTAGGTATCTTTTCTAACTATGATCTGCAAAAATGTGTGGAAACAAATTTAACACATGCTATAAGATGAGATGCAAGCAATATGATGCTTAGGAGACCACATAGTCATTAAATCAAATGTGTATGTTAACGACTCGGGATAAAATTAGAGGACGGCTTTGGAAATTGTCATAGGAATTATTAAAATTTGAATTGCTATTTCATATTTTGTGAGGATCTTAGTAGTTTTGCTTTAAAAATTTTCAAAGGATTTCTAAAGCTCTAGGTCCTTAAAAGATAAGGTGCCTTCAAAGGTTTAAGAAGGATGGCTTACAAATTATGAGATCGTGTGATAAATACTTTGGCTAAAGGATCAGTGTCGTATGTGGTTTTGTGGGAAAAGAAAGACTTAAGACAAGAAGTCTTGAGCTTTAGGAGTTCAAACAAGGTTCTGGCTCACAATTCGAAAAAAAGCAGATTCATGAAAGTTGGAAAAATCAACCGACGAAGCCCAAATTAGAACGCTAAGATAATCCTCCGTAGTTTATTTTTTGGTTTAACAGTTGGAGAAAACAACATGGTTGACCAAACTTCCTCGCGGTTTGAAATGGGCTTAATGAAATCGAAATATTTCAGTCTTAGCATCAGTGAAAAACGATAAATAACAGTTTGATTTTTTGAATTTCGCAAACTGGTTCAATGAAGAAATCCGACTGCATGAAGCTAAGATTGATGCCTGCTATTAGGTACTAGAAATAAAGCAACTGGGAGCTCTACGGTTAAAAAAGAAGAATATAGACTAGCTGCCTTAAATTGCACGATCTTGAAGGCCAATTCACGGGTCCGAAACGTGCGGTAGCCAAACGCTTTCCTCAATAAATCAAATATTGTGCTACGAGCTGTGAGACATGTTGCGCCGTCTTGTAGAAACTATAGCTCATGGCTCTATAGCGGTCACTTTTGATTGTAAACGTTCTGCCCAGCATCGTTTTGAAGGAAATACGGTACAATGAATTCACCAGCCCATAGAGCATGATGGGGTTAGTGGAGGCGTATACTCTGATAGACTAAACCTAAGTCTCTCATTTCGTCTACCTGATCATTGTAGCGTGTTCCAAGCTGAAATCCTGGCTATTAAAGAAGTCCTCTCCTGGCTGAGAGAAAACGTTATATCAACAAAAGATATACGTATCTTCTCAGACAGCCAGGCCGCGTTAAAATCGTTGGACTCTGTCTCTACGAACTCACTAACAGCCCTAAACTGTCGATCATCTCTTAGGGAGATGGCCACACAGTTCAATATTCACCTCTGCTGGGTGCCGGGCCATAGAGACATTCCAGGAAATTGCAAAGCCGATGAACTTGCAAAAGAAGGAACAAGTTTACCTCTACTGGCTCACAAAGCTAGTGTGGGTATGCCTCTGGCTACATGCAAACTTATGCTAAAGCAAGAAACTATAGAGAGAACAAACCTCAGATGGAATAACACCCCCAAATGTTTAGCGACTAAATTAATTTGGCCTAAACTTAGTGCTAAACGCTCTAAGCAGTTGATCTCTCTGAATAGATTGCATATAAGCTATGTTATAGGTGTCCTGACTGGACACTGCTTAATAGGCAGACATGCACTTCGACTTGGAGCTCCTGCAAATGATTTCTGCAGGAGTTGTAGGGACGAAGAGGAAGAGGAGACAGTCTCTCATCTTCTATGTAGCTGTCCCGCCCTATCACAAAGACGTAAACTCCATCTAGGAGAATTCTTCTTCGATGATCCTAGCGATCTGGCAAATTGCGACATCACCTATCTCCTGCGCTTCATTCGGAGCTCAAAATGGTTCAACGATGGAGGTTGATCAACTGATCCATGTGGTATCACAACGGAACTAATTTTTGTTCTAAGTGTGTTGGAATTCCAGGCCAACAGCCACTTTAACCTAACCTAACCTAACCATAGAACACATCAAACAGTCAGTTTTTTTCTGTATATGAAAGGTGACTCATCATAAACTTCCAGTGGCGTAGCGAGGGTTCGAGCCCTACGTGGAGGCGGGGGATGGTAGCTTTCATTGAAATGCCGACTTATTTTAGGAATTTGCCAATTGTACATATTTAGCATTTTTGGGGTGAAACTCAAAACAAGGAAAAAGAAAAAAGACATTTTTTCCGAGTGGAATGACATTCAGGTGAAACTCCTGATAGGGCTGATTGATTTCGCCTCCTATCTCTACTTCACCACATACACTTTTGAGATACAAATGCGAGATTCAGCTGTAAACATCTAGTTCAGGTCCGCCGAAGATATTGCCCATTTTTAAGCATCTCTAGTGATAGAAATATCTTCTTAAAAATGATTATCATTAGTTTAAACCGTTAGTACCTATTGGAAACAAAGCATTTGCAAGAAAATTCGAACGTCCAGAAGTAGGTTTATGTTTTGGGAACCAGCAATGGTTAGAATATTGTAATACCGGATTTATCTGTTATAACTTTGGTTGGTCGAAGAAATACCTAAAAAAAAGTCCTTTTACAGAAACAATTAAATAGATTTTGTTGTTTGTTCATGTTTAGTTTAAAAATGCATACGTCATAGCTGATTCTCCAAATCCAGCAAAGCGCACTAATATGCTTGAATAAATAAATTACGGCCACAGTGATTATTCCCTCTTTCGAATCTTTTCATTCATACAAATTCATGTGTATCTCCTGATGCATTTAATGCTCAATCACGTCCGCTGCACTGCGCAGGCTGTTCCGAGACGCGAGTTCCCGCATTATGCATCGTGTTTGTGTTTATGTACGATCCCATAACATATTTTTGTTTGGGAAATAAAAATTCTAAAGAGAAATAAAAATTATGATGATGATTCCGCCTTGGCCATCAGAAGATAAACCATTCGAGCATCAGCTTCTGATTCTGATTCCGTCTTCTTTTCGAACTCCATCCAAAATTCTAGGGGATTTCCATTCCACCAAATCGATGTGCATTTTGTATGTGTATGTGTGATAGAGATATATAAACCAAAAATTGGTAACTCATTCTTAATTTGTTGGCGGTGCCTTTGAACATCATCCAATTAGCTGATAGCCGACACCTCGGGCTCGCGGTCGGTACCTTTGACCAGCGACTCACATGAGGATGCCTCTGGACCACCACACAACATCAGAATCACGTTAAAACGATGACGTTGCTTCTTAATGCAATCTTCCCTGCGCTCTGGCTGCCGTAGCTCCACGATGCAACAGTATCAGCAACAGGTTCAACAAAAAAAAAGGGAATTTAATTCCCGTGCTTATTGTGTTCACTATCCACACACGGACATGGGGCCCCATCATGAACCCATGGATCATCATAATGCTTCTTTCGATCTGGATGGTCTCTCAGAAGCAACAGCAACAGCAACAACAATAACCATTAGAGTCGTCGTAGTTGCCAGGTTATCCCTCTTCTTGATGGCGAGATGAATGACACTGCAAGAACACATCGATTCATGACGAAGACGCTTTTTCGATGTTCCAGAGGTTGCAGTGATTTTTTTCTTCTCTTCTCCCCTCGCTCCTCGTTCATCAGGGAATATTACAATAAAAAGAGAGAGAACCGAAAGGAGAGTCTTCTATGAGCTTCGACGTAGGGCATCATTATGAGTCTTGCTCTATGCCAACTTAGAGTACAAAATACCAATTAGCCTCAAGAAGGATTTCCTTTTCCGATCACCGATTAACTGGGAACGTTCGGGCGGGAAGCAGGGTGAAATAAAAACGAAAGCCCTCTGATACATCATCATAGGAATTCTCTGATGTACATATACCTAGTTGGACTGACTGTCCGACTACGGCCGGCATGTGGTTAATTTTATGCGGTGATTAAAGGTGTGCAAAAGCGTACAGAATGGCATTTTGTATCTTATGAATAAATTCTTTTATGAGCCTCCTCGAAACACTTGGTATACCTACAGAGACTCTATTGTCGCCCCTCATCACCGCTACGTTCCTATATCCATTTGGCACTAATTACAAAAGGAAATGAGCCTAATGTGAGGCAAACCACATGTGTGAGATATAAATTGTGAAAACTGAAAAAAATTATTTTATTAAATAAACACACAATTTTAGCTTGCGCTTTGATTATTTGAATCTTGGGATTTTGAATGGCGCAGTAGTACCGCTTGGTGCATTATAATAATAAAAAAAAATTGTAATAATAGAATATTAAAAGTATGTAGTATATTATGTTCCATTCGAAAGGAAAATTGATCTTTAACAAAAAAACGTCTCAAGAACTATAAATATTGCTAAAATATGAAATATATTTAAGTCTACCGTAAAAAATGTTGGAACCAATTTTGTAGAGCGTAAAGTTTTTTTTGCAAAAATGTTACGTGGGTAATTTGGAAACTAGTAATTTTATTTTTTTGTTATTTCACATACAAATCCTATTTGAAACCGAAAAGAATCGTTAACACTTTGAATTCAAATTATTACGGCAATTTTTTTAACAAACCGAAACTTTTGAACCTGTATCGAGAGAATTTCCGTTTTTTTTAAACACCCTTACACATAATTGTTTATGAGCCTGAAATTAGGGAAACAGCATTGCCAAATCGAAAAATTAATAGATGGATAATTTGACGGTAATTTGTCACCGATAAATTGTTACAAATAACATTTTGTAGTTGTGCAGTATACTTATGATGTTAGTTAAGTATAGAAATATTTTTAAGTCTTTTAATGTAATCTTAGAGTTTTGTTGTTGCATAAAAAACTAGTAGACTACCAATTTACCTCTACAATTTTCATGGATTTAAAATTAAACGGTGGGTGAAGTTACGGTAATGTCGAGTTTCACAGATACTAGGAGTATAATGAGATTTCTGATTCTTGTCAATTCTAATTGTGATTCTTCTTATATCCGTACAAGCATTCAAGTGTCACATTTATTGAAATTGGAAGACTAAAACTTATATACCTACGAATCATGTTGCAGAGGATTTGGGTTTCGATGGCAGCTTTCTAAAGCGCAAAAGAGGACCAAGAATTTCAAATTTTAGTTCACCAATTTGTTTTAATAAAGGAGGTTAATATGTCAAGAGGTTAATATGACGGCTTGAGCTTCAGTACACTTATGAAACATATCGAAAGACTGATTTCATGAAGTGTTTCACAGTATGACAACACTGGAGAAGGGGTGCACCCTACTAGAATGGCCGAATGGGGTTTTAAGGTAAATTTTCAAAATTCTCAACAACTGAAATTTTATGACTTTGCTTCCAAAGCTCAATGCTGTTGACCATCGTTAAAGCGAAAGCCATCTGTCCATGAGCAGCACTTGCATCGATGACACCAATAGCCTCTCAGTTGTCGGTACGTGCATATTAATACATATATTCGATGTCACCAAAAACGCTGCTATAGGTATTAAGTTAAGTTTTTCATCCCCATTGATCTGGGTATTCGTTTAAAATTGGGCGGGTACTCCAATGATCCACTTGAATCTCTTGGATAGAATCCCAAAAAGAACAGAAACGATAAAATCTCTGGAACTCCGCCACGCCGCCGGCCGTAAAGTTTCATGTCTCTATCCATTCTATCCATAATATTATAAACAGGGTTCTAGGTTTAGGAATGCAAATCAGTTTACCCATGCCTTGAGCCCAACTTCGGAAGTACTACTATGTACCGAGACTCCTTCCTTTAGCCGCACAACAAGAATGTGGAATGCTCTACCAGCTGTATCTTTCCCTGCTATTTCAACATTCAGAGCTTCAGAACCAACGTCAATCGGTATCTCTAATCGAATTCAGACATAATTGTTGAAAAACAATAATTTCTGCAATTGAAGAGTTTAGGAACAAAACATGACACTTCAATTTCTTTTTTGGATTATGGTTCTATGCTACCGAGAATATTCAGTTCAAAAAATTAAAAATAAGAAATCAAATTTGAATCCACATTTGATTGGTGTTAGATGAAAAGGTGACATTTACAAGTAGGTTGTTCTTTTGAATATAAAACCTTCTCTATACCTTCTCTAAAAACAATAGTCTGTTAAAGTGGCCTACAAGTGTATACATAAATTTTTAATTTTTAAAATTACTAAGGCATATCTGAAATTCGTTTTCCTCAATTTCTAAAAAAAACGATAAATTGTAAATGTAAATTTTTTTCTAAGCTCCTTAAATAAAATTCAAAAATTTTGAAAGAAGAAGAAGAAGAAGAAGAAGAAGAAGAAGAAGAAGAAGAAGAAGAAGAAGAAGAAGAAGAAGAAGAAGAAGAAGAAGAAGAAGAAGAAGAAGAAGAAGAAGAAGAAGAAGAAGAAGAAGAAGAAGAAGAAGAAGAAGAAGAAGAAGAAGAAGAAGAAGAAGAAGAAGAAGAAGTGCTGGATTTCAACTTTAGCTGTCATTAATTGAAGTGAAATTCAGCCCATGTTTCATATGATATATAAGTTTCATCACTGTTGAACAATAACTAAGTAATTGGGCCCGAAATAGCCATGGTCCTTTTCCATATAAAAATGTTTTAATAAAAAATTTAATAAATAAAACAACAAGCTTTTAAAACACATTACTTTTAACTAAATGTTCAAACTTCTAATTTCCACCGTTTCTCTTTCTATAGGAACTGAAAAGTGTGTTTTATTTTTTAATTAAAAACAATTTTGATGGAATGTCTGATTTTTTACAAATTTTTTTATTAGTTCTTGTGTAATAAAAAAAAGTACTGTGAAGCATCAAATTTTTTTACTGCCGCAAATAATTTATGCATTGCCAGGATGATTCTTTTTTTTCAGTCCAAATTCGTCTCAAAAGTAGGCCTAGGTAGTAGCCTTCTGGCTACACTGCTTATCCATTCACCAGGCATATTATCGATTGTAGAATTTATGATAAAATCTTTATCGTCGCTTTTCCATCAAATCCCATTGGTTCAAAAATTACTTCCAAATAACACAGGGATGTGTTCATGTTCACTTCGAACTGACGAGATGTTTTGAAGGAAAGACTTCGATAAAGAGCTCTTCTCTTTACTTTACCTGTGTGAAACGTCTTAAACTAACTAATTAAAAAAATAAATATTTCGATAATTTATTAAAATTAAAAAAAGTGAAATCAGTATGTATCTCTCATGTGAATCATATGGCGGCTCTAAAAAGAGCCGTTCTTTATTTTTTTGTTTTTGTTGATTTGTTCAATTTTATTTTATTTTTTTTTATTGTATTCTTGTGGAATATTTGTTTCAAGAATTTTCCATCTGATGATCTCCACTAAGAGTTATTTTTTCCATTCCATTTGTATGGGGTATCATTTCCAGAATAAGCATCAAAAAGAGCAAGAGCAAAAGAATGCTGCTTCAATTACATCTTTGATGCTCTATTGTGGTGCTAGCATAATCATCTTCCAGCCAGGCATTAATTTATGTAATTTACCTTCTTCGGCCATTTCATTTCGTTGTCATTGTCATTGCATTTAAAAGTCCATTCAATGTTTTTTTTTTTCATTCAATCAAAGAAAATAATATAATTCAATATTTCTATGTGGTGCGCGCGCAATCATTGAACCTTGAAAGATCTTCATGCTTTTATATCTTCTGTCCTCATTTCAGATCTTCTTTTATTTTTCTATAGAATAATTGGTTTCTCTTGGCGCAGCATTTATATATTTTTTTACCCAGTGACATAATTTGAATTTTTATGTCTTGCGTTGTTTGCGTTTTTAATTTGTGGTTGCTTTTTGATTATAGCGAACGCCAAATATCACTTCATTTTTGCGGACTATGATTATGGTTAGTCGCAGATGATGCTGAAGATTCTGACCCATCTGTGTGCATGGGCTTCTTCTTCAGAATACTCAAATCGTTTACGTTTTCCAGGAAGCTTTTATGAGCTGAAAAGACCTTAACGCTATCAAAATCCTTCTTCAGTTCTTCAATGTCACGCTTTTGTTTGGCACGTCGATTTTGGAACCATGTTATCACCTTGAAGAAAAAACGAAAAAAAAAATTTTAAATTAGTACAAATGTTTTTTTTTTAGAAACTTTCAAAAAAATTGAAGATTCCAAAAGGGCATTTTTTTTAAACTTTAAATTTATTAGTTATAAGAGTTATTGGCCGCATCAAGTGCTTTTAAATTTAAGATGCTAATAAACCACTTGCCAAGCTTTAAAAGCTATTAAACATCTTGACGTTTAGGTAAGAATACTTTATTTTTTAAAAACCGTTCAAGTTTCAAAAAACCAGTTTTAAATTGTTGGCCAAAACATTCGATATGGAAAATTAAAAAAGAGAATGTATCAAAATTAGTTCTGGTCAGAATTTATGAAGACCTTTAAAATTAAATCAGCATTACTTTCAGTTAAATTTGAACTTCAACTTAACTTCAACCAAAAATTTTAATTCTTATCTTTGAACATGATTTTTGATTGAATAAGTGTAGACCGCACTTAAGAAAAAAAATAATCAATAAAAAATTAAGGCACTAAATTGACACCCACCTGAGCATTAGATAGTCCGAGTGCAGCAGCAATTTCATCACGGTCCGCAGGTGACAGATATTTTTGATATAAAAATCGTTTTTCCAATTCAAATATTTGATGATTTGTAAAAGCCGTGCGCGACTTTCGTTTCTTCTTTGGCTGTGGGCGATTGGAAAATAGATCCAAATGAGATTTATCTAAAATGAAAAAAATGGGAAAGAAATTTATTAAAATTTTTAAGCCTTTAGCTAGATATATTATTTTTTTTTTTGAAGATACTCGTATTTAAATCAAAGATACAGAAGCGCCTTTTTTAGAACACCCAAAAACTTATCAAACAGTAAAAAATAAAACTCGATTGGAATTTATTGCCTACATTACTCGTGTGCCTGGTCGAAGATGTACCGCGGCAGCAGCGGCGGCGCGGCATCACAGAGCAACAAAAACAAAGAAACTTCAAATTAAAAATTCAAATAGGAATTAGGTATCTATCTATAGCTACTCAAGATAACAATAGACAGTAGCCACTTAACTCTAGGCCATCCGCATGTTATTTTTATTTTTTCTTCATGTATATAACTTTGGTATACACTTTTTCTTGCTTAATGGCCAATCAATAAAAACCACCACAAAATAATAATAAAAATAAAAAAGAAACACGTTAAACTTAAGTTAGTTGAAAAAATTTAAATAACCAAGCCATCAATTCTGGTACTAATGATCCAAAACAAAAAAATTCAAATGCGCCCATCGCCATTATATTATTTTATATTGGGAGATACGGGAGGAACGTGCGTTTTTTGGGTCAAAATTTTTTATCATTTTATGATGATTCTTAATATTAGATGAACGAGAATTTTGAATTTTATATTCTTAAAAAAAAAAATAAAATTGACCGCAACGACAAAAAGACCAAGGAAAAGAGATATGAATGCCAATAAAATTAATTAATTACCAATTGATTGGGCCGCAGACAAGGGCCAGATTAGGGAATTCAGAGGCCCTGAAGGTTATTTGAATATTAGAGAGTCCGGCTTTTTTTTTGAAATACATATCAACCTTCCCAATTTAAAAACCAAAGCATTTAATAGTTGAAAAAAAATGTCGGCAGAAACCCAAAATTCAATATTTTGGAAAGTTAAAGTTCCAGCAAACCAAAAATCCCGAAACACCAAAATCTGGTATATCACATATTTACTCAAAGCCTGAAATTTAAAAATAAAGTTAAAATTCCAATAACCCCAAGAATTCCAAGATCGTTAAGTACATAATTTTTTGGAACAATTTTAAGTCAGAATCTAAAAAACTAAATTTTAAAAACCTGAAATTTCAAAAACTATAAAAAAATCCAGAAAACATTAAAAATAATTTTTTTAAGTTGTGTCACACCGAAGGTTTGAAAATTCAAAATCCCCAAAAACGAATATGTATCTGGAATCAAAAAAAAACCGGAAACACAAAATTCCAAAACCAAGAAAATCATGAAACTTTTTTATAAATTTAAAAAAAAAAACACCAGAAAACGAAAATCTAGTACAACTCAATTTCAGGTTAGGGTCAAAAACATGCACCACAAAAAGTCCAAAATCCTGAAAATCCACTCGATCATGAAAACTCAAAATCCCTAAAACTCAAAATCGAGAAATTCATGATTTTTTTAATTTTATATTTTTTTGTCAATTTTTGGAAATTATCCTTTTCGTTACTGTGTGGTGCCCCATTAATTTTAGGCCTGAACCCTAATATCCAATAACCAATCCGTTCTTCTCAAATTACCATCTAAAGTATATGTGTGCGATGACAAGTTGTTTGCCTAAAAGCCTTTGAGTGCGTAAATTAAGCGGGAACATTAGAATTCAATAAAAATCAAAAGAAAAAAAAAATCAATTCGATGTTCGATTTAAATTTATTTTTATTACTAAGCGGGGAAAAAAACGGGAAGCTGATTTTCTTCTTGTTTGACAGTTTTTTCCCTTCAAAATACAACGCAGACTTAAAATTGATATTTTTTTTTCTGTGGTAAATCTGATGCATCGAATTATATTTTTTTTTTTGTATATAAATTCATATTTCGATTTATAACCGTTTAATATCGAAATTGAAAGACGAAAGATATTGTATGGTCTTTAAAAGGGTATCAGTTAAGAAGTTAAAGTAGAAAAGACACCGGTGACGTTGCCGTGTGTCTGTGGTGGTAGTAGCGGTGGCGGAGATAGATACCAAAAAAGAATAGTTAAGGCGGTAAAAACTCTTTGATCTCGCGCGCATCATTCTTGTTTCATCTTTGAGTTCGTGAAAAAGAAGCTAAAATGTATAATAAATTCGATAATAAGATATTTTATACAAGGTGTGAAATATAGTTTCTATAAACATAAATATAGTTAGGTAAGTTATACCAAAAGAAAATGAACAAGTCAAACCCAAGCCTAATGGATTTTTTCGATTTCTAGTTTTTTTTTTTGATTTTGTAAATTTATGCGAAGATAAAATAGAATTTGTGATTTTTTTTATTCAATAAAATTATAATATTAATTAGAAAACAAAAAAAAAAAAGATATATCAATGTGACAGGTGTTTTATTAAAAATTAAAAAATATTTATTATAGACAACACGCAAACTATGTGGAGGATGATGAGATTGATTGAAAGATCAATTAATTGACAATAGACAAAAAAAAAATAGTTTTGGAAGTTAGAGAAGTTTTGGGTTGTGTAAAACGAAGCAAAAAAAAGGTATTTTGTTTTTTGAGAAAGTTCAAATTCCATCCATGGTGTGATGTTTCAACCCATAGGTCAACGACTTTTTTTTTGTTATAAAAACAACAATAACTCAGAGTTCAACTATAAGTGATTAATAAGTGGGAGGATTTTAGGAAAAATAAATTTGACTTTGTCTAAAAAAGTTCGTTGATTTAATATAAAATAAAATATGGTCAAAAAAGAGGTTTAGTATCGAGGTTGACGTGTGACCTCTAGGGCCGAAGTCAGAAATTAATTTTTAAAATACCAAATGAATGAAATTAAATAATATCTATAAAAAGAAAAGTTGAATTTAATAACCGTTACAAGGGAATTAACTTGAGAAAGTCTCCGAACATTGTTAGCAAGTATGCCTAATAGAAATATTTTTTTTGTAACCTATTTATTAACAAAAACCTATTCCAATTTATTTAAAAAAAAGTAAAAGAAACTAGCCAATCAAAAAAATTGATAACAAAAATTTTGTATATGCCCATTTCAAACAAAATGTAAAGCAATTATTCAAAAACTATCAACTCAAACCAAAAACTATGATTCTCTGGGGCTATTCCGGTTTCATGATAACAGTGATTAAAAGTTTTGTTCAATGATAAGACTCAATTTTTCGATTGTGGTTCTTTATACCTAACTGATGTGGAAATTTATGTCAAAAACTTATCAGATGGAATGTCATTTATACCGAATTTTTTTATTGTGTTACGAAAATCAACATTTTTGGTGAAATGAAATAAAGTAGTTTGAAAAGTCTTCAAAAGCTCTACTTTTTTGTATAGTCACCTTGTCTTCAAAACCTTGATTATAATATGGGACGGGGAAATAGAGTCTAGTATGGAATTCTACATGTAGGTACCTACAGGAAAAGATTTCCAGCGAGACGGGAATTTTATGATTTTGACGAGATCAAGACGAGACAGAAAAAGCCTCATCTCGGTCTCGTCTTATAGAAAGCCCTAGACAATTTGTATGCATATACCCGTGTCGAGATTTAGCTCATTCAAATCAGTGAGATGAATCACTTTTCAGTGAAAAACGATTTAGCTGTTAAGAATGAGTAAATGATTTTCTGTTTTGCTGTCTCAGTTTTCGTTGGTTTCAGTTGTTTTCTCTGCCTCAATCATGACTTTCAAGTGTTCGAACATACGAATATCAGTAAATGGCTAAATCGATTTTGCGAGAGAAGTGAGATAAATCGGCAAGTGAGGCGACAAAAATAAATCTCGACACAGGTGTGTTTTTAATAACTCTATTCACCTGATTTATATGTTGCTGTCATAAGATACCTAATCTTTTTGATGAATTTGAAAAAAAAGAAATTCTTTTTCTCGACAAATGCTTCAGAATGTCATTCTTAAAATAATTAAATTAAAGGTGTCCAGTATTTTCCATCATAACTCATCATAAAACATTTTAATTCATTTTCATCATCATCATCATCAGAAATGTATAAATACATAAATATCACCAGCATCACCAGAAAGCAATAAAATTTCACCTCAATGCATCGCGCACCGCATGCTCAGCTCATCGTATCTTTTTTTATGTTTTTTTTTATTTCTTTTTGGATTTTCATATCGATAAGTATAAGTTTTTGAGCGCAAACGATTAATGAACTCTTCACAACTCATTATACACCAACGAATGACAACCCAACTAATTAATGACACAAAACATTCACATAAATTTTATTTTTAAAATTAATTTTTTTTATTCTTCCTCATCCAGATTGTAGATCCATATATAAGATTTAAGAACTGGACTGGATGCGCCTGATGCAACATCATCATCATCATCATAATGACAAACAACATCACAGCTTGCATGATGTTCTAGATGATATTTTATTGTGTACATATTTCCCACAGGAATATAAAATGTGGATGGAGGGGGGGAATCATATATCAATCAGTATCATAAGATAGAAAATCAACTGATCATTTTATTATCATTCAAATATATTTGTCAGCAGACTTGTGTGATAATTTATAGCACATCACAAATGTTGCTGCAACATGTTTGCTTGTTGATGATGTCTATGCTTGTCATCACGGTAATTAGATTTTAAAGTTTATTATACAAATGAAAATGGAATGTTTTTTTTTTTTTTGTAAACTTCGATGTGTTTATGGATAGATGAAGTATCTGGCCATCAGTAGAGAGATGATGGAAAAGGAAAATTAATTCAATATAAAAGAAGTGTGTTAATGGAAATCATTAAGTTTTGGTTTATTAAATAAAAATTAGTGCGTGATGTGTTTTGTAATATTTTATAAAATTTAAAAATCATGAACTTGAAATATATAAATATGAAATTTGAAAAATTTATTTATTGAAAAAATAAAAAATGTTTAGAAACATTCAATATTTCTATTCAATAGAAATGCGAAACGTCAATTTATTAAAAATTTAATTCTTGTTCAAAAGCTTACTCACTGGGAGATAATTAAAAGTCCATTAAAATAAGCTGCGAAAAAAACACACCTACCTGTGAAAATAATCGGTTTTCTAATGCTGATCAGTTACGCGATAAGTATTTATTTCTTAAACTTATTCATTTTTACTGTCGTATTAGAAATATCTCGACTTTGATAATTTTTTTTTTTATATTTTAACGATTGCCGCCAGGTAGTTAGAAACGGAAATCTTAAGCGGTTTTCAATTAATCACGTATAGTTTCTATAGAATATCTCTGAACCTGCCGTAATTAATGAAATTAATAGATATTATGATATTTACTTCGCGGAGCCTGATGGATTCTAATCAATAATGAAATAAAAAAGAAATGTTGTTTTAATAACCTAACACACAATAAAAACGTAACTAATTTATGGGCGGCAAACCGGGTGCGAACAATGACAGTTCTTAACGACAAGGTATAATGAAATGGCACAATGGCGAGCGGGCGGGCGTCCGTCTGTCATTGCAAATGCAAATAAATGTGCATAGGTACTTTGAGTCCGTCGTCGTGCGTTGTCGCGTCGTTCCTTGTTAATTCCAATATACCTACAGAACAACTTTGTCATTTTAATGCTTCTGTTCAGTTAGTTAAAGTGCGGTCCAGCCAACATCATTATGGATCATGTCACAAGGTTCGTTTGTTCGATGCTCATTAATCAAATTTAATTGTTTTCAAGTTTAATTATAGAAAAATCCGAGACGATTAAATAATTGAATATGTGCTTGTTGACAAATTAGTGACTTTTTTGCCTTGGAAATTGTTTAAGTATATATAGATTGTTGTTTAGGTGGTTACTTACATATATTATTTTTGATGCTGATTCAATGCAAAATGTCGGATGTTAATTAATAACAATTGCAAATTAATTAAGATAAAAAGAAATACATGATGCTTTGATTTTCAGAAAATGTTAGCAACGTATTAACAAACATTTTAAGATAACTTAAAGTTTGATTATATAATTAGCCAGTTGTGAAATATGACTAAATATAGTAAAACTGCACATATGAGTGATGAGGTTTAATTTGATGGGAATGTAATCGAGTATGCATAAGTTTTTTAAACTGATTTTATTACTTTCCATTCAAAGCGTTTAAGATAAATAGTAACCATGCAGCGTGACTGCATTTGCATGATCTCATATCATACAAAACAAAAACCTTTTAAATATTTAATTTCAATTGAAAAGTGATAGTATTTTTGTTTTGGAAAATCAAAGTGTGGAAAACAGTATCATAAAATAATAAAAAATGAGGCACTTTTTTTACATAAAGTATGAAGATTTGGTCATTTTGGTCTATGGAAACAATGAAGAAAAACCCTAATTGCTATATCAAAGAGTAATGAAAACATTTTCATATAAAGTGTGTTTGTGTACACCCTGTACACTGTTTTTGAATTAAGATTTTTTTTGAAAGATAGCTTCAATATATAATCACTTGAAACATCACTTTTTTTACCGAATAAAAACTATTTTTATAGATGGCAATATTTTCTAAAAAAAATGTCAACATGGTTTCAAAATGTCATAATACGTTTCTTTGGATATATAATTGGAAACGCTGAAAAACAATCTTCTTACTTTGATTATTTGTCTAAATTTCTGAACCTTATTGATTTTTGAACAGTTTTACTTTGAGATAGGTATTCTTAATAGCTCAGGCATACTGGTATAACTGCCATTTAAAAGTCATAAACAATA
>OY288108.1:5816995-5879495 GCA_958431115.1 Syrphus vitripennis | reverse complement strand
TAGAACTAGCATTTTTTTCAAAAGGATTAATTCCAATTCAGAGGACTCAAACAAGAAAAAAAGTGATAAATCAAAATTTAAGAAAGTACTAAAACATCTTAAAAATTAAACAACTCATTCCAAACTTAACCACCACTAGCTTAAAAATATAATCCCTACACAAAGTTTGAACTACTCATACTCAACCCAGAAATATAATTGCGTTAATCCGCATTCCAGTTCAATGAAACAAAACACACATTCCTCCAAAACTTAATAATAGCTTCTGCCCTAAAAATCATTTTCGGGTGGAATACATCTGAAGCGAGTTCAAGGCAATCCCAATTAACCAGAAGGTAAACAAGCTTAAACTAAGTTGATTAAATGGGTGTATCCATACATTTCCGCGAGAATAGTAATCATTAGAGTCACTGGCTGGTAATGTGACACAAATCCGATACCTTCGCGATGGTCCGTGTTAAAACCTGTGTTTAGGTTTAAGGATAATGTTTATCCTTCCTCCGAGGTCTCACATCAACAATAATAATTATCCGAGAACCTTAGCTGAAGAACACGATGCGCGATTGCGATAGCACTATAGGTAGGTACTACGTCTTGATGTTTTCCTTCAGATTCCATCACTCTAATAGACCTAAAGGCACTCCTTACTTTACTCTATACATATATGCATACACATCACACCCACGAATCACAAAATACGAGTAGATTGGTTTTCCGCGCTCCGACAACGGCTGGGGTGTTTCCCAATTCCTTGGGCAGGCAAAATTAATTGCTGATACAATAAAGGAGCCAAACGGTATGATAACATCTTAAATGTCGGTCGATAGGGGAGAAAACTTAACTTACAATGTGCCAAATGTGAGATTCCTCTGGTTGATTCATCGGAGATTTGATGAAGTTAGGAAATTGTTTTGGGCAATTTGAGTGGTTTTGATGAAAAGGATGGAATCAGATATAGTTCGCATGATATGAGAACGGGATATTAACTAATTAATAGCATCTCATTGTTTTTCTTGTGTTAAGTTACCTAAAGAAAGAAATATTTAGCATTTTTTGGATTGAGACTTACCGAGGGTGGTATAGTGATCTTTTCAGCTAAGAAAATAATGTGATTTGTGAAAATTGGACAGCTTCTAAGTTCAAATTGTTGTTCCGCAGTTTTCCACAAAAGTAGACAAAATCAAAAAAAATCTTGAGTCGATACTGAGAACGGATTAAGACGAGATCTTGTCGAAATTGAAAAAATTCGGACTCATCTTGGTTTTGCCTCTCAGAAAGCTCTAATTTTTAAGGAAAATATTAGAAAAGGTGGAGATCTTGCACAGCGGTCTGATCTACTTCCAATACGTTGATGCAGTTAAGCTTAACATTACGGAGAACTTCCCTCATTTTCATGCGATACGTAGATTCAATCTAAAATCTCCCTGCTGTTGGAGTTGTCGCGGTTCGAGCTTTGAGGTGTTTCCGGTTCTTCGATACCTGCCAGTTTCTTTGAATAACCAAGGATTATGCTCTCAGGAACGAATTTTTCGCAGCCCTACAAAGGTGGGTTCCGTGCTACTGATTGTTCTCAATCTTTGTGAAGGAGAGCTCCTTTCAGTGGGACTGCGGAATGCTAATCTATTTGTGTTAAACTTGGGCTGCTGTACGAAATTTTACGTTAGTATCTAACAATCAGGTTGTGGTCTCGGGATATTCCCATGTCTCCACACTCCACTTATTTTGTTTCGAACTTCTTGAAGACTGCCGACTGATCCCTAGGTGATCAATTTGTTTGGAAGTTGATTGTCTGACCGTCAACAACCAACTGGCTTTGGGGCACTTCCTATGTTCAAACAATGTCCCTCCTGTGAATCCTATGACAAGAGGCAATGTAGAAATCAACAAAAAATCTTCGCCATTTTTGTTACTGCTGCCAACACCATGTTCTTCCATAACATGCCTGCTTATGCAATATGCATGATTATTGTTGTCGTTGCCGACATTGGCAGACGTAAGTGGCAGTGGAATGTTGAAGCGCTTTGGAAACGTAACTAGGGAATTGCGAGTCAAGCAATGAAATGGAACTGTTTCACATTTTGACAGGTAGACGAGCAGGGTCGGCCCTTGGTGATAATAGTCGAAAAGGAATCACCATAATTGGAGAAGAGTTGGAGACAGCCTACTTCGTTCCGAGTCAGTATATCTCCGGTTTTGTCTATTTTGATGGAAAAATGCAGAGCTGGCTAATATTTATTTTGAAAATTTTTAATTGTATGTCTTAAAAACATAATCAATCAAACTATGGCCTTCTACCGGTTTTGCCTCAGATGCCTTAGTGTTAACCTCTTCTCTCTTTGTCTTGTCTTGGAACCAGGCGCTTTTGAATTTTAGGGCTTCGGGATTTCTTTATTTTTTAATATTTGGTTCCATGTCTTCTGACTATCCTGGCAGGTTATAATTAGAATATTTAAGAGTGTTACAAAGTGAAATGGCGATTTTTTAACGAAGTTTGTGAAGCGTTTACTTGTCCGATCATAGTGATTGTTGACGTAGCCATACCGAGGTGAAAATGGGCCTAATCAGTCAAGATGATTTTTCGATGAAGTTCCGGATCATTTTCATGCAAGTCTTAAGAACTTCACGACGACCAAAAAATGTTTTTAACACTAAGAGGAATTTGTTTTACAAACCTTTGTAAGTAACTTTTATTTCCGAATTTCGGTTCTAATTGTTCACTGTTTGGATATCCTACGCTTCAAGTCACCTAGAAAACAACAATCGAATAAAAAGGTAAAAAGTAGATTTCAAATTATAAATAATATTTTAATTTCAATTTTAGTTATTAAATAAAAAAATTAAAAATTAAATTACAACAACAACGATAATAATGATTTGATTTCATAAAATTACAAAGAGTCAAATGGAAAATAAATGATAAATGATAAATGATAAATGATTACGTACCTGAAATTTATAGCTACGAGTATAAATAAGTAATGTTATTTTCGAGCTTTAGAATAGGGATACAGCTTTCAGCAATATCGGTTTGATTGAAACTATCAAAAACGGTAAAGAAAGCATTACAATTTTTAAGTTAATGGTTTTCTAAGTCTAAAAACTTACAACACATATCATACATTTATTGTTCTTCCAATAAGTAGAATTTTGTTTTATTTTATTTTATCATTTACGGCACAAAACAAACTGTAGCAACTTTAGTGAAAAATGTTATCGTCACGAAAACTGTATTTTTGATTAAAATACATATAAAATACAGATTTGCAACGATTAAATTTTAACAGTATATAGGTTTTATATCTTTTTTTCTTGTTTTTTTTTTATGAAAATAAATGGTCAAAAAAATGCATGAGTAACTAAATTGTATAGTTTTTTAAAGTTCTGAATACAGTTCCTTCTATATCATCAATTTTCATGGATTTTTGCATCATTAGTCTTAAAAAAAGACAGTTTTCCCACGTTTTTAGGAATTTCTGAATTTTTTCCTATGAACTCTTCCGATAATTTAAAAAGAACTTGAATAATTTTATTTTGAATTTTTGTATAACAACTGAGCAAAATATCTTTAAGCTAAGTTTTGTATACAAAAATTACCTGTCGATAAAGTTCTTTTTAAAATGTCCACTTTTCTTTGATTTACACTTTCAAAAAATTATTCATATATTCATTTAAAAACTAGGTCTCTGGGTTCGTTTTTCGACGTAGCATTCAACTATGCTCTAATATAGTTTTCCAAAAGTGTTTTCACAATTCAGTTATGTTTCCACTTGGAGGGTATTATTTATCACAAAAAAAAAAATACCACAAGAAGATGATTTTATTTTATTTACAAAAAGTCATCTAATTGTGACATTTTTTTTTGTAATTTTTTTTTTGTTACCGCCGCGCTGGTTTTAGTTTCAGTTGCATTAGAAACTTGCAATTAGAGAAATCTTAAAAAAAAATTATCACACATAAATGAACTGGTTTATTAAAAGATTATCAAAAGTCAAAGAAATTATACTTAAAATAATATAGTAATTTCGTCAATTGGAAGCTTTTTTGTTTCCTTTCTTTTTCTTAATATAATTTTGTGTCAACAATTGGTACATTATAAACTTAAACTCTCAAAATCCGTTCAATATGATTTTACGAGTATATTGTAACGAATTCAAAAATTTGCACTACTAACTTTGTAGATGAAATTATTTTGAAAAAATATAATTCTGGCAAAAGTTCAAAAATACTGCCCCAAAATTTTTTCAGACAATCCAAAAGGAGCTCGGTGAGACAGTTCAATGGCTTAAAATGTAGATGTATCTAGGATCTGTCCCAGCCCCAATAAAAATGGGGCATGTCAATATTCGGTGTCCAAATAATTTTATTTTGAATGTGATCACTTTCAGGCTCCCAACTTCTCTTACTTTAGAATTAAAATCGATTAGAAAAATACTGATACATCATCATATCATAAAACAAATTGTGCCGAATCCAATAATTGTTAAAAAAAATGTTCATCGAAATTGTTTTAGACAAAGAAAATAAAATTTTGGTTTCATGCGGTAGAGCAAGACAACAAAAACTGGTACGGAAAATAAAATTGTAATACCTTTATGAAATTGATTATTTAATTGTTAAACACTATTTGCCAACATAGCCCAGTCAAAGCGTCATTTGACCTTGCACGGAGAGGCATGGTCTTTTTTTTATTTCATGGATCGATAGGGCCTAATTTGAAAGGCTTAAATCCTAATTTGCACCATTTGACATCCTTTTTTACCAACGTAATGTCCGTTATGTTTTTGAAAGAATTCTATGTTCTTAAACAGATAAGTTAAAAATTACAAGCAGTCAAGTTAATTAGTTTTTTATCATAAGCTTGAAGCATGCTAAGTTTTTTACAATTTTCATAAAATACTTTTTTTTGAGCAATGGAAAGGAACGAACACAGGAACTAGACAAGAACTCTTTTTCGCACCACCCAAAATCTAGTGGTATCCCCTGTAGACCTAATCCACTTTATAGCTTAATAAAGTTAGCGTTAGTTAGAGAGCAAATTTTTTTTTAAATTTAGGTAATTACAAGGGCTTTAAAACTAAAATATAAAAACGGTATCTCAAGATGTGCTTTTTTCTAAATAATTACGAAAAAGTGATTTCCAAACAACAAACAATTTCTTTAACTAGCTATAATTTTTTTTTTTATTTGTTTAAACAAATTTTTTTTTTGTCTGGAAGTAAACTTTGAATTTTTGTGAACAACTACAACAACTTTAAAGTGCTACCACCAATTGTTTTTTACGAATTAATTTTTAATTACTTTATATTTAATTTGGCCGGAGTTATGGCTTTTTCATGCTTGCCAGGCAATCATCAGACTCTTAGTGGTGCCTAGCTTTAATCCAATTTTATTTGAAGAACACTTGTAGGATTCGAAGGAAACGTATAATGCCAAATCATATGGAAAAATATAAAGCATCAAACAAAAAGTTGACTATCCCAAACCATCACAAAATATAAGGTTAGCTTTTTTAAGCCCAACTGCAGTAGTTGAACAAATTAAAAAAAAAGTATCGAAATTTTCGTTTGAATTACGTAACTGCTAGCCTTGAAAAACTCATTTCGCTAATAAATTAAAGTGGTAAATTGCTCCGATTGACGGAAAGTAGGAAGATTTAAAATGTTAACTAGATATGCAAAAGTTTTTTTAAACAATTTAAAGCTTCATAATTGTTCTAAAAATTTTATGAACCGTCCTAAACTGCTCTCCTCTCCCCTATACCTTTTTAAGTTAACTGCAACAATCATTACATTACGTCATAAGTAATTAAAATGTAACAAACGTTAATAAGGTATACTCTTCTACTACGAACAAAAAATATTTTTGTTCAATATTCGTAGTGTATATTATATTTCTGACTATAATGTATGCATTTTCGTAGTAAAAAACTTTTTGAAAAAAAGAAATGCTTGAAACTACATAAACTATGTATGTAAACAAAAATGTATCCACGACGCAATCGAACATCAAAATACCTATATACTTTATGCAACACAGCGAAATTCAAACCCAATTCTTCATGCCACATTTAGTTTATATTTCGTTTTCCCATTAAAGATCTGGGAGAGCCATTAAACTGAAACATCTCTCGGGGACATTAAACTAAAATAAACAATTTTATGAAGGAAATACAAAGCTGAAGTTGTAGAAGAATTTAGCAAGACGTTGAAATTTGATATGAAATTTCCTGCTAAACTAATCGCAATAAATTTGTATTTTGTAAAAACTCAGCAGAGTGACAATGAGTCATGAAAATATGGCTTATTTGAAAAAAATTGGTATAGGTGTACAAACTAATAAACATCTCGGTCATTTCCTGCAACATGAACATAACTCATTTCGAGACATAGGTACACGTATACGAGATTGCGAGATTGCAAAAGTTGTTTTCTTGTGGAAGTTAAAGCGGAGACCAGCAGAAGAATCGATTTTCGATTTTTTTTTCAAGTAATTAAACCGAAAAAGATTTTACACAAAACTTAATTTTTTGGGCTATGACATTTCAATGTAGGAAATGAATTTCATTTGCCCAGGTCAAATTCGCTGCATAGCCTGTAAAGATCGTAGTTGAATCTTCTTTCATCGAAAAAATTGAAGGTGTTTTTTTTTGCTTCTTTCAAGTAGTTTATTGAAGTTATTAACTTCCCATAGGGAGTTATTGTAATCGGTCCGATTTGTCAAATTGAAATTTTTGACATTTCTCGACGTTTCAAGGTCCCTAGAGCCTATATCAATCATTTTTAGAGAGATGTCTGTGTGTGCGTGTGTACGTACGTTCGTACGTTCGTACGTCCGTACGTTCTGGTAACATTTTTCGTCGTCGATATCTCAAGAACGAGTAGAGATATCGACTTGAAATAAATTTTGTTTTACAGATAATAACTTCGAAAGAAGCTGAAAGGACGTTTATTAATATTCAATCAGTTGTTTTTTTACTATAGCAGTTTAAAATAGAAGTGAAAATTTTAGTTGGGCTCAAATATCTCACGAACAAATAATGCTATTGACTTGCAATACATTTTATTCGACACATTATGACGTCATACAAATTTGATATGAATTTGGAAAAAAATCAATATACCGTTATTTTTTAAAATCAAAAAAACTAAAAAAAAAATTTTATAACTCGAATATCCTTAGATGGAAAAACGATATTAACTTTAGAATAATTTTATTTTACGAAAAATATTGTTTTTGACTACTGGTGAAAATTTCAAAAAAATTCAATGGAAAGTTTTTTTTTACAAAAAATTAAAAACTACAAAAAATTCTACCAAAAATTGGTATAAATTGTCTTTCGACTCAAATTTCTCAAAAACGGGTAACGATATTGACTTCTTGTTTGTTTTATTTTCTACATAACATAATTGTTAACATCTGATAAAATTTCGACAAATATTGAATATTCAGTTTTTTAACAAAAAATCAAAAACTGTTAAAAATTCTGAAGAAAAGTAGTAGATTGTGCCTTCTAAAATATTTTATTTTATACATAGTACAATAAAAAAATTTTGACAAATATCTAATTGACAGTTTTTGACAAAAAATATAAAAAAAAAATAAACTAAAAAGTGGTAAAATTGGTTTTTCGGCTCGAATATCTTGAGAACGAGCAATGATATTGACTTTGCCATTAGGTATTTAATTTCATACATAGTAAAATTTTTTACAGCGGGTATATATTTGACATATACTTTACTGACATTTTAAACAAAAATTTGAACAGAACTAAGAAAATTCCACATTCGGTCAAAAAAACGCGTGGAAGTTTACCTCCTAGGTCACGTGGAAACAACTTATGCATCAACAATCTCTATACAGGGTGAGTCATGAGCAATGCGACAAAATGCTAGGGCGTGTAGGTTGCGTTGAGACAAGAAAAAAATCGTATGGGAGGGGGGGTCTATTCCCCCCCGTTTAGGCGGGAGGGGCAATTTTCGAAAAAATTGACTTAAAATGGAAAAAAAAATTATTTAAAATCAACAGCTTCATTCAAAATGCTATGCGATACCTTTTTGAAAAGCTAAAAACTTTTTCTTTCATTCTGTGTTTAAATAAATCTATTCTAAGAAATAGTTTTTGAAATATTAATTTTCAAAGTCAAAATTTTGAAAAAAAAGTGGAAAAAAAATATTCAAATTAATTTTTTTCAAAATTTTACGTAATTAAGTGCTAATTTGAATTTCAAAATTAAGTGCTGTTATTAATTCTAATTCAAAATCAGAAAACCGGATGCAAAAAATTTATGTCGTTCTCAAGAAATTAAAAGAATTCTAAAGCTAAAAATAAAAAATTAATGATCGCTAAACTTTTTAAAACAAGAAAATGATGATTTGCTTTATTTATAAGTCCTTCCAATAAAAAATATAGTAAAAATAAAAGGACTTTTTAGGTATTTAATCTCTATAATATATGTGCATTTCGTAAATCTCTTTAAATAATTAAAATGCTTTTCAATCTTAAAATAATTATTGTTTGACATTAACAGCTAAAGTTTGTTTCGCAGAAAATTTGGTTATTTGAAAAAAACTAAATATAAAGTTTTCAAGATCACAAATGGGAAGTTATCAGTGTGGGTCGCACCCAGCCTCTTTTTTAAAAAATGCTTTCAAATCTTTGGCTTGTTTCGGCAACATCTAAATGGCAAGTACTAGTTCGACAAAATTTGGACCAATGACACCATGCTTTTCTAGCGACTATATATATGATTCTTGTATCTTTTATTTCGATGTTCCATAAAAATCATATTAAGTGAGTATGAAGTTTGACCCCTTATTTTAAATCCGTGGTTTAAGAAATATGTTCCAATTTTCTTTTTAAAAATCTTAGACCAAAAAAACCATTTTTGACCTTTCACGTTAACCATAAAAAATTTTATTTTTCCTTTGGTTTTGATTTTGTGTCTGGCTAATATTAATTTTAATGGAGCTTTTAATTTTTTAGTTTTTACTTTTAAAAAGGCGGAGCAGCATTTTTATTTATTGACTTTTGTAATTTTTATTTTTATTTGGACCAAAGTTTCAGGAGAAATTACCTTCTTTGGGAATACATTTTATATTGCGGGATAATGTAATAATCAATTGGAACAATCTTTCAAATAACCGCAAACAACCTGTGGCAAAAAAAAAAAAAACTACCAATAAATTTAAATCACAAACTCACTTCTATGGTTTGCTCCCTTAACCTAAAAACCATGCGCAGAAATGATCCTGAAAAAAAGTCATCACAATTTTTCTTATTTATGTACTCCTTCTAAAGTTTTTTAAAAGTTTAAACAAAATTCCAGTTTCTTGAGGAAAATATTTAAACTATCCATATAACAGTCTACTCCACATTCATCTCCTTCTGCTACTATCGCACATAATATATAACTACAATATTTCGTGCTGTCTAATCTCTAATACGCAGAAAAGATATTCAAATGAAATTCATATTTGAATTATGATCCCCGGATTTTATTTTTTAATACATAATATGAATCCAATTAAATCCTTAGAAGATTTCACTTATTTTACAACACTTCAACAAATAAATTAAGTGTAAGTCCTTGTTAAAAACCGAAAATCTTATTTGCCCACTCCATAAAACTCCGTACAGCTGTTTTCAACAATTTTCAAGTGTTTATATCATTTCCGGTCTAAAGTCCAAAATAAAATCAAAGCACTTTCCCTCCCACACATTTTTATACCTGGTTTCCTGCTTTATACTTCCTGCTTGGCGTCCCTAAGCAGGACATAAGAAATTCGGGAAAAAAAATAAATCTTGGTTTTCAAATAAGACTTTCACTTTCCAAACAATAAATAACAGCAACAAAAAAAAAAAGAAAAGGAAATGAAATGATGAAATAACAAATATAAATACAATTGAGCAATACTCATCCAATACCTTCTTACATTCAAGGTAAGAAATAAATTTCGTTCGTCCTTGCTATGCTCTGGCGATGGCGGCCCAGACATTACTTATTTTTTTATTATATAAAAAAAAACACTGCTTTGATACAAACAAAACGAGAAGGACAAAGTTTTTCGCTACCTTAATTTTGGCGCTTTTTATTGCCCCAAGAAAGGACAACAATAATCGGCATTACACTGAGCTCTCAAAAGATGCAGAATATCCTTGTAGGTATCATATTATTATTATTTGCCTTAAGTCCTGTGTGATGTTGAATAGCGTCGTTGTCGCAGCTTCGTTTTTGTGTCCACCCAGTGGGAAACGGTTTTATTACTTCCAAAACAACAATTGACATTCAAAGTTGAAAAGCAATTCCACTTCATGGTGTGTGAGAGACAATTTTTTTCTTTTTTTTTTTTGTTATTACCTTTGGATTGCCATATCCTTGGATATACATTAGTAGCCACACACAAAAGTTTAATGGCCAATAAGCCATTTGGACATAGTATTGTGTATTGAAACCGAAGAAGGCCTTTCTTTTATTGAAACCAAAAAAAATTATTTTATTTTTATTTTTTTTTCGTTACAGGTAGTTAGAGCGTAGTCGAAATAAGTATCACGAGGGTGCAGTTCTGATGTGACAAGGACAAACAAATTATGGTTTTATTTGTAATATAACGATTATCTCGGCAGTATGAAACACACTTCATGATTGCAAGAAATATTTGTTGTATAGTTTTTATTTATTTCTTGTTTTTTTAAATGACTCAAATAAAGGGTGTTTTTTTTTTGGAGATATAGAACTTAACACTTTTTTTTGCCTTTACCGTTACATCCAACTGACTGTTTGATGTACTTTATGGGCTGGTGGAATCAAGATCATGGACAAAAGTGGTCAATGGTGACTACTATAGAGCCATGCTTGCTGACTCTATCGTTCTTCAATTGAACAACCATGATGTTCAGGAGAAGATGACACAACATGCCACACAGCTCGTGCCACAATTGATTTAAACGTTTGGTAACCGGATAGTTTCACGTATCGTTTTATTTACAATATTGCCGATATACTGCCAAAAATGTTGGAAAAAGTGATCGAAAATTGAACCTCCAGATTAAATTACTTCCGAGCCAGCCATCATCATATTTAAATTGTAATGTTAAAAGATCATCTTTCGAATAAAGTCGGTTTAGTGTCAATTTCAAAAATTCATCTTTTTTTTATTCCATTTCAAAGAAAAAATCACCAAAATCGTTTTACATAACTTAAAAATAAAATAAAATTTAAATTAAAATGTCACCCCCGTTTGATGTTTTTATTTCGCCTACGCCTTTGAATTTACAAAACAATAGGTGAAAGAATGTAAAACATTAACTCCTTTTTCCAATGCAATTACTTTAATTATTTAAAAAAATTTCCTTTATATTCTCATAAAATCAATACAATTGATTGACTGAATTAATATCTTTTTCTTACACACGAACAAAATGGAACAAAATGAAATTTTCACAAAACTCAATACTGTTAAAATTGACATTGATAAACTTTGCATTATAGTGAAATATAAATATTTTGACATTTTTTTTTTTAATTCACAAACATTTTCACCAAAAATTTTATTTTTATCAAATTTAATAAATATCACAACTACCCAGAACAAACTTCTAAACAACACGATCAATTTCCTTATGTGAGCTTAAATATTTTTAAAATGATGCAAATTCACACCACAGTCATCGATATACACATTTCGAAGAGAGCTACTTGAGCACAAGTCGTAAACCTTCATTATTTCTGTGATTCATTCTTTGTAGTTTCGAATTTAGTACAGTAAATAGAGATACCCATATTTTACTCTACAAAATGCATGGTAGTTCTGAATAATTGTTCATGTTCATATGGATTTTGGAATCTAGAAACACGCCCCTTTGCCCATTTGGCAACCACAAAGAATTTTGTGGCGACTGGTAAGAGCTTATGATTTAAAGCAAATGGTTTCACCATTTTCAAAAAAAGGAGGGGGCGTGGTTCTATACATTTGTTATTAATCTTGCAATTATGTAGGTATTACATTACATCAAAAATTTAGAACTACCAATCCTTTTGTGGATAAGAATTGTTCGATCAGTAGAAATGTCAAGTAGAAAAAAATAACAACAAAAACCCCTATCACCTGGGTGTACTAGACCAAAAAAGTTGTAAATATATTTTTGATGGTGGTGAAATTTACTACAAGATGTATGGTGGTGACTTTTTCTCTCTAGTCTAGGAGCAATAGCTCTTCAAAGTGTAGATTAAAAAAAAACGAATTTGTAGCCTTTCCGGGATGATGTTTGCAGACATTTTTTTTTTAAATGTCACATAACTTTTTTCAGCTTAAATGCACCGAAAAAGCTAAAGGCGATAATCTGACGAAGGGCAATAGTTTTTCGTGGTTTGCGGTGGGAGAATTGGTTTTGTTAAGTTCGTGTTTTGGTCAACCATTAAAAACAACATAGTCAAACAATTTTTTTACTATCTAATTTTTCATAGGTTATGCACTTCTTCGTGCTCTATTCACTGGACTAATTTCATTTCAATCACAACTACATGCAGACTGCCATACCATAAATCCTGAAGGCACTCAATTTAGGCATTGTTGTTTTAATTTGATAGATATGTACTTCTCAACTCATTATGAATGAAAATTGTTTAAAACTATAAAAGTCATCATCGTTAAAAATAAATAAAGACATAATAAAAAATGCAAATTTTGATGCATCACTTGCAAAATATTGAATCATTTGTTTTATAAAACTCATTTTGATGATTTTGAAATTTTTGAGAAGTCGAAAAAAATGTTATGTACTGTTTGTCATTGATTTTTCAAATTAATACCTCAATGAAAATATACATATATGTATTGCACACATGAAAACTGAAATTTCACAGTGAAATTGCGTGTTTTGGTATTTTGTTAATGTATGTTGTAGAGTTCGTGTGGGTGATTGAATGAACTCTGAAATACCTCAAACACTTGGAACAAGCAGACCGAAGATGAAGACGTATCCTTACTGCTTACTCTCTTGTAGGATAATGGTTCTCCATCCTGGCAACGAGAGTGAAGAAATAAGCTGAATTCGGCAAATAAAAGAATCAACCTTGGAACTTCCTCATCTACTCAAGTAAATATTTTTGGAGAACCAGTAGAAAACATTCTACAGGATGACGGAACCAACCTAGGTATTGACAGTTGAATCGGCTGCATTGGTTAGGTTAGGTTAGGTTGAGGTGGCTGTCAGTATGAACCGACACACTTAGGCCAGGATTGGCCCATTGTGATACCACATGAATCTAGAGATTTGTCCCCCTCTACTCATTAAACCATTTGGAGCTTCTTATGAAGCGTGAGAGATTGTTAACATTTTTGTTAGCAAGATCGCTAGGGTCGTTGAAAAAGTATTCTCCCAAATGAACCCCACGTCTTTGGGGGCTGCATTGGGAATGCTGTCCAAAATATGGAGTGATTGGACAAACGCTTCGAAAGGGTGTAAACAGTGCATTACGAGCCAAGCTATATGCAACATGGGCATTGTATATAAATTTGCATAGTACTATCGTCAGCACGTTCCAAACGTCGCGATCGGTTGCGACCTGGGACCTGTTACGCAGGCTGATTTTAGCGACTGATCTAAAATCACTTGGGGAAAAGTTGGAAAGATTTCAGCTCCCTCCAACTCTTCCCGAAGTGATTTATGTCAGCCTACTTCAGAAACTATGTACGAGTACGATGGCGCATAGAAGAAGTGGAGGTGAAAACTATGCCCAGCAAGGGAAAATTATGGACATAATTAGCTCCGAAGACCTAAGTAAGTAAATAAGTTGTAGCGTAGTTTTAATTTCCGTTTTCGTAGCAAGGGTTGTCGTCATGAGATCAGTCCATTTCCGAGGCTTGTTGATGGTCTCGTAATTCGTTTAGTTTTACGGAACAACGTATTAACCTGTTGCCAACCTGCAGAACTAGCGTGATCATATTAGCCAAACCTTTTAAAGGATTGTTTCTAGCGGCCGCCGCGAAGAGACTATGATCACACTTCCACCACACCCGAATAGTTACGGCACGTGCATGTTTTCGTACATGTTCTCCCCTTATTTGACTGATGGCAGACCGCTGATTCGGGAGACGGTACAATCACGAATTGTACGCAATCTACCTTGAAGCAGAGATAGTGACAAAAATTAAGCTCGGTAGACTCCGGTGGGCAGGGCACTTAGCTCACATGAGCGAAGAGTAACCGTCTCGGAAAGTCTTTTGTGGTACATTCTATGCTAGAAAATGCTTGCGCTGGAAAGATGGCGTAGACCTGGACGCCCGAAGCCAACTGGTGCTCAACTCGATGGCGTCGTCGGCTCGAGACCGAAATAGTTGAAGAGACTTGTTGAAAGAGTCCAGGACTGGAACCCGGTTATCGAGCCGATGATGATGATGTAGTTTTGATTTCTCTTCCAAGTCTCTAGGTTTTCAACGTCCTGAATCCAAATATGAGTTCATTTTTCCCTATTTGCCGTTTTTTTTTTATTTCTATTACAGGCAGAATTTTGAGAAAAAAAGAATTTTGACCAAGGCAGAATTTTGATCCCAAAATCTGCTTTCCATTGAATTGTTTTTGTTTAAGAAAATCAATGTAGGCATTTTCCATGGCCTTCTGCTATAACGAGTAGAAAATTTTAGGAAATTTCCGAATTCTGGTTTCATAATTCAGGTTTTCTAAACGCGTACACAAAAATTCTGCAATGAAGTTTTGCTTTGGTTTTGAATTTTTTCCCCAAACAAATTATGGAATTTTTTGTCAAAAATGTTAAAGTTATTTTAGAGAAATATACTTTTTCTGTTTATGCTTGTGTTATCTACTATTTGTTTACAATTTAAATATTACCTGGTATCATTTTCCAACTTTAATTGTCATGAACCTATTAAGAACGCCTGCGTTCTAAAACACCTTTTGAAATATAAATGCTTCTATTTTGTATATGTATAATTATTTCAGTTCAAACCCCGCATTGCCAGAGGCAACTATCTATAAAAGCACAAGCAAATAGTTCGTGTATTTAATTTCAAACTTTTAAATTGTAAACCAGCGAAAATCTCTGCACAGAGTTTTCTCTCCAAAAATTAATTAAATGTCTCAATTACAATCAAGTATTTCAACAAAGACCATTACACGATGTAGCTCCAATCGATTTTAATTTTTGATTAAACAGTAAGAATTACAACAAAAAAAAATTACCAGTATCTATATTATTACGAGTTGTTTTAAATGAACACTCTTCCCTGCAGTAGGTAGGTATATCGTATTCTACAATAATTGAAAGTTACATTCAAGGATTCCAGACGAAAAACATTAAAATGTTAGAATTTAACAGTTGTAGGTAGTATTTGATGTATAATTGTGATATAATTTAAGAATATGTATATAGACAATTCAAAAGTGTAAATCCCAAAACATTAACTAACTTTTTGCACTCTTGCACGCCATTATCCTCTCTATGGTAGAAAAGGTGAAACGAATTTACAAATTAACATAAACATTTGCCATATAATCAGAAGACTGAAGAGAGCCTTTCTTCGTGTGGATTAAGGGATTTAAGTCAGTTTGTCTCAACTGAGGCACTTTACAGAAACACACTATAGTGGAAGATCAGCTGGAGTAGGACCTTATATAGGACACAGATGTGAATACCTAGTAAACAAAAAAAAAAACCAAACGAGAACAACAACAAAAAAAAAAAAAAAGTGAGATGATGACGTTAGAAAAAGATAAAAGGGAACAAACAACTCTTAGTCCTGGTCCTGCAACAAAAAAGACTAATTAATTGTTTTTCTTGTTGCCTAATTAGGATTTAGTATCCTTTTTGGTGATTTCCCCAATTAAATGAACGGGCACCATGAGAAGAATACATTTTTTTTTTGGGGATGGACCGGGATGAAAAACAAAAAAAAAATGTCAAACAATCTGTTTATGGAAACTGACCGTTTTAGTCACTATGGTAATAAGCCATTGGTTACAACAGGGTGACTAAAGGGTTTGAGTGGCGGTGGTGTAATAAGTAATTGGGTAATTTGTTTTTCTAGTTGATGGTGTTACCTATTCAGTTTTTTTTTTCTTTCTGATCTGTTGTTTTAGGTAAAGGTATACTTTGAAGTTGATATAGCTTTAGAGTTTTTAGGAAATTACTTTAGGATTTAAAGACATACTGTTTTTCATTTAGACCTTATTTTGAAAGTTTACTCTGCATGAATTTTTGGAAACATAATTTTTGTAATTAATACATGTTGAAATTTGCACTGTATATATTATCATATAAGTAGTGTGTGACTTCACCAAAATGTGATATTACACGATGAGGAATCTTCTTACACAATAAAGGCATAATTGGTCGCTTTCACCTTTTATCATAGAGTCAATGGGTTCCTGATCTGTTCTCACAAAATTTTTATCATAATGGGGAGACGGACGGAACGCAGCCTTTTCATTCCTAATTTCACTGTTAATATTGACATAGGTTAGTTCAACAGGCCGTGGAGACAGTACTTCCAAGATATTAAACATTTTCTATCGTCAGTAGGTACTAGTTTTCTAGAAATAACTACTTGAACAAATTAGGACCTTCCAAGGCTAATTCCGTTTATTTTTGCAGTATTGATCTTCAGCCCGACAAAGCTGCGTGCGATCCATTGTATGAAGCATTTCAAAGCGGAAATTCTTCAAGTAAGACATGTTTTATTTTGGATGAGACTTAATGTTGATAGATAATTAAGCAGTGCCAAAGTTGTCGTTCATATCTTAACAAGATGGCAGAATCGTTTATGATTGGCTTCTTCTGGATGCTGGGTCATAGAGACATTCCGGGAAATTGCAAGGCTGACTTACTTCCCAGAAATGGAGCTCTGATTCCTACCTAGTTCTAGCAAAGCAAATAACTAAACATAGACATACCGATACGAGTATGCTTAAACAAGATCCTCTGGGGAAAACAAACTTGAGGTGGAAAAACGCACTACCTTCTCATTTCCTTGGGAGCTTGTTATAGATTCCTTTTTTCAGGAAAGCTCTCTGTTTCCCAATAAGTAAGGGCAGTACCTCGCACCAGATTTTGTTGGCGTGACTGTTGATACTTCCGAAGGAATACAGTCAAGTTAAACCGCTTTGTTGTTCTTCAGTTCTTTGATAGCTATTGAGATTATTTTTCTGTGCTTGGGGACACAGTGCATATTTGTGAAATTGTTACTTCAGAGAGCTTATTTAGTGTTGGATATCTTCAATTGGAAAAACGCTTTTTAAATCAGCTGAAAAGTGTTCCTACCGACTTCTGAACTTGTCCTCACCCAAAGCTACCAGATATCCATCTTTGTCTTTTAGCAGGTGTTGTTGAGAACTCTGGAAAGTTTGGGTAATTCTTTTTACGTTTATCATGCCACACTTCTCTCATTTTTATGCGATCTGTAGACTTCGATTCGTCGTTTCTTCCGCACTGCAGCGCGAGGTTTTACGTATTTCAAATTTAAGTCTACAGGCTGCCTAATATCAACATTGATTTTCGATTTTCTTCACTGATGAATGTCAGGATGAACGAATGACCAAGAAGTAGTCTCGTCTAGTTTCCTGAGATTGACATCGAATATGTCGTCAGACATTTATGAATTTATTAGTTGCAGCTTCCCAGACTAATACCTACCTGGGCAAAATTGAAAATGTTTAAGTACCAACTTACATTATTAACCTTACGTTCTACCCCATTACGTGAGCCACCTTCAAATACCTACGCTTAACTTTAAATCAACTCCCATCGACCACGACACACGCTAAAACTTCTGTGATTGCTATATAAAGTAAACACCCGCTTAAAGTGTTCTGCAATGTTTCGTAGGCTTTTCTATTTTGTTATTCCTGTCACGAACACATCCATCACTGACTTGTCAAAACTCCTGTTCTAACAAATTGTTAGCGAGCGTGTGGCTAATTTTTGGTTTAAAGGTGAAAAGGTATATGAACGAGTATGTGCTGTTACCTTGATTCCTTTACCTGGTTTTCTTTGTTTATTTCAGTTTTATAAAAAAAAAAATATCACCCCCCATCACCCACTCTAATTTGATGGAAGTGGTGATATATGCATGACTATGTTTTATTTACCTTATCAATTAGATTTGCATTTAATTATAGTTAGGTTTCTTATGAGAAGCGTGGGCTAAAGTCTAGTCTTGCATGTTGGCTTCACTATGATGCATTTACGAACATTTGTTCAAACTTAAAATATCAGAAACCTAAAAGGTGATTTTTGCAATTTTTTCCTAATGCCAGGATTTCTAAAAGAACAACTTGCTTTAAGAAAAAATTGTTTCATTTTTAAAAGCTGAATACATAGTTATCTTCACCACTTAGCAGATAAGAAAAGTATCGCCGTTGTTCTTCCTCATCATTCCATTTCAACTTCCAAAACACTATCTTCTCTGATCTGCAAACATTCACCTTTTCTGCATTTAAACAAAAAAATTCAGCACCTTATAACATTTTCAACAAATAGCCATAAGATAAATTCTTTCTCATTTCCTTCTTTGTCTGCTAAAACAGGTATAGGAACTGCAAACACAAGATGGAATACAGCACGTGGAAATCAGACTTTTAACAATGGGACTACTTCCTATGCCTAACACACTATAACTGATATGTGTACCTATTCGTTTCATCAGATGATGAGGAACTATACACAACCTACGTAAGGTATACGGCGTATCTTCTCCAAAGCCAAACAAAAGAAAGCTTCTTCCTCTTCCGTCTTCATTGATATAAAAAATCTCTTTAAGGACCTGTCAAGTTGTCACCATTTATATTGCAGCCTTGTAGTCGTGTTATACGCCTCTTTGATGATATCAATGAGATTTTCTATCACCATAAATTATTCACTCGAGTAGAAGAGACAAACCAAAAGCTAAAGCACGAATGTCACTTTATTGTTTTTTTTTTTTTTTTTTTTTTGAATTTTATTGATGCTCTCAAGTCCAACACTCTATTTATAAGTTAAGGTATGGTATCTTTCAACACACAATATATTATCCAAGTTCCAGAACCACAGTGAATTATGATGAAAAAAAAACGACGGACGGTGTTTTTTATTCAGCAGTTTTACTTTGAAGAAATTCAATTTTGATTTAAATTGTGTGCAATCCGCAGGAAAAAAGGGATTCTTTAGAAAACAAAGACAGCACTTCAATAACCATAAGTACGGAAAGGACTTTTGTTTGATTTGTGTGGGACATACCTAAGTCCCGAAAATATTTCGGAACTTTGAATCAACGCAATCAACGCAATCAACGCCAACGCAAAATATTTGTATCATCTTCAAAGCGAATTATTCGAAGTCTACTGAAATTGCCAAGAAGCTAATGGTCTTTACTGAAGGTATATACAAAAAAAACACAAACACAGTGAGACAGGACTAACAGTTAAAAACCTGCCAAAGTAGTTTCCCAGCGGCGGCGGCGCGGCGGCGCGCCGTCCTGAATAAAATGAAGTGAAAAATTATGAATTTTTTTTGTGTTTAACATAGATTATAGTTATGAACTAATAATAACTGTTATTTGATAGCAATTTGAAGCATGTTTTTGTTTTTGGTGATTTTCAAATATATTTTTGACCGTTTACTAACATTGGTAAATAATAAATTCTAAGTAATATTTCAACGAAAGTGTCTCACTATTTTAATATTATTCAAATGATTTCAAATATCAATAATTCGCCCAAGAAGCTACAAAAAAAGTTCGTCTCACTGTTGTTACAGGTATACTAATAGTGAGGCATTATGAGGTCTACTTTAAATTATATAAATCACTCTAAAGTTAATGTATGCAAAACAGCATGAAGTTAACTATAGAATTGAAGATCACCAAAGTTTTTTGAAATAATTATTTAAAATAAATATAGGTGTCTCACTGTTGGATCCTTTCCCTACTTTTTATTTTGAAAAAAAAAAAACACATTTGCTTTACCTTTCCAAATGTAAATCGAGCAACTTTCTGACGAAATGCATGGTTTTTGAAAAAAAAAATACGAAAACGTTTTTGAACAGTACAAATGTTTATTTCTCGAACATAATTTATGCTCTGGGCCCTTATTATGAAATACGAAACGAACGGCAGAAAAAACGAAACCCAGAAAAACAAACTCATGGCGTAGAGCGATTATGAGAAACGAAAATGGAATCAAGAAAATGTTGCGAGCCAAAAATGAAAAATGGTATTTTTTTTAAACTCAACTAACTTCACACCTATTTACTTTCCATGAAAGCTACCATCAAGTCTATTTGTTTAGCATTCGTCGTAGGCCTAAATATTAGAAATATCTTATTTTTATGTTTTTCACCATTATATTTATTATTTAACTTACATTTTTGTTCTCCCTCATCAAAATGAAAACCAAACCAAAAAAAACAAACAAATCAAAACACAATAATGTTTGACACTTGACAGTAACCCGGACAAAACAAAAGCTGAACGAGTGCTTGAAGGCACTCGTAATCGCAATTTCACAAATACTCCGTATTAAAAACGATTATCGTTTTTCATAATAACCCCCCCTGCAAAATGGAAATTGTTACTCAATTGAAAAAAAAAACTGTCAAGGTCTGCAACTTTCATATAGGTAACGGTTTTTTTTCGGTTTGAGTGACAACAACAAAAATGTGAGCAATAAAAGCGATTCTTCGTTAGTTTTATAAACAACAAAGGTTATCGAAAAAACTCATTTGACATCTTTTGAGAAAAAAAACCGCGAGTTTTGAAAAACAAGATGGTGGCAAGATTTTGAAGAATTAGTTTTTCAGCTCGTGGAGTGATACTCTTTCAATTTAAATCAAAAATTGCAAGAAAATATAGATTTTGGACCACCCTCATGGCAATGGCATTATTTTTTTATTCAATATTTTTAATATTGAGAATTAAATGCTTGTGAGTAAGTATACATCCAAGTAGGTATATTTTAACATATTCTTCAAAATATATTGATGTATGCAATAGATGTATACATATAATTATCAGTTTTTATATTAATGCAATAAAAGTTCTTTCAGTAAAGGTACATATTGGATAACAGAGCAGAAGTCTGTAAATAACATTTTTCCAAATCTTAAAAGAATGTTTTCGCGAAAGCGCAGTGGTGAAATCACCCTCTTGTAGGGGTATAAGTTCTATATGTTCAGTTTTTCTGTATATCCCCACACAGTTGAGTTTGAATTTCTTACGAAAACATTTTCCCTCTGGTTAATACTTCATCAGAGGGGTAGATAAGCACTCACTACGGCAACACTCTAAAGTTTACTTTCCCTACTATTTGTTTTGCACTGCCGCTATTTGTTGGTATATTGGGATTGGGATACTTTGAGCATTTGTTGCTGGTTTATGCTATAACTGGAGCTTGTTTGTATTTTGTTATATTTGCTGCAAAAATGTTCTGTAACCCTAAATGGGATGCACTTTCTGTGGAGTTTTCCGTTGTGGGTTGTATTAAATAGGGTGGTCGCATAATATTGTTCTCTTGCATAAGCGGGTGATTTTGTGGGGAGATCAGGTTATATGTACATTCGCTACACCACTCTAGTACTAAGTTGGATTCTAATAAAAAAAGCAATATTCTCAGCCACATGTTGTATCGGTATGTGACACAGAAAATGAGCAAAGTCTAAAATTGGCCTCATTCTTTATACATGGAGTCTCTTTCGACTTAAACATTTTTTTCAACAGCAGTGGTGATTTTAATTTTTGGAGTGTTGTAACTTGTAGGTGGAGAATACAAAAATTGAATTTAATTTTGGTGAATCAACGTTTAATGATGTCATCAATATGGGTGCAGAAATTGTTCACATAAAGTGCCAAGGTCCCAAATGCTATCAATAGTAGGTATGGGTTGTTTATGCAAAAAAGTATAATTGGTTGACGCTTGGCAGCGTTAAGTTCCAACCAGTTCTTAGGACACCAAGTCGAAAAACGGTCAAAGTCATGTTGAATTTGGGAAGAGTCGTGTATTGAAGAAATGGTTTTGAAGAACTTGGTGTCAGTAGCATATAATTTGATGACGCGTTTGATATCATTGATTGTAAGAATGAACAAAAGAGGGTCTAGGTGGCTGCCTTGGGGAACACCAGAGGTAGCTGAGGTGGCAGATTTGAAACGAAAGCTGTGATATCGGTCTTCTACGTTAGATGAAATCCATTTCATCAAAGAGGATTGAAAGTCAATAACAATTTGATAACAATTCGAAAAGTATAAGTCTAGGGAAATTTTTTTTAAAATGTTTTGCTGAAATCCGTTGAAATAACATTGACTTCAAAAGTTTTTTATAGGATATTGTGTAGGTGCATCAAACGTCAAATTGTGGGTTTTCTATCACCAGGCATATGCAAAAATATCTGCACTTCATCTTTAATTGGAAATAAAAAAAACTATATTATTGTGTTCCCAACACAAGTAGGCTGAAGACGGAACATTTTAGAAATTTTATTACAACTCTTTCGTTTCGATCAGGCAACAGAAAGAAAAATGTTCTATTTGTATTTTATTTGTAATAGGGCTGAATTGATGCAACCGCGGAAAATGGTAAGGAAAATGGTATTTCAACGTACATATCATGAATGCTATCAGAGCGTCAAGCCCAAAGAAATCCGAAGGCTTGTTATCGTTCTATAAAGAAAGATTGTTAGAAATTAAAATTGTACAAACAGAACAATTTAAATAGTATCAAGATCGTTATGTTAGAAGCAACTAATTTCTAGATTTTACATAAATTGCTGATAAATTCTAAAACTAACAGAAATTTTCTTATTTAGATTTTTATAGAAACATAGATAAATTAATAGATAGCCTGAAAACTAGGTACAACCTTCCTTCATTACACATTCTAAGAACATTTACTTCTGTTTTTCATTTAAATTAATTAGCCACCAAGAAGTCCCTTAGCAAGATTTTAAATGAAAGTTTCATTAAAAGACTGAATTTTTGAGTATTGAAAAAAAAAATTATCTTCTAAAAGGACCAACCCTATTTTGTATAGCAACCTCAACTCCACATTATTCTATTTCCAGTCATAACTTTCATGGAATCCTTTTAAATATTTCAAACTTCCGCCTTTGTAACTTGACGCAGACACATTTCTACAGCTTCATCATCTAGCCAAAGTCATCTAGGTACCTTTTTCAACATATTCTCTCTTTCATACACAGGGAGGGCAGAAGAAAAAGGACATCACCGCCGTCGTCGTCGCCAAAATTATAAGACAGTGTTTCATATTACATGAAAAGAAATTTTTCACCGTAAAATAATTTTAAATTATAATAACGCAACCAATGAAATGCTATTGTAGGGCGGTGCAGTCAGCGTTCCATAACGGACTTGTTTTATCACATTTTACGCTGACAAAGACATCTGTGTTTTTTTTTTCGTTCAGTAAATTACGTGAGCGTTTAAAAACAAATGTATCTATGTACATTTTACATATTCCTTAATATTGTTGGGCCTTAGGGTTTGGAGCTTATCATCATCGTTTTGGAATAGGTAGGTATATATTAGGCCAGTCGGCAGAGGCAAAAAAGAATTTCGAAACATAAAAATTGTGGAAGCTATGAGTTTCCACCACATTATGAACATTTTGCAATTGGATAGTCCACTAAATAGGTACACGAAAAGAACAATGGCTGCCAAAATAAAAATTACTCTATTAACGGACTGTCGAACTGCATCGGTTTCATTTGTGGTGTATATTTAGACATATGTATATGTGAGAGAAAGTCATTAATAGGTACGTATGACGACTGCCTTAAAAATTATTTATGGAAATTGAGCCTGTTTCTTACATTACTAATGCCCTCTATGTTCTAATAGTGTTTACATTATGTTGTGGGTTTGTTTTTCATTGTTGCGTTGTCAGCAGTGCGAAGATCGAAAAACAGTTTTGGTTGTATTATTTTGTTCGCCTGTGTCAAAACGTGCACGCTAATTCTGACACAAAGCAGTTATGTATCGGACAAAAATAATTCTCTAACATATATTTGTCTATTCTTCTTTCCTGTATTCACCCAACTATTCGCTACAAAACTTTAAACGAATAAAAAAATTTAAATGCAATTCCGAGCACTGGACGCTGTAGCGCTGATCTACCTCAAGCTCATCGAAGCTCATTAAAGACAATCAAATTCTTAGTACTTAGTTAATTATATTTATATTGTACCTAATTTTACAAAAAAATATATAGGTACCTACCCGTTTTCAAAATATTGAGCTAAAAACAAATGATTATTTTTATTCCAAAAATATAAAAATTTTTTTGAAAATTTTGAATTTTTTTAATTAATTTTTTTATCGTACAAATTTCAAACATAATTTGTCAAGCCGTTTGGAAAAAAAAAATAAAAACCAAATATCCGATTTCAACGTTAGTGAGGGTTTTTTGAAAAATGTTTTATTTTTAAAAAACTTTAGTTACATAGGTACTATACTTACAAAGCGTTCTTAAGAAAATTTCATCAAAATCCTTAGGACCGACACAAGCCGTTTCATATATGTATCTCAAAAAAAATTTCTAAAAAAAAATGTTAAAAAAGTGTCCATTATATTTTGTGTTCAAAAAAATATTTTGAACAAAAAGTTTAAAAAAAACTTTTACCAAACGTCCAAAAATAATTGGAAAAACCAAAGATAGAGATCTTACCACTTCTTGTACGATGAGCTGATCTTGATTAAACCGCGCTTTACAAATGGCGCCCAATGCAAATTATTTACAAGCGCGCCATTCTGTTTTTAAGTTCAATTTCAATCATATAATTTGAGATGGATGTTGTTGCAAAATAAATCCGCTTACGACAGTCCTATACTGTGACAGCATGAAGAATAATTGAAGACATGAGTTTTGATGAATGGTTGCCACTAGGTAAATATGTATAACCTTACAAAAGTAATATTTTGAACTTTCAATAAATGTTTAAAGTTAAACTAAAGTCAATTGTGCTTTAAAAAAAAAATTATAAAAAATTAAAACTTTTACTTTCCAAAACCGATTCCTTTCAAGTATTTTTTTTTCTTATCAAAAACCAATAATTCTCACCGAATGCTGCCATTAAAAAAAAAATCAAAATGTGTCAACAAGTAATTTTTTTTTTATTTTATTCAAAAAAAAAAATTGAAATGCAAAATTGCCTAAATCAAAATTCTGCATAAAACAAATCTACCAAATTGGTAACCGTACATACATATCGTGCCGTTAGCAGAAGGAGTAATGAATTCACCAAGAAACTTGAAATGAAAACTCCAATCCTTGAAGAACTTGCAGAGAGTAAGTCAGTGTCAGTGTGGGTGGGATACATTAAAAAAGTTTAAAATTGTTTCACTTAGTGTCAACGGAGAACAAAAGACGAAAGAATTTCCAAAAGGTAAAACCCACTACTATACTTCTTATACGAGAGTATATGGAAGAAAAAGACTCAAACTATTTCAAGTAGCAGCTGAGCCGATTTGGCCTACAGACGCACACGATAGTTTTGAATTTTTTTTTTGTTCCCTTTTTCATCCTTGATGGAATGCAAAAAAAAAATCACAAGTGAATTGTTTGCATCGCTCAAACTCTTTTAGTTTAAAAAAAAAGAACGAAATGTTTTTACTGACTTGGAGAAACTTTTTCTCATTATCTCTTTTTGAAACGGATTTGCCTATAGCTGTATATTATTGTGTGTGTGTGTTGGTGGGGGTGGAATTTGAGATTCATCAATCTAATTTTGTGGAAAATTTGTGTTTTTTTTTTCTGACTGAAGGATTTATATATCAGTTAGAGGGTATAAGAGGTAGAATTTAATTGTTTTTAGGGAAGAATTTTTAGACGTTTTTCATGTGGGTAAATTTTCAAAATGAAAATACGGCTTCAAAAATGTTTAGATAGTCGCACTATCGCCAACAACTGTCAACTCTTTCAAAACATCTCCCTTCTCACACGTCCAACGAAATGTTGGATTCTGAATCGAATACGGAGAGAAAATGAAAGAAACTGATTTAAAAACTACAAACTGTAGTGAGCTAATAAAAATCTATGTCTTTGCAATTGATAAACAAAGAAATTTGAACTAGAATACAACGCCCAGACGATGGGTGCTAGCGTAGTGCAGTTAGCTGCTCACTGTATCCATAAGCCATTTAGCTTGCGCCGCGTCGTCGGTTCGAATTCTGGAGATAGCAAACAGTTTTTCAATTTTTCAGTTTTTCATGTCCGAAGCCTTAATATTTTCTCCATACTTCTTATCTCAAAACGATAGAAATAACTTATAGACTTTCATCTAATGTATGTATTTTTTTAAGGTCTTTCTAGAACGAAAATTACGAAGGTTCGTCGGAAAACGTTTTCAACCTTTCTGAAATTGTTGCATAGTGGCTCATACAAACCAAATAGCATTATTTCTACATGGTGTGCCAAATGTGATCAATACTGTTCTACCAACTCATAAAAGTAGAAACTACTTGTTTCTTGACAAAACTGTAAAATAAACTATAAATGTATAGAGTTTATTTATTTGACCAGTAAAACAATAAATACATTGATAGTTTGCTATCACCCAGTTTACACAGAGTTATGGTATAAAGAGCTACCTTACTTCTGAAAAATAATATAATTCGATAGTTTACAATTAAGTTTGTTTTGAATTATAATGAGGAGGAAAAGGTCATAAAAACCTCCTATTTAAGATCTTTTATAATATTGATTCTTTTTGTCAGAAAGAATAAGCTTAAGAAATAATATCACAGTGAGAAAAAATATTAATGCATAAACAAATATTATAAAACAAAATCAATGAACAGAAAGTAAATAGATAATAATTTATAAATCATGAAATAATAAAGAGACAATTAAGCAAATAACAACTAAATAAATAGTTAAGCAAAGAGAAAAACAAATAATAAATAAACAAAGAAATGAATGAACGAGATAAATTAAATAATATCGATAACGAAATGAATAAATAAATAAATAAATAAATAAATAAATAAATAAATAAATAAATAAATAATAAATAAATGAATAAATAAATAAATTAATAAATAAGAAAATAAATGAATAAATTAATAAATAAATAAATAAATAAATAAAACTAGAAAAAAAAAAAAATAATAATAATACAATAAAATAAATAATACATAAACAATTTAATGAATAATTTAGTAAATTTATAAATGAACAAGTAATAAATAAACAAATAATCATGAATAATTGAATTAAGATAACAATTTACAAAAGAACAATAAATCATTACATATTGATGAGACTATTGATTAGAGTGTTGTCAGATGATTGACAACGTATATCATATTTTTCTTTAAGTTTTAAAATCCTCTCAGATATAAATTCAACATTGGCAAGGCTGTGCAATTCATTTGTAGAAAAGTGCCATGGGAGCTTTAAAATCATTTTCAAAATTTTGTTTTGTGATATTTGCATCTTTTTGATGTGAGTTTTTGCACATTGACCCCAGATTGGAGAGCCATAAAGCATTATAGATTGAAAGATAACCTTGAAAATTATAAGTTTGTTGTCATTGCTAAGTAAGGATTTCCGGTTTATCAACGGATACAGTATTTTTATTGTTTTATTGACTTTAATATTGGTTTTTTGAACATGCTCGCTAAAAGTAAGTTTTTTGTCTAAATATATTCCTAGATATTTAACTGAAGTTCCCCATTCAATGTCATAGTTATTTAGACTTAATTTTGTGCTGGGTAGAAAACAGGCTTTTCTTTTTCTCGTAAAAAAGATTGCCTGACTTTTTGCCGCATTAATTTTTATTTTCCATTTGTTGTAATACCTATCTAAAGTATTCAGAGCTGACTGTAGGTTAGTTTCTATATTGCAACTAAGTACATCAGATGAAAAAATAGCTGTGTCATCAGCGTAGATAGCTGATTCGCAGTAAGGTAGTATAGGAAAGTCAGAAGTATAAATATTGTATAGGGGAGGTCCTAAAACAGATCCTTGAGGAACTCCTGCTGGAATATTAAACTTTTCAGACATTTCTCCACTAATATATACCATAAAATATCTGTTAAATAAAAAACTTTGAACTATTTTTATAAGATATGGTGGGAAGTTGAACTCTATCATTTTATAAAGAAGACCATTATGCCAGACACTATCAAATGCCTTCTCAACATCTAATAGGACCAGTCCCGTAGACTGTTGTGTATTAAAATTGTTGCGAACATGTTTTGTTATTCTATTAACTTGCTGCACGGTGCTGTGGTGCGCACGGAATCCAAACTGTTGAGAAGGGTATATTTCATTATCCAATATGAAAGCGTCTAACTTTGTTTTAATAAGCCGCTCAAAAACTTTGCTAGTACAGCTTAAGAGACTTATAGGTCTGTAGCTTTTAGGGTCAGCTGATTGATTTCCAGGTTTTAAGACCGGAATTACCTTTGCTACTTTCCAAGGATCAGGAAAGTATTGAAATTTTATGCAACAATTGAAAATAAAGAGCAAGTACTCTAATCCAAGTTTGGGTAGTTTTTTGAGAAATATGTTTTTCGTGCCATCAAAACCTACTGACTTTCGCGAATTAAGTCTTGACACAGTTGTGACTAACTCACCAATATTTAAAAAGCAGTTTTCATTAAGCACCGATGGAGTTGAATTGAATCTATTGATAGTATCAGTGACAAGGTCTTCAAAATGAGCAGCTCCTGTTCCGAGAAACACTCTGTGGTTCTCACTGAAGGAGTTTGCAAGGGCATTTGCCTTATCGGTATTAGTAATACATGTAAGCTGCGTATTTTGAAACGCAGGAATAAAGTTATTTCTCTTTTTTAATGCCTTACATATATTCCAGAGAGGCTTACTGTTTTTATCTAAGGATTGCAATTTTGCATTCCATTCAATATTTTTAAACTTGAAAATTTCATTTTTTATCACATTGTTCAGCCTCTTAATTTCATAAAGTAAACTTGGTTCACGTCTATGCTGCCATTGTCTTCTGAGTCGATTTCTGTTCTTTATTATATTTAATATTCCTTGTGGAAGTCTTGTTTTATTTAAAGCACACTTTACCACATTCGAAAATTTGTTTTGCTCTTCTATCGATCTAATAATCCAATCAAATCGTCTTTACAAGAGTTTCAGGAAAGAAAAAGTACGTTCCTTTCGGGCAGGGTCACTAAATTCGAGTTTCATCTTTGCTGCTTCCTTCCTTTCTCACAACAAAAATCCCAAAAAAACGACCTTTTTTCAATTGTTTACCAAAAAGCAATACAGTCATGCATTTTCCAGAATGCAACATCCAATACAAAATAAAGTAGGTATGTACATTAAATCTTGTACAAAATACGTATCTCAAAGTAGTTATCTATTTGAACGGTTTAGCTGTTTATGTAAATAAATCCACCCCTGGTCAAAATTGTTTTATATATTTACGAAACTATACCTACTTATTATTAATTTTTAGACTATATAATAAAGTATTCAATTTTGGAAATGAAAAACTAAGAATAATTAAATATAAGAATTAAATCTTCACAAGTTCAAATAAAAAGGCTCAAGAAAAAGTAAATCCAGCACTGGCCAGCACTGGCCAGCATATCTCACTTTGGGATATGTTAGCTAATCTGTTTGTTTGTTGCTGCAATGTTTATTTTTTTTTTGCAGTTTTTAATTCCACGCAAGGATGCTTTGCAGTACCTTTGGCCCATTGCAATGGAATGTGTTGCAATGTGTCCTTTTAATTTTTAGGGATACATTTATGACCACATAGTTTTTCGGCCTCAATTTATACGAAGTACTCTTTTAAAAAAAAAAAAAACAATAATCAAATGAAAATGAAAGCTTAAGGCCTTTAAACACAAAGTTAGTAAATTTAAGTACGGCAAGCACACAAAGCAAAAGTTATTTATGTCCCTTGCACAACCGACAAAAGAACTGGCCGGCCACTGGCCGGCCACTCGCAGGACGCAGAAGATTGCTTTATGATGCCTTTTTTTTTCTCTTCGAATTTTCTTTCGTTTACCAATCTATATGAGCTATACGACTACGATCCAAAGAACTATAAGTTTTATCATAATTTAATGTACATTTAGCTACAAGTGTGTGAAACATATTTTCTTGATGTTTTCAACGTGCCTTGTGAAAGTTTTCGACTTCTATAGGAGAATGTCCTTGTTGTAATATTATATAGCGAGCACCGATATGGGAAGGACAATAAAAGTATTTAATGAGCATATTTACTTAGTTTACTGTGGAAAATAATAATAATAAAAAAAATAAATAACAAAAAGTATATTTCTATCGGTTAAGGGTGTGGATTATGATAAAACACAATAAAAAAAAAATAACTATTTCGAAAAAGCTATTAAACTTGAAGTTGAGTTTCTTATGCCTTTTTGACACAACCAACCGAAGGGCATCTTTGAAATATTATTTTATAGGAATTTTTATACATCTCTACTACCGTATTAAATTACTGGATGAAAGGAGAGAAAATTTACTACACTTCCGGAAGTCGTATAGTTCTTATCGCCTACAGCATATGTTCGTCATAGTTTTGTCCTTGATTTTGATTTAAATTTTTATTTTTTGATGAAAGTTTTTCTTAGTCATCGCAGTCCATTTAAAGTTTTAAGGAAAAAAAATGTTTTTCTTTAATTTGACCTTCATTGGCAGATAGATGTTTCACTCCTTTTAAACCAAGAAAATATCTACTTTTCTGAGGATGGCATGATGGAGAGTATTTATTAAGTACAATAATGGTACATACTGTGGAAGAGAATTGATTTCCAAATTACTTGAGATAGCTTAGTGCTGATATTTGGGTGAACTGGCCAGTAAGTTTCATCCCCAATTTCCGCTTTTTAAATCAATTTAATGAAAACTCTAGTTTTTCAAACAAGTGATGTTCACCTTTTGGGTGACATCTTGAATTTAGTTTAATTATATTATAAAAACTCAAATTCAAGATAGAAAATGTGAATTTTTGCTGGCCGCTTAAAGTATGTATTCATTTAGAGAAATTAGATTTCTATTACACTGGTCAAAAAAATTGATGATTTTTTTGCAACAAAAATAATGTATACAGGTTACAGGGACATATACAGGGTGAGTCATGAGCAATGCTAGGGCGTGTAGGTTGCGTTGAGACAAGAAAAAAATCGTAAGCGAGGGGGGGGTCTATTCCCCTCCGTTTAGCCAGGAGGGGCAATTTTCGAAAAAACTGACTTAAAATGGGAAAAAAATTATTTAAAATCAACGGCTTCATTCACAATGCTGTGCGATACGTTTTTGAAAAGCCAATAACTTTTTCTTTCATTCTGTGTTTAAATAAATCTATTCTAAGAAATAGTTTTTGAAATATTAATTTACAAAGTCAAAATTTTGAAAAAAAAAAAATTGAAAAAACAATTTCAAATTCATTTTTTTCAAAATTTTACGTAATTAAGTGCTAATTTTAATTTCAAAATTTAATGCTGTTATTAATTTTAAGTCTAAATAAGAAAACCGGATGCAAAAATTTTATGTCGTTCTCAAGAAATTAAAAAAAAACCAAAACCACCTTTTTCTAAGAAAAACATTTATTTTTATTGAAACGTTTTTTTTTCACTAAATTAATTTTTGATTTAATAACGAAATTTAAATTATTTTTTTTAAATAATAAAAATTGTGAGGCAAAAGGAGAAATTGACCTCGTCGTGATCTTGCTCAACAAGATTTTTTGAGTAATTTTTTAAAACAAAATTTTTAATTGTTTCTAGAAGCACTGATCCTTTTCTTCAAAAATCAGTTAAAATCTTGTCTATATTTCTTTTAGGATGGTATTCATCGATGGCTCCCAATTTTGAGAGCCTCTTAATTCATAAAATTCTCTCTCATTAGTGCCTACATATATTTCCCTTATATTAGATAATGAGGCTCTTAAACTTAAAAGTAATCAGTCAATAGCTTATGCTTCAGTCTTGGTGAAATAATTATTTTAATGTGAGTCCATACATAATAATTTATAAAACACATAGCCTTCAACAAGATAATCCTATAGTAGAAGAGATATTGGAGATATTAAAACTGAATTTTACAAAAAAGTTTTCAACTCAAAAAAAGCGAACTATAATAGATCAATTCTAAGCGTTGTCGGTAGGATTTCAGTGGGCATGAAAGCTTTATAAAATTGTGTTGAAAAGAATCATGATCACCAATACACCCGGTATTTCAATTTACAAACAGGAACATTTTCACAAACAATTTTAACAAAAACAATATTTTCTTGACGTTATTATTTGAATAATGACTTAGTGAACGCCCTACTGGAAGCAGCACCCCATGTCGCGTCACTGGTAAAATCACAAAATTTTAAGAATACCTATGTTCCTTCATCCCCTAAAACAAAAATTAAATTAATAAAATGGATTTAAGTACCTATTTATAATTGTTATAATTTTGGATTGTTAGTCAAGTATATAACGTGTTGAAATTAATAAATAACCATTGAATAATTTTTGGAAAACTATGACCCCATTGAATTCATTATTCCAATTTGTTGTGCCTGTGAAAATTACAAACAACTAAAGGTCAACTAAAAAACGAATAAAATAAAAATAAAAACAAAACATTTTCTATTTCCTTATTTATGCATGCAGCCATAAATTTCCCCTCATACATATACAGAATGGAGCCTATTCCCTCCAAAATTAGATCTTTTTTTTTATTATCTCAAAAAAAGCTCATCCCAAGCAATTCAATTTAATTTTTAAAATATTTTTATTTCATTGCCCATAAAGAAAACGGCAAAAAAAGGACCCATCTCCATAAAATGTACGTATATAGGCCCTTTGGCCGTAAGTAAACAAATCCACCACCACATCACCCCTTTTATGAGGGTAACACTTATACACTTTGCCACCCTTTTCGAAGCAATCACACTGTGTTTCGATTAAATATTAACAAATCCTCACTAAATGGACTCCACGCGCTCAATTGCCATTCATGTGCTTGTGCTTGTGCTTCCTTCGGTTTGTTGAGGTCGTAATTCTTGTCGGCTTATAGTCTTGTTCCCTACCACCCCCTTCGACATTTTTCTATGCCTTGTATGTTCTTCATTTGAATATAAACCCACTGACCTAGATGCGATTGCTTTGTGGGAAGATAATGCCAGCAGGAATTCCCATAAAGTCACCACTTCGTGTATCCCATATGTTAGAGGATACTCAAACTCAATCACGCGACTGGTCAGAGCCCAGAGAGCCATTCCCAGAACACATTTTATGGGATTTAGTATAGTTGTGGTCTCCCGTTTGTCAATGCTTCGCTAGGATTTGCGAGAAAACACTCAAACATGCGACAAAAATTGGATATCTCGACAGGGGTTTTAGGGATTGCGTGCAATGAATTACCTTTGAGTGCAGACAGTGGACAATGTTTCCAAAGGACTTAAGGGATTCCATATAAAAAAACAAAACAGAAAAAAAAGGATTGAAAACAGTAAAAACAACACAAAAATAAAGAAAGAGATGAAAACAACAACAGCCAGACATAGGTTAAGAATAATAAAATTCTAACGAGAAGTGAATGAAAACATTAGGACGTGCTTAGCTAGCCAAACCTGATGGCCACTTTGTTCGGGCATTTAGCAACACAAGATTATGCCAATGGGAGAAAGGCAAAGGCAAAGGTATAGGTTAGGGTAGGTGGATGTACTATAGCGGTAGGTAGGTACTCAAAGGTATATTCCAGAAGGATTTCGAGATGTTTGCGGAGGATTATTGTCGACCGAGGAAGCATGGCTAATTGCAGCTAACAGTAAATGTGGTGATTATCGTTGGCTCTCTTTCTCTTTTAGTTTTGTTTTCATCAACTAGTAGAAATGTTAGGTACTGCGACAATGACAATTTTGGTTGGGTTTTTTTTTTTTTTTTTTGAAAGCATTGAGTGAATTTTCCAGGTGGATGACTTGCAGTGGGAGACTCGAGACTGACAGCTTTATGTCGTTGTCACAAATGGACGTGATGGGTGTTCTAATGACGATAATGGTCAGATGGTTTTTTTTTTGTATTCTTAATGCAGTAATTGCTATATTTTCTCAGTCAGCTGACAATTATTATGTTAGTTGAAAAATTGATAGACATAGTGGTAGAACGTTTACGTTTAGGCTGAGTGGTTTTTAAAAGGAGTTCAATGTACTTACATAAGAACGTGGCACTGTTTTCCACGGATTTGCTTGATATCTGTGAATTGTGAAAAACTCTTTTACACCGACTCTGTTAGTTACTACACAAAACAAGTTGAGCATTGTGCCTGATCGGGAAGCTATTGATTGCCCAGAAATTAGCCTAGTCAGGATGAAGTGCTTGTTGTGCGAGTGCATAGAATCTTACTTTCTAGGGCGATTAGGGACGTTCAGCCATCAAAGGATTAACTTTCTGGAAGTCCTAAGGTGACAATGTTATGACCCACTGAAGCTATCTTTTGATGATGAGAAGGAGGCCTTTTATAATGGACTGAGTGCTGCTTATGATAGGACACCATGTAAACACATCATAATGATAATGGAAGACTTAAATGCCAAGGTCAGCGATGACCAACGGTGGGCTCAGGCATCTTATTGGATAACATGATGTTGGCAACTGCAACGCCAATGGTGAAGCTTTGTTGATTTACGCAAAGCCAACTTCTGTGTTATAGTAGGAGTCATATTTGAATACAAGACGTTTCAGAAATTCAACTAGATGTCGGCCAACAGACAATAGACAATAGAAGATACATCAGTCCGCCATCGATAAATTGACTTCCAGCCCTTTCTTGTCCAAAGTAACTTGGGCAAGAACCTGAGAATGGAATCATATCAAAGTTCGAAGCACAGCTAGTCCGGCAGCAGGGCGCAGCGATCGAGTCTACATATCGCATGAAGATGAAATAAGTTCACCGAAATGAGTGGGGAGATAAGAGTAACTACATCCAGAAAATAAATAACCACATTAGCTATAGAAGAAGAAGACGTCACATGTAGGTGTGAAAGTAGAACTTTCTACAATAGAAACGTCTACAGACGGATCACAGCTCGTTTCGGATGAGGCCCAGCTCTAAAGGTGGCAGTAGAACTTTTCTGCAGTTTTGAATTCGATTTTTGCCAGTATAGTGAGTCCAAGGGCCAATGATCAGTCCAAAGCGTCCCCAGTAGAGACGAAATAATCTTTATCACAATCAAAGCGCTGAAGAACTACAAAGTTTTTGGATTTGACGGAATTACCGCAGCCCCAACAATTACGAGGTACTGCACCCAACCATTGAGAGGTTGGTAAACAGAGAGTTTTTGTGAAGGGCGGAAAAAAGTATTGTCAAACTTACAAAGAAAGATAATCTTCCGCAGTGCGAAAATTGAAGATCAATATGCGGTAGCCAAGGTATCAGGACGAATCTAACCTGAGCGAATGAAAGTCCACCTCGAAGACACATTCTACATTGAACAAGAAGTATTCCGTTCTGGATCCTCTTTTGTGGGCCACATTAATACTTTGCGCTTAAGGATAATCATCGAAATGAGTGTTGAATATCGATCAACACATTACCTGTTGTTCCTCCACTTCGGAAAGGCACTGGACAGTGTCAATATACAATTTATCTGACTTGCTTTGTGCAGGAATGGCATTTCGTATTAAATGATCAAAGCCACACATGATGGATCCAAATGGTAATCACAAGAGATTGAAGGACTGTGGAGAGAGAAATTGAAATCGTTGGGCTAAAAATCGGTAAAAAATCAGTTTTGCAACTACCCATTCGTTTAAAAAGATCTTCCTAAGAAAACAGTTGAGATGGTAAAAAAATATCAATATTTTAGTTGTGCTTTCTGTATTGATGAAGAAACATAACAAGATATTAATAATCGAATCGAGACAAAAAAGTCTGCATTCGTAATGCTGTCCAAATGATGGAAAAACAACTCTATAAACTTAAATGCAAAGTTATGACTGTTCCGCTGCAATGTTGAATCCATGCTTCTTTACGGGGCAGCATCAGCACTTGGAAAGTCACATGCACTGTCACAAAAAAGCTGGTAACATTCGTTAATAGATGTCTTGAGATTTTTCCAACCCTCCAATAATCAACTTCATATAAGAACAGGTCGAAAGCCCATTGACGGATTGGCCACACACTTCGAGTGCATTGCGAGTCAAGTGATACAATGGAACCTTCTCAATTCTTCTGGAGAAGAATTGGATAGAGCTGAAAGACATGCCCAGGAACTACTCTTCACCTACACTACTCCTAGCTATAGGAGTAGTGGAGGCCTTTTGTCCCACAAAGTTAAACTGACGGATATGTATGTCCTAGGTCTTCACAGTCATATTTTTGACTGTGCAATACAATGGACTTAGGATTTTTGCAAATAATCAAAAAATGGCAGAATGCATTTTTACCAATAACTTTGGTAAAAAAGTAGTCAGGTGCTACAAATTTGGATTTAAACTTGGAAAACACGATAGGTCAATTCAATTGACCCTTTAACTGGACTATAAATAACCGCTAAATAACCTTTGCTTTTTCCGTAATTCTTTCTGCATTCGCTTTGCTGAATTTGAATATTTTCGCTTTGAATCAGAGTCCTATCAGGAATAGTGTTTATGTATGACTCACAAGTTCCACACGTGATGAAAAATAGCGTGCAATACCTTCATCATATGGATTAGTGTAGCCATTTTTCTTTCTCAGAAGCATCATCAAAAATTAATTCACAATTTAAATGTATTCTTAACATGGTCTCCAACACAATTTATGAAAACATTTGACACGAAGTCCACCAAATCACAAAAAAATTCTGAATAAACGTCAAAATAAAAAATCCTTTCACATAATAAAATCTATAACGAATTAATTTTGTAAACTAATCTTAGGAAATGAGACGGAAAGTATTCAAACTGAGACAGAGAAAATCCCTCTGATATGCAACAGATTTTCTAAGTTTTTAATACTCCTTAGTCCTTTTCTATAATATGTACGTTGTACGAGTATAACTTCACTTTCTGATTAAATTGTGTTTGTGTTGTTCGTTGGATATATGTATATCCTTTCAAAAACTTTAACATAACTTGAAGAAATCACAGCTGTTGCTGGCAAAACTTCTAATACTCCTAGATTTAAGTCAACTACTGCCATGAAAAAATTAACAGAATATTTACTTAGAAAATTTGCTCGCTTAAGCTCGAAAAGAAGCAAAAGAGATTTAGCAAGATTTAATAAGGACAAACAAAATAGCTATGGAAAGGCTTCCTTTCTTCCTTCCTATCAATATATAGCTTCTGTGTGATATCCTTTTTCCTGAAAAACCATATACAGCTATAAACCAAAAAGGCTTCTTAAAGTTTTGTCTGTGTGTTTATTTAGGTCAGAAATTGGTCGAATTTTTGTTTACTTTTTACTTTTTCCTTTTTTTTTCTGTTTGATCTTCTATTAGATTTATGTGACTTCGTGCGTAAAGGATTAAAAGTTAACCCAAAGAAATGACCAAGTTAGTGAGAGTGACCTTATAGAAAGAGAATTATTATTGAATAGTTTTTATAGAAGAAAAGGATAAGCTACCAAGAAGATCATACCACGGGTGAAAAGTCTCAGGGAATAATTCAATGCAGTGAAATAGGATTCAGGATAATAAAAATAGGATTAATAAAGTTTAGGTTTTGTTTCGAATTTGTTTTACTTGAAATGCACACAGCTATAACTTATCCATATCCTTCATTGAACTGGTTCATAAGTTAGGTGGTAGGTACATATATATCGAATGACAAAAATTAAGTAAAAGCTTCCTAAATTCGTAACGTCTCGGCGAGACGGTGCTGTACGGTAGTGGCGGCAAAAGTGATGAAGAAACTTATAACACGAGATCTGTGAAGTTTTTAATTGAATTTCATGGCGTAATTCTAGTCACGTAGGTATATGGGCGCATATACATACATACATAACGTGGCTCTGTGTGTGACAAGATTGCGTGTGAAACTATTTATGTCAAGGAAAAAGACATTTAATTGTGGAAAACAAGACGTTTCGGTTAAGTGGTTGGCAAGGCTATAAGGCTGATATGGTTCGAAATTGATTTAGAATTTAATGTTTGTAGTTGTAAAAGGGAAATAACGTGACATAGTGCTTATGATAGTTTGCTTTTAGGATAGCATATACAAATTACGTGACAGGATAATTCTAGCGTATGCTTTTAGATAATAATTAAAATCTTAGAATACAGTTGTTAATATCGATTTATTGTATACATTATAATCTTAATCAATTTTCGAAGGTTGAACTTAGTGTCTTTGACGTGAATAGGGACTAGTGATGTTTATGCTATTGAACATTTGACAAAAGTCAATAAATTGCCACAAATCTTAGAAGAGGAATAGGACAATTGTGTAAAATGGGAACTCCACCGCAACTGTCTTTATTTCCATTCTCCCTGTTTAAGATTATTTAAAACCTCAAAGAAATTGGTTTGTCCAACCTCAGGAAAAACAAAACAAAAATTCGCTTAGTTAAGAATGAACTTATTAGAAATTTGTGACAGAGAATTTGGAATAGTCGCTATGTGAAGATTTTTTTCTTTACTAACTGACCAAGGAGATTTTGTTCTGCCTTTTTCTGTAGGTGGTTCTGTAAGTTGATATATAGTGCCAAGAATTCTAACTAGGCACTTGGTTTCCCCTTACGGGGCACAAGGCATCTACTACTCCTACGTGCCATCTTTTACGCTTCCTAGAGATTCATTTCAGCTCTCGCCAACTCTAAACCCCAGTTGTGCTGATTCCACTGCGATTGTTCTTCGCCAAGTGCTGCTAGAATGGCTTGCTCATCTACTTGCCGGAGAGAAAGGGTTTCATGGGTTTCACTTGACTCGCAAAGTACTCGGTTACCCTTTCGAAGCTATGGCTAATCCACTGTTAATTTTTAGTTCACCGTCAGTTGAGACAATTGAAAGGAGAAATATCTAAGTAGTTGAACCGATGAGGAGGTTTCTAGGTCCAACGATTTCAGCTTCTCTCTCCACCGTTGATGTCATCTGATGTAGATCCATGATTGTATGAGAGAGCAAGCATACGTCGCGTCGTCGTGCGTGTAGTCAAGATGTTTGAAGTATAATTAGAGTGTCCACTGAACTCCTCCATTTCACTAATCAACAGCATGAACAATATTGAATTTAAAATTTCTTTAGAAATACATAGGTATATGAAAAACTAAGACTGATGGATTAAAATGGCTTTCATTTTCGGAATTATGACGACAAAAAACTATATTGCTTCGAAAAAAAAATTGTCGGCCATTGTTATTATTAACGTGTATGATGACAATGAGTATATTCCATTGTAGGAGAAAAGAAGCTAAATTGAAAATCCAATGAATAATAGAGTGGCTTTGCCACATGTAATGATGACGATATTATGGTGAAGTCACGTCTAAAATTTCAAAACATAATTACGAGTTTGAATATAGTAACATTAACAATGCCTAGAAATAGAATTGAATTGTTGAAGCTCATTTTGAATTAGAAAGCTACAAATTCCATCTCATTTAGCGGTGAATAGCTAATAATCCATGTTAATTTGAACCACACATGCCAATTTCAAAAAGTTGGCTCTCACCAAAGAATATAATGTATGTATAATATTATGGACAAGGACATGGGTTAGGCATTGACAATGATGTGATGTGGAAACTCAATTTAATATAATATGTACTGGAATAGAAGTTGAGTGGGTTTTTGAAAAATATGTTCTACATAGATTTATAGAGGTTTCTGGGATTTTATACCAAAAGTCCAATAAAAGGTACCTATTCCATTATCCGGTCCCCATCCTGTCCATTCACAACATGCACATTGCACAAAGTGATGTATATTAAAACAGTCACAGTTGAGAATTATTGTAAATCACCATAAAATAAGGAATAATTCAAGTGGAAGCAAAACAAAACATCCCTTACCTAATGAAAGCCAGAAAATTATACTGACATGCTTTTTTTTGTTTTGTCTTGCAATTTTCCATTTTGAATAATTGCGATTTTATTTTGTCTTAGTTTTCATAACGACCATTGCAATTGTGAACGGGGCATTGATCAAAAAAGCGAGTACCGACAATCTCGATTCTTGAATCACGATCGTCAAATTTTGACAGTTAGAAATTGAAAATTGGACATTTTTGTTTTGATGATTGCGATTACCAAATACGGAAAACAAATGAAAATTTTCAATTGATAAGCACTGATTATCAACTGAGTGTCAATGTTAATTTTTATATGTAACCACTTATTAAATATTAATTTTAATGCACACAACACTGATACGATGATGAACTTTTCAATTGATTGATTGATGACTTGACAAAAAAATGCTCATTATTCGACAATGCTCATTGTTCGACAAGTACTTTTTAATGATTTTTTTTGTGCAACGATTTTTTTTGAGAACTTATATTTTTTTGACAATGTATTTTTTGGCAATTTTTTTTCTGATCAAATTTTCTTTTTTTAAGATTTTTTTCGACATGATTTGCTATGGAATTTTTTTTAACTATTTTAACATTTTTTCGACAAAACTTTTTTTCACAATTAATTTTTTGATACCTATGTACCTAAATATATTATTTTTGACGAAATTTTTTCTGACAATGTTTTTCAACCATTTTTTAAGAAGAAATTTCGTTTGATCAAAGGTTTTTATCGTCAGAATTTACTTTCTTTTACACTAGGGGTTCAATAAAATGTTCCCTGACAATTTTTTTTGACAAATTTTTTGTTAACAACTGTTTTTCTAAACAATCTTTTTTCACGATGTATTTTTTACCAATATGTATTCGCGCGCTGGAAAAAAATCCACTTGTTTTTACCTGTTAATTTTTTAACTGACAGAACTTTTTTGACGAATTGTGTTAACAATTGTTTTGGCATTTTTTTCAACTAATTTTTTTTTTGAATGACGTTTTTTTTGACGATTTTTTCAACTCCTTCTTTTAGGGTGATTTGAGACGAGTCTTTTTTCCACAATTTATTTTCTATCCAATTTTTATTCTAGCTGCTCAAAAATATTTTTCCACGTAATTGTCCCCTGAAGGACAATTTTTTTTCTGGCAATTTTTTTGACCATTTTTAATTTTTTGAAAACATTTTTTTAATATGGCCAAAAATTTTTATCAACAACATTTTGCTTTTACAAAATTTCTTTTAACTCTTTATTTCTGCATTCAGCACCATTCATTTTTAAAGTTCCTATTAAAATACATTTCAGTATGAAAAAAATTGGGAACCGCACTTTTAACCAAAATAAGTATTTATAATGGCTCCTATTTGGTGACTAAACATACAACATACTCATGAAGGGGATAGTGGCCCCAAAATGTGAGTTTTAAAAATGCGGTCTATTTTCGATTATTTTTATATTTCTGATCAGCTGCGATGGACGTTTCAAGTGTGTTAACGCTCTGCTTGTTGATTGATACTTTCAAAAATGTTAAACATATTTTTGATGCAATGTTTTAACTCTTTCATTTTCGTACTCTATACCCCTTAAAGAAACCATGATATAAAAGATTATGAGAAACTGAGAAATTTCTTATTCACACTCAGAAAAAAGTGAACGGGCATTTTGCCTATAAAGTATTGTTACGGAAAATATTGGAAAAAAAACAATAGAATTGGTAGTATTACAAAATAATCCTTTGAAATGCCAATCAAAATTTGATATTCTACCTATATTTTTATTCTGATTTATAGGAATAATAAAAAACCACATTTTCCTATAAAATTTTGGTATAATACCTAAACAGATTGTCAAGAAAAAAATGCATATTGGAATATAACCTTAATTTATTGGAATTCAAAATCATAACATATTGGAAAGGTAGAATTCCAATAACATATAGGAAAAAGTACCAATACAATTAGGATGACTACCAATACATGGAAATACTATAAAATTCATTTAATATTCCTAAAAAGTATTGTTGGAAACCATATTTTTCTTGTTGAAATTCCATTAAATTATTGCTAGAAAATCTATAAAGAAGAGGATAGGCTGAGAAGACTCTTGTCCTATAATGTAAAGGCAATACAACAATATAACTTGGCAATCTTATAATTTCATGGTAAATTTAAAATTTCGTATTGGAAACATTATAAACCTGAAGTTCCAATAATAAATAATAATCTTTTAGTTCTTATAAGGTATATACATATAATAAAACTATGCAGAATGGGGTTGTAACCTATAACACATAGGCAAAACTGTGTTGGAAAACATATTTCTTATCACAATTCAGATAGGTATTTTAACAATAGTCTTTGTTATAAAAGGGCATTCTGGATTTAAAATAACACTATAATTATTGGAATTTACACATTTAATATAGTTGCAAACTCATAAATTATAGGTTATGTTACAATAAATAAAGGTATTCCAACAATAGCATTTGTTAAAAAGGCATTCTGGAATGAAAATGAAACTTATATTATTGGAAATTTCCCATTAAAATTAGTTGCAATCTCACAAATTATAAATAATATCGCAATAAAGAAAGGTATTCCAACAATCGTCTTTGTTAAAATGTCATCCTAAATAGTTCAAATAGCTATATGTATTGGAGCTTTGTACTCACGAAAAATTTAAATTAAAAAAAAGCAGGTGAAATAACAATAATTATAGTTAAAAATCCATTTTGGAAAGTAATTGAAACTGTAATTATTGCAGTTATCCCTTTATGTTTTGTTTGATTACTTCCACAATATCATAAAATAAATACTATTTGGTCATTCCAACAATAAATATGGTTAAAATTTCATTTCGTTTTTTAAATACCACTATAATGAATTGGAGATAAACTATAAAGTATTGTTAAGGTCTCCATAAAATATAGGCTACATTAAGAAACAGATTGTTATTTCACCTTTACTTTTAGTAAATGAACTAGAAATTGAATGGAATGGAATGGAATGGAATTGATAATTATACCAATACGATCCAAAACTATACCAATATATGTAGTTATAGCATATATCCAATACAATTTATTGTATTTTTAACAATAAAAAGTTGAACTCACGATTTCACCTATAAATATTGTTGAATAACACGTGAAAATACGGTTAAAATAACAATATGTTTTCTGAGTGCACTTATTGTTGAGTTTAGTGTTTTTACTATTGCTAAGCCCCTCCTGTATCACCACATTTCCGGGGACAATGAAAAAAAGACAAATATAAATAAGTGAATATATTTACAAAAAATATCCAGATACTCGTACATATTCATAAAACTTCAAAAAACATTAAATGAAGCATGACGACGACATTTTTGTGCATCTAGTGCACTCTCAAAGTATAGATAACCTAGAAAATAAACTTTCCTGTCACGTGCCAGTAGTTACAAGTATCAACAGCAGACAAGTTTGTCAATGCCTCTGTAAGCGTTTTATTTTAAGAAGATTATTTTACTTTATTGTAAAACTATAAAAATGCCTTCTTTTTGTGACATAAAGGAAATAGCTATAGAACACAATAACCAATTAAAATCAACGGATTTTTTTAACCTAAAAAGTTTTTTTGTGTATTTTCAGGTTGCACCTGGAGGATTTGTCAATGGGAAAGGGTCGTTTCCTCTGCCACCTTAGCTATCAATGTTACCCTACAAATTTCGAAAGGTTCTGAAGGAGTTTCTGAGGAAAACATTCAAGTAATTCAACCAAAAAATACGGATTACTCAAATGGCGCGTGATAAATTTAAGGAATTTTATCTTTCGGCAGTACGCCTTCGAAATTAATGATTTCACTCTGCGACTTTTTTTTTCACCTTGACCTAGGAAATATGAATTTTTTTTCGAACATTGAAAAAGTAGTCACCTTCATATTAAATCGAATTGCATCAGGAGGCATAATTACTCTGTTTTCCCCGGCTTGCTGCGCCAAAATACAGACATACATATATTCGTACCCACATACATACATACATACATTGTTTTAATTTGGTCCTGCAATTTATTTTAATTAATCAGCATTCACATTCACAAATTGCCAGTTTTGCTGAACTTCATTTTATGCGACCATGATGAGGTTATAATGAGTATAGCACCAATGTTGATGACGAAAGGTTTTATTAATGCAGTTAAATTTTTCATTATGCAAATATGTATACAACAATGCTTTTAAAGGCATGTTGTATCCTTGGTGCTGGTGAATTCGAATGTCCTTGTGGAAATTAATTTTTTTTTTTTTTTAATCTTTCAAAATAAGTAGTGAACGTGGCACAAAAATAAAATTAATGACAGTAAGAACTGAAATAACATTTTTATTTCATTTGCATTATTTTTTTTTCAATTCAATCAACAAGAAAACGTTTTCAATTTGTTTTGTACGAGTGTATGAAAAGAAATTGTTTTATTTATTTTTGGAGAATTTGCAATGAAGAAGACAAAAAATAAGTCCTTGTGGAAGAGTATGAATAGAAAAGTGATACGAAGACAGAAAAAAATATAACAAGTTTCTTTGGTGAAATAATGTACTTTTAATAAAAATTATTTCGGTATGAAGGAACTCGAAGTTCTTTGAGACTTTTATGTGAGTAAATATCTGCAACAGAGCAGATTTTAATTTAAATATGATTTCTGGCGAGTGACCGCTACGGTTTGGTCAACGAAGTTTAATCAGGATGTCCAATTTTCGATCACTTTTTGTACAGTTTGTGAACTTATATCGGCAATAACGCTGCGAATGGTGTTCTCCAAGTGGTCGATCATTTCGAGCTTATCGGCGGCGTAGACCATCGCCGTTAAATCGCATGATCTTGGAAGATAATTTACGGGTCCGAAACGTGAAACTATGCGGTTACCAAACGTTTCTTTCAATAAATCAATTTTGGCACGAGCTGTTGCGCCGGCCGTCTGGCTGAAACCACAGCTCCTGCATATCATGGTTGTTCAATTGGGGAACGGGAAAGTAAGTAATCATGGCTCTATAGCGGTCACCATTGACTGTAACGTTCTGGCCAGCATCTTTTTTAAGGAAGTACGGACCAATGATAAACTCCAAATACCTCAGTTTTGTAAGCAAAATTCTCTTATGAAAATCTAGATCAACGGCAATCTTAGGTTAAGTTAGGTAATTGAGCTGACAGTTGATCTTATTACCGTCACACTTAGATCAATGTAGATCCATTGTGATACCGTAATTGAAAGTAACCTCTGACAAGTCCTATGAAAGAGCCCATAGTCAAGAATAATTCTGGGCGTGTTCCCCTTCTTTACCCCTTCCAGGGTAAATCAGCCCACCCAGACCCTAAGGGGCAGTGGCCCCATGCATCGTCTGGTGGACGGTAGAGGTAAACCGGTGGTTGGTGTACTGTGTTTTCTTGTCGAATGAGCATACTAAGCCACTCATTGGTTAGGAGAGGTTAACGCACTAAGAAGTTTCTAATGGGCGTGTTCCCCTTCTTAACCCCACTGGGTAGATCAGCCCTCCCCTTGGCCCGTAGAGGTGGGGGCCTCATTCAACGACTAGTGGATGGGTTTGATAACGGCAATCTTGGTTTGGGTGCATTCACCATTCATTTAGAAGCGTTGTTGCCAAACCAAACTAAATACAAATCACTTAACAGCTGTTAAAATGGCCGCCAGTTAAAAAAGTGTTGCCAATTTAAACTTCAATACCTCTGAAAAACACTCTCTGTTCAAATTTAATAATTCGATAATTTTGAAAGACCTTTCCCATCTGTAATTCCCGTTTGCCAAACAAATATAACCAATACACAAATTATTTAGCTATCTTTTGATTTATGTTTAAAAATTTAGTTTTAAAGTATTTTCCACCTATGAGTGGAATACAATTAATTAAAATAGAACACCAATTTAGCAATGGCTTTGTATAATTAAAATGAATTATTCACTTCCCGAACATGTTTGTATCTTAAGGTGTTTATATGCGATGTATAGCAAGCCTTGTACACTTTCACTCATTCGTGATGTATAATTAATTCCCGCAGAATTATTAATTTCATTGGTATAAAAGACGGTTTTGTAGTTATGTATGTAGCTTTATAATTTTGGTAAAAGAAGTGGATGGTGTGGTCGATGTAAGTCTGAAAAGCGAAAAACATTTTAAAAAAAGAGGACATCCATAAATTCGTAGCAGATAATGTACTTACGTTTCCAAAAAACAAAAAAAAAAAAAAAATGACATACACCCAATACCTACCGACCCGACAGATCCTTTCATGCAAGTGTCCTTCATGTGCCTTGATAATAATTTATTAAGTGAAACGGTCCACGGTCGAGAGTCAGGTTGATTTACAGCATTTTAAAAATTTTAAACACGAAAATGTGTCCGCCCTGTTGGCATGTTTGTTTGCCTTTGTGCCTACATTAATCCTCAACAATATTTAAAGTCCTGAAAGAAAACCAACGACAAAAAAAAAAAAAAAAAAAAGAAACCCAACCTTGCGTATTTACATCCCATCTGAGGATGTTGATAATGACAGAGATGCTTTATCATAGTGGAGAGTAAGTATATAGCATTTTTTTTTATTCCCGGGGACAGTGTTTAATTCAGTGGAAGTTTTCATGCTTTGTATGGAAGGTATGGTCAACGTTAGAATTTCAATAAGGTTTTTTTTTCATGTGGAACTGGTAAAAATTGATACAATAAAATTTTATTAAATAAAATAAGTTCTGGGTCCGATGTAGGCACACAAATACAGAAATTTCATTTAAGAAATAAAAAGTTTGCTTCTTAAGGTATTTTAGTCTTGATATCCTGTTAAAAGAGAAAAATATTTCCCTGAGGTAGAACTATAATAGATGTCGGAAGCTGATGTAATAACCCAAAAAACGTAGTTATCTGAAAACTCATTTTGATTTCTGTTCAGTTCACTTTCGCAGAAGTGGTTGATAGCGAGACCAACGAAGAATAAACAAAAGGGTCATAATTATTATAGGTGGATCATAATAATTTCCATGTAGGAATTCGCTTGGTTTCGTACGACAACGTATGCTTACGTTCGACGATTATAGTTCTAGAAAATAAAGGTCGTTTTTTTAATAGATATATGACTTTAAGTTGGCAACACTTTTTTAACTGGTGGCCATTTTAACAGCTGTTTATGTTTGGTTTGGCATTTCCACATTAATAAACTGACTCCCGAAAAAGGCTTCCGAATGAATGGTGAATGCACCCAAAACAAGATTGCCGTTATAAAACCCATCCATTAGTTGTTGCATGAGACCACTGCCTCTACGGGCCTAGGGGAGGGCTGATTTAATCTGGAAGGGGTAAAGAAGAGGAACACGCCCATCAGAAACTTCTTGGCGCGTTAACATCTCCTTACCAATGAGTGGCTCAGTATGCCGATTCGACAAGAACACAGTACACCAACCACCGCACCGGTTCACCTCTACCGTCTACCAGACGTTGCATGGGGCCACTGCCTCTACGGGCCAAGAGTAAGGCTGATTTACGACCGACGGTAATAAGATCAGCTGTCTGCCCACTTACCTAACCTAACCTAAGACTGCCGTTGATCCCGATTTTCATAAGAGAATTTTGCTAAGCGATGAAGCAAGTAAGCCTCATATAATAAACAAAATTGACGTATTTGCAGTGAAGATAATCCCCAGATTTATGTTGAGACACATGTTGGTGCGATTTAACGCTGCTAGACTCTTTTCTGTGCGGATAGCTATGTGAAATCGTTAGTATAGTTTTAATTATACATAATACCAAAAGATTATCTTTCGCAAACATTTAAAATTCTAAAATAAATACGTTCTTTTCTCTCAGTGTACAAACCAAGTTATTCATATGTATGTTTTTTATCACCTTTAATAATATACATTATGCCTACAAAGTAAGAAACATATTGTAAGAAGCATTATACATATATGTATATTAGAGAGTACTAAGAAAAACTCACACAGCGTCAGATTGCACCTCAATAACTTGCGAGAGAACTAAGCCAAAAGGTACTATCTCATCATTTATGTGACACTTTAGATCCCAAAAGCAAAATGAGGTGTGAAATTATTTTTGATAAGAAAATAACTAAAGGAATTCTTTTGTGTCAAAGTGTCAATGATGGGTTAGTTCAGCATGAAATTGATTTTCAGCATAGCTATAGCAGTCTTTTAACTCATGATAACCAACTGAAAAATGTATGAGTTTTGAAATTCAAGATTTTTGTGTAACTCAAGGAAAAACTAAAAATAAAAATACAATACCGTAAATCTAATTCGAGTTTATTTACTGTACGCTCTGATTTTGTAGTCCAAAACAAACGAAAACAATTCTTCACTTCTAAACAAAAGAACATAATATAATTTTATTCATTCCCCAAAAGTTGTGTAAGGGTCGTTTTTTTACCAAAGATTTATTGAGCTTAAAAAGAAAAAAAAAACGTACAACTGAATGAAGAGAGTTTGAAATAATTTTCTTAAAAAAAGAAAAATTCGATTTGAAGATAATTAGCATTAAAAAAAATTCCTTTTCCTGTAAAAATCTATACAAGAGGACGTGATACAAATATTTTTGCAAATAGAAAAGAAATATTTATGTAGATACCTACAGTATATGAGGATTTGTATAATAGGCAAAGAAATTCGGAGAAGAATTCAATTAAATTGTTCGCTGGTTCAAATGAAAGCACAAATAATGAGTTTAAAATTTTCAATTCAATTTTTTTTGGGAATTTGTTTTTTTGTAAATTTTAGATTTAGGAAATAATATTTCTTGACTTCTTTTTATAAGGATGCTTATCATGCACGTACTAGTCTGATAATTTTCAACTCAGATGGCACACCTATGTTTATATCTTTTGGTTTTATGGACTTATTTGCTTAACTTGATGTGGAAAAAAAGTTACCTGTGAGTGTTAAAATTATATATCTACGAATTGTTTTCGAAAAGAAGAATACAAAAAAAAACTCTTATTTTTTTATTTATCTTTAGAGAACAATGAACCAGCTTTAAACTTTTTCATGCACAACAAACAAATACTCGTCCATACCAAAAACGGTCAAACGCAGCGCGTACTTCAACAGTTTAAAATTCAAAAACTGGTTGTTGATATTCAAAAACGGGTTGTTGATTTGTATGAGCAAGTGCAGTGAGCCCCTTTTTTTTAATGCGCAATTTTTCAAAATTTTCCGGGTTGTTCTCGGTTTGTTTCAAATTTTTTTATTTTGATTTTGGCCCGTTTTTGGAAAAATCAAAATTTTGTTTGAACGATTTTTGTTAGACATCACCTTTGCGTTATGTTTGCTATCTTTATCGAAAAAAAATTGGAATTGAAAACTCGTTGTTAGTGAACATGTAAGAAACAATTTTGCAAATTTTCAGGCAGATTAGACTCGAATTCATCGTCATTAGCTCAAAATGACTCAAAGGGATATTTCGAAAATTTTTTAAAATATTTTTAAAATGTCGCAAACTATTTTTTTTAAGTATCATAAGTTCAGATTTGTACTCTTTTGAGGGTTTGAAATAGAACAAGTTCCAGTTATTTTAAAATTTTTCGAAAAAGGTAATTTAAAAAAATCACATTTAAAATGTTGCTTATACCTTTGTATAAGACTAAAACAGTTATGCTGAACCGCAGTTTCAATATTAGTCTTGTTTTCCGAAAAAACTATGTTTCATAAAAATGGAGCTAGCCCTCCCTATAATCACCTTTTCTGAAAAAAATCGAATTTTAAGAGCAAGGAGGTTTTTCAATTCGATTTTTTTTTACACTTTTCACATTTAAATAACAACAATATTTATTGAATTTCGCAAAATATTGTTCATTTTTCTACCACGCGTGTCCAAGGTAGCTTTCAGCAAGGTAAAATTTTCTAACATGCACATTGCACATATTTTGAAGTTTAAGAAAACTGGCCAATTAAAGTTAAATCTACGAACACACCCTTTTATTTTTTTTTTTGTTTTTGTTTAATGGCCAAAATTCAATTTTTGTATTTTTAATAGCGAAGCCAGTTTATGTGACATCTGACAGCAGAGGTAGCGGTCTTCAAATTAAAGAAAACATCATACGTTTCTTGACATTTCCAAAAGAGCACTATTAGTTTATTTTGTTTTTAAAAAAATTCTTAAGATCATAGTTTTCGAATTCATGTGTCCTATTTTTCTGTATCAGCAATTTGTTATGACCTACATCAAAATATTATCGTAACCACCCAAAAGAAGAATAATTTAAATATTTTTCATTCTTTTCTCAAAGAATTCTGATGTTAGAAACATGAATATTTAATTCAAGGTAAATTCAAATATATAAGAAATTTAAATACAAGAATTGCTCACACAAAAATACCTAATTCTCTTACCAATCGAAATAGGCCAAAGGAATTGAAAATTAATTTATCTTAAAAATGGATATTCGTGTTTATAAAGTCTTTCTGTAAATTGATAGTCAAAAACTAGTGGATATCCAAAGATATCCTAAGAGCTATAGATTGTTTTATATTCTATACCATCTTAATATCTTACATTTGTGTTATATGATATTTCTCATGTAAATGTGATTTCAAAGGATATTCCATGAGTTATTTTAAAGAAAGAAATAAATTGATTGTTGTCAAGGTAACTTCATTAATTTGGGAAAGGACATGTTTTCATTTTAGCAAATTTAGATGGACAAGGACACATGTACACTGTACAGTACATGCCTATTTATTTATTTATATTTTCATAGGCCTTATAATTGTAGATACCTTTCTTTATTCTTTTCAGGATAAGAACCTTACCTTCTTTCTAGGATTTTTGAGTTCAACTCAAAATCCAGTTCCAATTTTTTTCTATTTGTCATTAAAGGGTTGAATGATTTTGATTTAAATTATTTGTAGGAAGTATTATGTCTTTTCAAAAAAAGATCTCAGTTTTGAGATCAAATTAATACTTTCCCGTTATTTGCATTTTCATTTATTTTTGCAACAGAAATTTGTTTTAAAGCGAAACTTTTATAAATGGTGCTCCAATTTCCAGAAAGATTAAGTTCCTTATCCTTCAGATTTCGGAGAAATAAAAAGCCGTAGACTTCTAGGTGGATGGCGTCCAACACTTTCATAGACTTTCTGAGGGACTATATTTTGTTACACACTCCATCCAATATACCTTTTCAAATATTAATATAGATTGAAAGTTTTTTCAGAAATCAGACATCAAGTAAAATATAATTTTGATTGATCGTTTACACAAAAGCAAGGCCTCAGGACAACATTCTAATATAGTCGTTCATAAAGTTCAAATTGATTCGTAATCAAACAAATCTAGTTTAACCTTATCGTGCACTTAATTGTTATTTTCCTTAATTGATTGTTGAAACATACTTCTTTTAACCTACATACATTTATGCTTTTTTTAGTCAGTTTAATTTTAGTATGATTGCAACAATCACACACAAAAGTTTTATTGTTTAAATATTAATATTTATATTTTTAGCTTTCGAAAGTTGGTAGGAGTCACGCAATTTATGAAATTCACACTTTTTACACATGCTTAAAAAAGCAATAATAAAATTGGAAAATAAAGTAATTTTACTACCCAACTCACACAAACTAACAACACTATTTTTAATTTAATGGCCAACAACCAACAAAATGAAAGCAAAATGTTGTTTTGGATTCTATTTCCAATTGGGAAATTAGGAAAAATAGAACACCTGAAAAAAGGCTAGACATGCGATTACCTTAGCTTTAAGAATTTAGCTTGTCGTAATGAGTGATTGGTCTCGGAAGTTAGGCAGTACGCAAGCCATTTACAATATGAAAATTAATTTATGTTGAGAAAATAAAAATGAAATTATTCCGAAATGAATGCAACAAAGTAGAAAAGGTAGCAGCAATTATAGTGAAATATTTTTTATAATTTAAGTTTTCTCGCTCGTCCGTCCCCATTCCCGTATTTAGCCTTCTTTATTTTTAAAATCGATTTATTTAATCGAAAACACAAGCTGAGTTCTTGAACATTTTATGTATTAATTTAATTGCAAACGTGGTAAAAGTTTGAAGTTGTAAACACTGTAAATGAACTGTCAAAATTTATATGGAAATTTGGTTTACCATCATGCATACCACATTAACAAGAGCCATTTTTTGTTGTATTAATGAAAATTTGATAGGACTGAGAACAACAGGTCGTAGGATATTTATTGTTCCCATAGGAGCTTAGGGTGGCCGTCTCCACATTTTTTTTTAATTTTTTGAACAAAATTTTATTTAATTTTTAACTTCCCATAGGGATGTACGTCCGTACGTTCTGGTACCATTTTTCGTCGTCGATATCTCAAGAACGAGTAGAGATATAGACTTGAAATAAATTTTGTTTTATAGATAATAACTTCGAAAGAAGCTGAAAGGGCGTTTATTAATATTCAATCAGTTGTTTTTTTTACTATAGCAGTTTAAAAAAGAAGTGAAAATTTTGGTTGGGCTCAAATATCTCACGAAAAAATAATGTTATTGACTTGAAATAAATTTTATTCGACACATTATGACGTCATACAAATTTGATATGAATTTGGAAAAAAAATCAATATATACCGTTATTTTTTAAAATCAAAAAAAAAACTAAAAAAAAAAATTTTATAACTCGAATATCCTTAGATGGAAAAACGATATTAACTTTACAATAATTTTATTTTATGCAAAATAATGTTTTTGACTACTGGTGAAAATTTCAAAAAAATTCAATGGACAGTTTTTTTACAAAAAATCAAAAACTACAAAAAATTCTACCAAAAATTGGTATACATTGTCTTTCGACTCAAATTTTTCAAAAACGGGAAACGATAATGACTTCTTGTTTGTTTTATTTTCTACATAACATAATTGTTAGCAACTGATAAAATTTGAAAAATATTGAATGGGCAGTTATTTAACAAAAAATCAAAAACTGTCAAAAATTCTAAAGAAAAGTAGTTACAATTGTATTTCAGCTTGAATATCCTGGGAACGAACAACGATTGTGCCTTCTAAAATATTTTAATTGGTTTTTCGACTCGAATATCTTGAGAACGAGCAATGATATTGACTTTGCCATTAGGTATTTAATTTTATGCATAATAAAATTTCTTACAGCGGGTATATATTTGACATATACTTAAATGTGCATTTCGATAATCTCTTTAAATAATTAAAATGCTTTTCAATCTTAAAATAATGATTGTTTGAATTTAACAGCTAAAGTTTGTTTCGCAGAAAATTTGGTTAGGTATTTGAAAAAAACTAAATATAAAGTTTTCAAGATCACAAATGGGAAGTTATCAGTGTGGGTCGCACCCAGCCTCTTTTTTTTATGATGTGGCATCCAAAAATACTTATGTTAAACTCTCACCCAGCAAACATCACGGAGTTTGCTGTCTCTCTCACTCACAAAGCTTTTTCTCACTCCCTCGCACAGTTTTTGGTCATTATTATTTTTTGTACATCGTTCAGTGACGTTTTACTTTTTGAGTAAATTTATCATCCAACAAAGTTTTTGAACTCGTTGCATTTGCACACTATACAAATAAAATTCTCGTATTTTTGTACTGTGGAATTTAAAACCACCACGGCTCTATAATGCCAAGCGACAAGTCATTGAAAAAATTATCAAAAACGTTTTCTTACCCAGCCTTTTTAATGGCAAGTTCAGAGGCCAAAATAAATTTCTGCAGCAAATCTCAATAATCGCCACGAACAATTTCAAATTAGATGGACACAATGGCAGTCGCAACGGTAATCCATAAGTCGCAAACACAAACGAATTAAATTTGTAACCCCAGTCTCAGTTTCGCTTAATTTAATTGACTTTACTTCGGTTGCACTAATATTTGGCTTTTCAATTTTAAAATGTCATGTTTTGTATGGAAATATCGTTATTTAAAGACTTAAAAGCCTGTTAAATTTTTTAAAGCCTTTGGTGCAACCGGCCATTCATCAAAAATGCATGAACTAAAGAAGAGGAAATGATATATTTCATATAAGCTGATTAAAAGCGTTTCTAAAAATAAATTTCTTCGTAGGTCTAAAGAACTAATTGTTTTTGTATACTATCGAATCGATGTTTAAAGATAAAACTTATTAATAAGATTAATAATTAATTGACTAAATCAACTCAACTTATCATCACTCAATTTTGCCTTTGAATTCTCATTTAACATAAGTCAAAAATAATTGAACTTTTCAACATCCTTCATTATAATATGCGTGACCAAATACAATATACATAGGTTAGGTAGGTTAGGAGTATAATCCAATCCAAAACCGGATGTTTCCACGCCAATTTTAGGTGTTTTCCCGTATCATCAATAATTTTGCAATTAACATGCCATAGAAGGTAAATTTTTCTTTCATCAGCAAATAACTCTCAAGCTGGCTTAAACGAGATATTAGTTTTGTGTGTTTTTGTTGTTTTATTACATCCAGCAGCGAAATATTTGCACGCTTATTTCGTGGTGATTCAAACTTCGTCCATGATATCAACTAATTTTTTTTTTTTTTGTATTTCTATGGACGGGGGTGAATGATGTTAATTTATGTGACCTCGCAGCGCTAAAAGTTTCAGGTATTATAGATGATTAAAAAACAGGTGTATATTTACAAAAGATCCCTTTTGGCATATGACGCGTAGATAACTTGAAATATGGTGACCATGGTATTTATTTTGCTATGTTAAGAATTTTCAAAATTTAAATTTAAAAGGTGAAGATTATGTACAAAAATTATGAGAGTATATAAACTTGAGTGACAGGGCGCGATCGAATAAGGAGCATGAGAAGCAAGAAAATCCGAGGAAGCCTTCACATCAAAAACACGACCATCTTGGAAAAAATTCAGCATGGCCAATTTAGCCGGTACTGTCATGTAAGCTTTCGCGGATGAAAGGCAGTTTCAAAATGTCCTACTGGATATAACAAAGCAACGGCATCTGCCTTTATTTGGCGTCAAACATGGAACAATCAGCAAACACGCGGGCTTGTCGACGAGAAACATGTAGACATTAATGTAAAGGGTGTCCCAACAAGAACGCAAGATTTAAATTTTAAATAAAAAGCAGATATTTTTAAAAAAATCGCAAATTCTTTATTATATCGTAAGTAGACAGGATGAGGTTATGTATGGAACAACACATCGAGCAGATTACCGCGCACCGCGGCTTTGCTGGCACATACGCGATCTTTTAATGAAATTTTCAATGACCGTTTTGCATATGTGCTGCGGTATTTCACCAATGCAGCATTCAATTTCCTCTTTTAACGCTTCAGTCGTCGTCGGCTTATTCGCATAAACCATCGACTTTAAAAAACCCTAAAGAAATGGTGTTAAATCGCACGATCTAGGCGGCCAATTCTGATCTCCAAAACGCGAAGTAACAAGACCGGGAAATGACTGATACAGCAATTGAATTGTTTCTCTGGCTGTATGAGATGTGGCGCCGCCTTGTTGAAACCACATCCCCTCCACATTCATTTCTTCAATTCTAGGCACGAACAAATTGGTTATCATTTGCTTCTCGTGAATCACTCGAGGATTTTCCTCGCCCCAAATGCGACAATTCTGCCTATTGACGAAGCCATCAAGATGGAAATGGGCCTCCTCACTAAAGATGATTTTATCGGCAAAATCAGCATTTTCATGTTGTCTCTCCAATACCCAATTAACGAACGGCCATCTACCCGATGTGTTGTCCCATACATAACCTCATCCAGCCTACTTTACGATATAAAAGAGAATACGGGATTTTTTTTTAAATATCTGCGTTTTATTTAAAATTTAAATCTTGCATTCTTGTTGGGACACCCTTTATAATGTGTGTAGATTTTTGAACGTTTATTTTCAAGATAAATGGATAAATTTTCAAATTTTTTTTTTAAACTTCTTAAAGATGTCATACAACAAAAATATATTATACACCTTAGATTTATATATTTTTATTTTTGTATAATTTACTAAAATAAAAAAAAATCTGAAACTATGGTCACCCTAACTATATCATGGAATGACTATGTGAACATTGTTGAATTAATTTTTTTCATTGCCACATATAAAAGTTCCATAAAATTATTTGGTAACAAAAAATTATTTCAGCCTTTTTTGGTCGAAATAAAATGAAGTTCCGTTTAGCTTAATGGAATTCAAAATGGATTTATATTAACCTACAATGATGGGCAATTTATTGCACATTTTTTTGCTGACTGCGGTGAAATTTTTATTAAATGTATGTAACTATGAAGATATACATATTTGTGTAGTGATTCTTGATATTAGCTTAAGTTACATAAAATTTAATATTTGGGTGATAAAATGTAATAGTTCAAGTCCTGAGGAAGCTTTCAAGATGTATTACAATGCAGACACCACTGTAAAATTCTGAGGAGGGGGTTTTAAAAATTTTGTATGTAATTTTGAGTTAATACTCAGAACGATAATGTGGAAGAGCTTTTGTGTGAAGTTTGACATCTGTATCATTGCTACTTCACTTGCACTGTTTAAAATTTTCCGTTAAATTTAAAATCCAGGGATGGTTCGCAAACAGTGAAGGGCATTGGTGCAACCCAGACAAATTTATCATTCGGATAAATTTATAAGCATTTGATGCCAGGAGTGGAGATATTTTTCTCCATTTTAAAAGGGAGGGGTAAATAAAAAAATGAAAATTAATTTTTTCTAATGTAATAGCCTAAGCAACTTGATGTATGAATACAATCAAAGATTGGAAATATGACTTCAAAAAAAAAAATATAGAATGACATTTTATGTGGTGTCATTGATTTTATTTATTTTTTTTTTCTGTATTAAGTTGGGGATAAAATGCCCCCTACCCTCCTATACGAATGTCATGTAAAATTTTTGCAACTCACTCCTCACAATTTTAGAATCTAGACAGTCAATATAAAGACAATCAACCCGTAAAATTTCACTTAAAACCCCATTCTTGTACTATGGTAACCCAGTTTAATCCAGTTCGGTTTTTATTTGGTTGCAAGGAAATTTGTTGCTCAGCCAACTCTGCAGCAACAAGTTGTCAACAAAATACTTGATTGATAATGCGGCTGTGCTATCTTGACGTCAAGTTAGCACTACCACAGGTTCCACATGTTCCACAAAACTGAACCACAACCATTCACTTCTTTCTTCTTTTTATTTCCAAGTTGTTTTGGATAATTTGTTTTTGGTGGAAATTTACCAAGAATCCATATTGTTTGCATTTTTTCACTTGACAATAGATAAAAATTAATGTCTGCTTTGTTTTCTTTTATAAAACGTGTGCTTTAAAAAAAAAAACAAATATTAAAATATAAACATTTATTTTTTTGAACACACAGTTTATTGACTTAGCGCAAATAACTAACAGTAGGTATTTATTTATGATAGAAAGCATGAATTTATTAAACAAAAACGAATTCCATCAGCAGATTTGGAGGTCAAATATTATTTTTCTGGGGATTCTAAGGTATATAAGGCCCAGCAAAACGGAGTTAGAAATTAAGTTTACTTTTGGAACTCACATCAGAAGAAACATAATGAAATTCACTTTGATCTTATTGGTTGTGGCAGCCGTTTTTGGATTTGCTCTAAGCTGTGATCAAGCTCAATATGATGTTTACAAGGTTTGTAATATAAAAATTTACTGAGCTTCCCTTACATAACAACTATAAAACCATTTTCCCTTTTAGGCTAAATTCGGCAAATCATACTCTGTAGAGGAAAACAACGAACGTTTGCCGATTTACTGCAAGAATGTGGAGAATATTAAGAAGGTTAACGATGATCCCTTGTCTACTTATAAAGCAGGGGAAAATCAGTTTACTGATTATAAACCAGAGGAGATGAAAAACATGTTTGGTATGTTAGGGAAATAAGTTTGTTTCAAAACAAATAAAAACGAAACTTTTTCTCTTAAAAATATGAATGTCTGATGTTTTATTTATAATTTGTCGAAGAGAAGTTGTCTTCCTGAATTTGAAAAAGAAACTCATTTTCCTCCATCAGCTTTAGTCTTTGTAATATAAAAAGAACATCCCGAATGACGAGCTTTTGAATGTTGGAAAATCTCACGAGCATCTGTCATGGTAGCTTGAGATATGGAACTAGGAATCCTCGTGGTGAACACATCCTTAATATGTGCAGATTATATGTTCTAATCGTCCTAAATCATCAAGCAACAGTAGCACCTTATAACTTACAGCAGTGGTGGACATCAAACCCAGATCGATTTTATGCAGTGTCATGAAGCCGTGAAAGAGTGAAAAGTGATTCCACACAAGAGAATTTTGTACGGAGACTATGAAGACGTACAATCAAACAATGACTTCTATTGGAATCAAGTGATACAATAGAGACAAAGTAAAAGGTAAAGCGTCTGTCACTTTTATGAAGAATATCTGTGTGAAAACATCGACAAACACGCAAATGAAGATCGCGGAGTACAAAAAATCTGCAAGAAACTCGCCCGCAGAAAGCAAAATAACTGCTGAAATTGCTACTGATAGGACCCAACACGACAGAGGAACATAATGGTGGGATGATGAAGTCAAAGCAATGATGAATAGGAAAAAAAAAAAACTTTCTATCAACGTGCCCCAAAATCATAATTTATATGAAAAAGCACGAATTGGAGTGATTTACAGACGTTCAAGAAGGATGCCAATCATGCTATTCAGGAACATCCACATGCACTTCAAAAACTCCAAAAGGGTAAAAGCCTGTGAGCCTCCGAGTTTTGTGGAGCTGTCAAAAGTGAAGATCCTGCCTTCTTGCAACGAGCACTTGATGTAAGCGGATACCGCATTAGCGGAAAAAAAGAGCGAGTGCCCATTTTTTGAACAACACAGTCCTCTTCCGGAAATATATTTGAAATGAACAGTGCTTCCCAAGTGTAATAAGTTTAAATATCGGATCTGTAATCAATAGTAAATGATCTTGTGATGAAGACATCAAATATCGCTGAAGAACTCCACTATCTTTTGTGATCGCAAAATGCTGCTTGAGGTGACAGGAAAGCTCCACACGACAGTTTTGTTCTTCCAGCACCTACATACGGTTTACAATGTTGGACAATGCACAAGAAGTATGGGATTAAATTTACAGCAACTGTAATGAAGATGCTTTGCATGACGTAATAAAGTCGAATAAAAACAGCATGTTCAACTAAGCTGGTACTGTCATATAAATAGAAGAAACCCTTAGAACTAAGTTTCAAAGGCAATAGCACACGACTCGAAGTTCCGACACTGTCGGGGAAAATGGCAGGCGCTTTCGTTTTGAAACTATCTCCTCCGAAATCAATATCTAACGTGATAGTTGACTTTGTCCTTTGAATCTATTAAATTTAAGATGGCGCCCACCCCTTAAGGAAATTGATTTGAAAACTTCTCAAAAGCCCTATTTTTTGACGATTTTATTAGTCTATGAACTTTGTATTCAATCAAACACTTGTTTCTACCAAAAGAACAAAAGAAAGATACCTACTCTATCCAATATTGCGTTTTATGGGTCGCTGTACGCTAAATATTTGTCCACCAGAACAAAAGCATCGCAACACATTTTGGAGCATCATTTGCATGACTTGCACGTCATACGGTTCAACTCAATTTGTATATAATAACTCAATCAAATAGTCTATTCTCCATCTCCATCGTACCTCCAACCAACAATAATCCTATGTACAATACATTATTATAGTATGTACCAACACATTTTATGTCAGTTCGTTGTATACAAGTATGTTGATCCTGATGGTACTGCGACTATAAAGGTTATTCACAATGTGCATAATACGAAATAACTGCATTAACATCATAATGCTTCGGTGCCATCGATGTCATCGTATGGCATATATTCATCCTTAAATAATAACCATATTCCTCCGTCCTCACCGTCACGTCACTGTCGCCATTGTCATTTTTGTCGTCAAAAATAAGTTTGAGTTTTGTGTGTCAATCATCAGGGGGAAACTACGATTAATCACAGCAAAAGTTTAATAGAGTGCATCCTGGGAGATGAAAATAATTATTTATGACGAATCGTATCATTCGAATGAAATAACAAAGAAAATGTAGAATTTTAATGTTTCTTTTTTTTTGAGTTTGTCAAGCGAATGTACGGTTTTACCTGCGGATAAGGAACAGATTTATTGGTTAGTGGGAATTGAGGATTCTTTAAAAGGAACAAAAAAATGTTCCCCTATTTAATCGTATATACAATACATACGTACTTATACCCCCGTGTTGATAAACGAAACGCATTATCTATTTTCTTAATCTTCATTAACCGGTGATTGTCATGATCGTGGAACCACAAAACTCCGACTCTAAAGATTCACCCTAAGGCTTCACGTGTGGGGCTAGCCACACTTAGCTTAAGGGGCATTTTCTTTCTCGCTTTCTCGCCACTTCATCCACCCTACGCTTACGCCGTGTTTGATTTCGTCATCACAGATCCAAGATATAACTTATCGTACTTGGGAAGCATTGTTCCATTTAAATAAATGTCCGGAATAGGCCTGTGGAGATCATAAAATGGGCAGGCGGTATCTTTTTAGATCAAGTGCTCGTTGCAAATAGGCAAGATCTTCACTTATGACAGCTCCATGATGGTCAGCAAAGAATACTTGGTTCACTTTGGGGTCCCTTATCAAGCAGAAAGTGAAGGACTGTAATAAAGATCTAAGGTTTCTTGGTACACACTTACTCTAATTGGGAACTCTTTGGTGGGGCATCTTACCTCTGTTTTTGATTTGTACATGTCCATAATAATCCGCATGTAGGCTACCGGGAAAATGCAGTTCACATGTCCCTCCTCTACTTCGACCTTTGTTTTGAAGCCAAAACGGTTTTGAAGTCATTATAAAAAAAAGACCTATTAGCCTATTAGTTCAAGAGAAAAGTCTTAATTAGAATTGTTGGCCCCATATTCGAGGAAGGACGATTCCGGAGACGGTACAATCATGAATTGTACGCAATCTACCTTGAAGCAGGCATAGTGACAACAATTAAGCTCGGTAGACTCCGGTGGGCAGGGCACCTAGCTCCCATGCGTGAACAGGAACCGGCTCGGAAAGTCCTTTCTGGTACATTCTATGCTAGGCCTTGGGATGCGCAACTGGATGGCATCGGCTAAAGACCGGGATAGGTGGACTTGTTGAAAGAGGCCAGGACCGGGCCCCGGTTGTTGAGCCGATGATGATGATGATAAAAAAAAAGACAGACCCAGTAGCAAGACCAATTACTTAAAATCTGTATTTGACCTTGTTCCTTTTTAAAGAAGGATCAGATTTCCTTTTTTCTCTCAATTCTATTTGAGAGGATTTTAAGAATGTTATCCTCTTTCCTCTCAATTGCAGCACACATTTCTGTGTTCTTTTGGTTTTTTTTTTGTTCTTGTTGCCAAAAGCAAAGGTAATAGAATTTATTTGTGTGTTCTAGAACTGTCAGAAGGAAAGTGAATAAATGCCACATTATTTTAATCTGTAATCCTGAATGAGATGGATGACTTTTTTTTTTAATTTTTATATATTGTACGAGTAAAAACGATTTTACAAAACCAAAATATTAAACAAAAAAAATGAAGAAAGAAACCTACAGCCAAGAAGTATGCATTAGATGTGCGATATTTGTTTTGCTATTGCTTGAAGGGGATATAGCGAATAAAGCAGGAAATAAAAACGCCTTTTATGTTTATTCGAAGAAGGGTGAAAACAAAGGAGGTTGTTTCACATTTGTTTTTTTTTTTTATGTTGAAACAATAATGCTTGTTTTTTTTTGTTTTTAAGTGTGTCATAAATCAATTCAAATTTAAGTCGATAATACATGGTAAAGAATTTTAAAGGCATAACGAGGATTTATCGATAAATACACTCTGCATCATTTGATTAAAAATATTTCGATTAGTTTTGTTTTATAGCCGCCTAATAATCAAGACACTTACCTGTTTTACTATCAATGATTGTATGTGATGACATTTCTGTGAAAAAGTTCTCTGATTTCGTAATGAAATTTGTCTTATTTCTGAATATTAGTTTAGATATCTGTGGCGTTTGGTATAAATGAGATAACTCCATTTTTTGAGATTTGCAGAAAACGCATTTGAATGTTTATTCAAGCATTGTAAAAAACTGTTTGGAAATAATGGAATTATTTTTTTAAGCTTACGCATATATGAGCCTGCACTTCAAATGTACATTAAATTTTTTTATAAAAAAAACTCGATTTTAGGATTTTGTGGCAGTTATCCTGTTTATACCAAATGCAAACTAACAAAAAATATAAGAAAATTTAGCAGCTATCATAAAAATCAATTTATTTTTAGATTTTATATTTAATTTTATAACATTTTATTTTATAGTTCTAATTCAAAATTAAGAGCACATTATCTTTCATTAGATAAATTCATAAAAAAAGATTATTTTTCGTAATTTTTTATGAATTCAATGTTCAGAACACTTATCTTATTTTTTTTCTTTTTTTAATTAAAGAAAAAAGATTATTCATCGCAATACGAGTAAAAACAAATAACAGAATTCATCTTAAATAAAATAAAAAAGTTTTGCT